>CM059622.1:4200000-4719579 GCA_030435675.1 Steinernema hermaphroditum
CTTCATAGGTGACTCCACAAGCGATGCCGGCCGTGACTCCGATGGCTAGTCCTTTCAGCATGCGCTGTAACGGTGCATGGAGAAGAACAAGGAGGGAGGAACACTCACAGATAAAGTCAGTTGAACGGAGCAACGACCGCTCCACGTCGGTAAAAGGAGTGGAATAGAGGGTCATCGGCCGAGCTTGTCTAGAATAAAGCCTGTACAGACCCAGTAGGGCGTCCAAAGGAGAAAGTGGTGTCTGTCAGAGGTCAGTGTCTGCCTAGTAGCAATGGAATTTCATTCATCGGCCAATGAGTACTCCGACCGGTCGCCCGGAGTAGCTCCGAGGAGATCCAGGTAGAGGCTGTGGAGGGGAATCCGTAGGAGCTTCGACAGGGGCTTAAGGTACGGTCGAAAGAGGGAACTCCAACAGATGCACTACTTGGTGGTCTTCTTTGTCATAGACGGACACACTTTTACACGTTGTCAACAAATTGAGGGGCATTTTGGTAGACGGCTTTGGATCTCATAGAGCATACATCGAAAGCATATCATCAAGAGCACACATTTCCTGACGGGGAAGCAGCAAAGAAGATCAACTAAAAAGAGGATGATCGCGCGATGCGAGCGAGATCATCCCAGAAAGAAGTGGTCTCTCCTTTGCCTAAATTTTGTGTATCATTTATCAACGCCACTTCTTTTCTGCTTTTTCCAGTTTGACCTCTTGTCCAAGTCCTAGAACGATCAGATAGACGGAAGTCTAACCTTACTTCGGCCAGTAATTACCAGGTGATTATGTACGAGCATTGCCGTTATCTTGTGGAAAAATATAGTAATCGCTGCTTTGACCCTAAACAACACCCCCTAATACGGTAGCACGGACCCACTTTTTGCATTTGCATGCATTTCCGTTTCGGACTCTCAATTCAACGGACTCTATTTGTGCGCCGGCGAAGAGCACACATTGATAATGGGTTAGTGCAAATACAAATATGGAAAGAGGGGCACGCCGAGAAGACGAAGAACATCGTCATCGGGCGCTCTTGCCGCGTGTACAGGTCGATACCGACTGCCTGAGTCATCGTCTTATTATATGCGCCGGACGGCACACGATCGAGGGCTCCTTCCGTCGTCACTCGCATGCTCCTCGACGCCAGCTGCGCCGCCGGCGGCGTACAGTCATGCAAATTTCACTCCGAAATTTCAATTCGCATTTCGTTTTCGCCGCCTACAACTCATCGTATATTGTGGTGAGTTCCTTTTTTTGCTGACAGTCACCTAGTCCGGGGGAGGTTGATTGACCTTAGGGTTGACCCACCTCAGCGGAACCGGGTCTTCTTCCGACAAAAATGCACTCCTATGCACAATTGAACTGCAAAAGAGTTTTCGATCGGCGTACCACTTCTCCTGCATAGTTTCCGGTGGCGATCAATTTAACAACGACCCACTTAGGGAGCAAAAAGCGATCGTTCGTCTTAACGTCGCATGATTCACCTGATAACGCGAGAACGTTTGAATTGTTATTTTCAAAACCGTCGAATACGAATCCGAAAAATTGAAATGTTATCGAATCTCGTCAGCCCTTTTATATCGGAAAGTTTTCCTTTCAGACTGTCTTCCTGTGGGTGCCCACGGATGCCCACATTTGTTTCCTCCATTAGGATCTGATTTCTGCGGTCCCAGGAGCTGCGCATTTCGAAAAGGGTCCCTTTTCACAACATCGTCATAAAGCGCAAACAAAGGCACGTATTGATCGGATTAAAGGAAATCCTTTTTGCTATGACTTATGTTTTGGATGTGTGTATTATTATCCCATCAAAAAAGTCATTAGAACTGGATTTTTTTCCATGATCTATCGATTTTCACGGTTAGTTTCACGGCTCATTAGGCACTGTACCCAGGAAAGTTTCAACAAGTGCGGAAAGTGAGGTCAGCCACCTTCTGTGACCATGATCTGTAGATTAATTTCACTGAATTGTACGAATTCACTTAGGTGACCTTTTTAAATGCTACCACGATTTTACTTTGTTCACTATTCACTGTACCCTAAATGACCTTTTTCAACTGCTTTCTCCCAGAAAAGATCGCACTTCTTAAGAAATACGTTTACATGCGAATGTATGTTACGAACTACCGTAATCCTCCCGATCCAGATTTTTTAAGATCCTTACACTTTTAAAAATTAGGATAAAAAACCAAAATATTTCTTGTTTATGCAAATTAGGATAAAAACCCAAAATATTTCATGTTTATGCAAAATTAAAATTCACTTCTTGTTCGCATCCAACAAATGTCAAAATCCAAAAAAGGCGACAACAAGTCCACCCTGAAATTTCACCAGCTCTGAAAACTTCACCTTTTCCCGCGCCGAGAAACTCCCAGTCCGCCCGACTAAGCACAGATTACATCCGCTTAAGCGGCTTACAGAAGATCGCAGATCCAGAGGATCGTGGCACGTTTCAGAGGACGGAAATCCGCCTTTCTCCTCCGGCGGAGAAGAGATGAGTGCGCGGCGCGCGAGGCGAAACGCGAGCGCCCGAATCTCTGAGCTTTACCAAATCCCGTTTCCAGCGAAGCACAGCGACAGCGGAGAGACGAACGGCGGTCACGAACGTCTCCTCTCGCGCGCCACAGGATTGCGCCGTTTTCGGAATCTGACCGCTTCGATTCTGACCCGAAGGCATTCATCAGCTTCTGCAGTCTCTGTCTAGACGTCTATTTGCATTTATAGACGTCTCAAGTCTCGAATCAGCTGCAAACGCCGTTTGTTTTCGTTGATTGTGGAAACGAACGGCTGCTTGTCCTCAGAACGCCTCGGTTTTCATTGTTGTTTTCCTTGCTTAATGGGTTCTTTCGAGGGTTCTAGCGTTCCAGTGGTCCAAACACGCTCATTTCTGTCCATTGCTTTAGGATACATTTGCTGGATTTCGATAAACACTTTGTAACTTCTTTCTGTCTTCAGTATTTGACCATAGCTAACTTATTTAGCTTTGATCTGGCGGCTTAATTGAGCGATTTTGGATGGAACTACTTCGTCAACGTACGATTCATCCCAATTCACGAGTTATCTCGTCCTTGTTGTTTTTCCACTCAGGTTGTTCTCGAAAATGCCGTTGATCTCCACATGTAAACCACAGTGCAGACCAGAAGCTCCGTGACTTTCGCACTTCAGTCAGTTTTCGCTGAAAGTGCGGAAATATTCTGCCCACGTGACACTCGACGTGGATTCACCGGTAGTACGGTTTCTGGAGGTTTGAAATTCCTGAATCCGCTTTTTATTGGTTTCTCCTGTTATTGCACTACTTGATCGTGTTATTCCGCGTTCCACAGGAAGCCAGAGGGTCGCCGACTTCACGCGTCGCCACTCTGATCAAGCTTTTTGCATCAATTGTCAATTTGCCGCTGGCGTCAAGCCGGATTATACAGCTGATCAGTGAGAGTGACGACGCGTGTCGTTTTCTGTCCCCTACGTCGCCGTCATCGCGTATTGTATTCGAATGTTGTGCGTGAAGAGCGAATGGGATGACTTCACGTTGAACGGCAATCGATGAGCATTGTCCTGGGATTATTCTTATTACTTCTTCTGTATTATGAAGTTCCCGTCTGCTTCCAGATCCACCGCAGCCCTAGCCGTCGCTGCAAAGAAATCCTTGAAGAGGAAACACGCGACGGCCCCTTCGACGGCGACTGCTGTAATGTCACAAGGTTGGTTTTTTATTGTTAGTTTTATAGAACGAGTTCAAAGAGTAAGCATTGTCTTTCAAATAGCTTTGCCTTTTGTTAGTGGATTTTGTCCAGCAAAATTTGTCCAGCGACTAGAACTAGAATATAGCACATGTCAAGCGAAACGAAGTGTAACAATTCCCACTATATCTTTGTATTTCAGCCTACCACAGTTCTTCGAAGTACAAGCAGTATGTGGCGGCAATTGAGAAGGCTTTGAAGCAGTTCGAAAACACCACAGAATGGGCAGATCTGATTTCGGCACTCGCGAAGCTCCACAAAGTAATCGCTTCAAATGTCAAGTTCCGCGAGATCCCGAAGCCTGTGGCAGTCAGCAAGCGCTTGGCCCAGTGCCTGCATCCAGCCCTCCCTGCAGGAGTTCATCAGAAAGTGCTCGAGAACTATCGGCAGATATTCGATGTCGTCGGCAGAGAGGAACTGCCGAAGATGCTGAACATGTTCGCATTTGGACTCTTTCCGCTGATGGACCACTGCCAGATCAAAGTGAAGGACGCCCTCATGAGCGTGTTCGAAGTGTACCTGTTACCACTGGGAGCGCAGTTAAGACCCAGTCTTCCTGGATTCATAGGAGCTGTGTTGCTCGGCCTGGAAGAAGGCACAGAGTTCTACGATAGATCATTCAAGCTTCTCAACGAACTCTGCGAGTCTGTTGGATCCGAAACCTTTTTCGGCTGCCTATGGGAAGCGCTGCTTAACCAGCCGAAAGTCCGCTTGCCGGGATTGATATATGTCAACAGCAAGTTTGAGAAGCATGCGCCAATGGACAATCAACTGTTCATCATGGGTCACCACATTGACCACGCCATCTCAGCACTCTGCGAAATCGCTGATGACCATGGAAGTGCTTTAGTCCAGCGACACCTTCTTGATTTCCTCTGCAGTGCCTTTCCTCTGAATTCCGATCATGTCGTACAAGCGGATCTGGTACAGATAATGCGAAGGTGCCTGTTTGTGGTACTCCGCAGGGATGCCAGTTTGAATAGGCGACTTTTTAACTGGTTCCTGAATAAGTGCGTTTGCTGTTTTATCAAATCTTTCATTCATGTCTTTTTGTAGATCTGGATCAAGTGATAACCCGCTGAAAGAAAAGGAAGAGGATGAAGACATTCAATTCTTCAACACCTATACGCTGCCACTCATCAAACTTGCCGTCGAAGAGTACCTGAAGCTTGACACTGTTGAGGTGGCCACCACACAGTCAATTGTTGCCGCTGTCGGTGGCACCTATGACAGTGATGCTTTCGACCTCCAGGTTCAATTCACTGAAGTGCGGGTATGCAGAATGTTGAGCTATTTCCTGGACAGAGGACAACTTGGGCATTTGATCCTCGAAGGTTGCTTGGCGATGTTCCTGGAGTTCGCCTGCAAGCACGACGCTGAATGTTCAGCCGAGGTGAATTTGCCTTGGCAACTGTTTTGCTAAATTTTCTTTTCACAGATAAATAGCGCACCACTTAACAAATCTCTTGGTGAATTTCGAAAGGCCACAAACGAGAAGAATGATGATCGTACCAGAAGGGTTACAGAGATCGCGAAGAATTTCAACGTGCTGCTTAACAATCTAGAAGCGAATTATCTGTGGCAGTTTCTGAGTCGCCTTTTCGAGAATCTTCTGGTATTTGCGGATGGCGAACCCGGTGATGAATTGGAGCAAACCATTGAAGAGAAGCAGAAGCGCGAACACAGAGAGTCCAAGCGGCAAGAACACTTGAAACTCTTTCCATCGGTACGACAATATCTTTTGAATTCATCTCTACTCGAACTTCTTTAGATGGTTTCGATGTGTATCAAGATCGTGCATTTGGATTCACACGGTGACATTAGAGGTCGCTATTTGGCAGAGTTGTTATACACCGTGCTGTCCAACATGTGTCTGCATGGCTGCGATAAGTTTGGCCAAGAGAATCTCGTAGAGCTCATTGCAGTGTGCCAAATGCTTCTGTCGGAAATTAGCCAACGGAGCATTGAATTTGGATCTCCGAGTAGGTTTTGGTTTAGCGCGCATTTGTAACCTATTCTCCCTTTAGCTCGTTCTCCAGCACGAGATGAAGCTCGCAATCTTCATCCATATAGCCAGAGTTCCCGATTTTTGAGTGTTTCCGATTCGAATATGTCGGACCAGGAGAAGATAGAAAAATGTCTTGAGACATGCAAGAAGTTGATGACCGTGGTATGCGACTACTACACCGAAAAACGCGATGTGAGGCGAGTGGATGTCCTACAAGCGACAACGGCACTCCTTCGAGATTTCTCAGAATTCTCGATATTTTGGTTTGGAAACGAGAAAGAAGCTGAAGGTCCGTCGCCCTGAATTCGGTGTAACATCCTCACCATGTTCTTTCCAGAAACTGAACCCAAGAACTTCTGGCAACAGTTCTTTGGAGCCCCTCGTCAACGCAGCACAATTCCCCAGGACATCGTTGGGAGCGAAGTCGAACCCGCATGGCTGAGGGCACTTATCAACGTCATTGACCTGTCTTCCTGGATGACGGACAGTGATAAAACGGACGACTTCGAAGTCCGGGCAATGGTCCTCGACTTGATTGTGTATATCTGCGTGCGGTCCCAAGCAGTCATCGAAACACACGAAGCGGTTGTAGGAAGATCCGGCAGCTACTTGTACGGCCCTGAGAAGACCACAACTACAATACTTCTGCGACCGTTCGTGACACAAGTTGCGCTCCAGAATCTGGACAGTTCCGAGTTCTTTCAAGACGCTTGTCAGCGGCTGTGGGACTGTCTACTGACGCCACAGATGGATCCCTCGCATTTGCAATCAGCGTGTAGACTTCTTCTCCTGCTCCACTCGCGAAAACCAACAGAAAACTCGAGCAAATGTGAAGATATCATTATCGGCGAGCTGACGCATAAGGATGTTGGAATTCATTGCCGAGCCGCTCAGAAGTTCTCTGCCTTTTGGTCACTGAATCGTCAGCTTCTAAGCAGCTCTGAAATCGAGCTGTTTCCTGGTCTCAATGCAAAACCCATGAACAAGGTGCTCATAATATTGCTGAGTGTGATTGCCGAAGGTGGTATCAACCCTGTTCACTTGGAGCTGGGAAACGTGGCTAAATCGTGGTTGGTGGAGTGCGCAAAACACAATGACTTGCCGAGAATTCTTGAGGTAAGATGCTGTTTCCGCACTTCACACAAAAGAATTTTTAGATGCTCTGCCTTCATTTGTGGTCTCCCTCTACGTCAAGAGTGTCGATCCAATATGTACAGATCCAGTCACGTTGTAACCATAACGACTTATCAGCTATGCCCTCAGGATTGAACGATGTTTGCTTAAAGACTGCCAACAGTCGCAAGACTCTTCATCATATGTGTGCAGAAGACGGGTTCATAGGAGACTTTGCAAACGAAGATGTTCTTTTCGCCTACATGAAGTATGTGTACTCATGCTGTCAGAGTTTCAAACGTCTATTCCAGTGACCACAAGCTACTTAATGAGCTCAGAAAGCGATTGTTAATGTCGCCGACGACGGAAAGTGTTTTCCAACAAGAGCCACCAATGCCGTCCAAGACTCACAAGCGAACGATGTCCGACATTCCAAACTTCGACGACGACAACATAAGCAATGATGTTCGTCAAAGATTTGCATACACACCTAAAATTTGTTACTTTAGGAGTCGTTTGGCGAAGGCGATGGAATCTCCATAGATTCAGCGCAGCAAGCGGTTTACGAAACCGTCCAATTTCTTGTAGATGCTGTCGTAGAGGAACTAGACGAGGAGGAAGACCCTAACCGCGCCTTTTATGAAGTGCACGAAGACAACGTATCTGTGGCCGAGTCGACAGTCACCGCGCGAAGTCGATCTAGTTTACCACCAAAACTCAGCATTGATGAATCAGATGAAGTAGAAAAGAAGTTCTTCGGCAATGGTGTCGCAGGCGGAGTTCGCCCTTCTGCCAGTTCAGTGCAGCTCACGACGATGACCAACTCTAACTCTAACGAATCCGTAGTGAGCGTTCCGGCTTCCCGAAGTGAAGCTCCAACCACAACAGCCAGTGTGAAAAGAGTGAAGACTGGACATCGAAGGCAAGATTCGCTGCAAGAGAGCATCTTCAGCATGACCACGCAAGAGTTGCGACTTTTTGATGCTGCAGAACTTCCGAAGAATACGGCTCCTGGTGACGGGAAACAACCTCTATTTGATGAACTTCATGCTCATATGCTGCTTTATGAAGACAGCGGTCGATCTGTGGACTTGGGGCGTTGTGAAGAGGTCTTCAGGATGCTGAGTTCTCTGATCAGGTGTCAGCAATCTACCAAAGTTGGCAGGATGATTGTCAAGTATGTTTTTCTCAGCAAGAATTAGAATCACATTTCTATCTTTTTAGTTGCATGGTGTCGAGTGGAACCGCCAATCTAATCACAGGCAACCATGAACGTTCTCCAATGAGTTGTCCACTTGGCGACCTTGTGGCTCGCCACACTCGTTCCATCCAAGGGTATGACTTCTTTCCCGAGGCAGGATCTGACTTGTCAGGAGAAGAAGCTTCCGTGCCCAAGTCCAAGCAGCATTTGACCTTCCTGGAGATCGGAATCACCGCGGCACTCCACTTTCTCCGATCGTACTTCCTGAATTCTCCTGTCACTCCGGTGTACGAAGAGGATCTGACGCAGGCGTGGAAGTGCAAGATTGCGGCTTTGGAGTTTCTGACGGACCTTGTTCGCGAACTGCGTTCTATGGTGAAGGAGCAGCAGTCCAAAGCCTTCGTCGCTTATCTGCATGCTATTCTCACTAAATCGAAGCTGCAGCGCTGTCTTCTTCATCTTCTGCTTGGAATTGTCCACGCACCTTCAACATCAGCAATCGGCATGTCTCCACTGTCGGTGCAGATAGCTTCGTTCAACATTGGACCAAGGAAACATCAGCGATTCGATTTTCTGATCTCCAAGTATCACAGGGCTTTGCTTGATTTGACCTCCATTGTTATTGGAATGGAGTATGAGATCAAGAATGGCTTCCAGAATTACGTCGAACACCAGGTGTGTCAACTATAATTTACTGTTATCTGGTCCTTACTTTAGGTCGGCTCCATTACGGGCTACATGGACAAGATGTCGATCAATCACCAAGTCTACAATTCGCCTCAAATTCGATCGACTGTTCGCGAGCCCCACGTTTGTATCGTCGAGTTGCGTCTCTTCTTGGTTGTTGTATTGAATGCGTTGAAGAAGCGACCCGAGAAGCACTCAATTTGGCTCGAGTTCTTAGTGAGCATTCTACCGTATCTGGACCGCAGTTTGCCTACTGTCGTGGTTCACGTCGTGGAACAGTTGTGCAAGAACCTGGATACTGCTGTAATCGAGGCGTATCCGGCCCCGGAGAACACCTCTGAAACGATCCTCTTTGTGGGCGACTCTATCTCGATGCGTTCCACTCCAACGCACACTTCCCGAAATATGCCATCGAACGGACATCTGAATGCGCATGAAATTCCCGCAAACTATGGAATAATGGTAGCGTGTTTCAATTTTGGACCCGAAGTTTTTTTTCTTCATTTAGACCCTAGAAACGTTGGCTACGATGCTGCATTACTGCCTCATCGACTCCACCGTTGCATACAACTCACCTTCAATTCTCCCAGGAAGCGGCGGTCCTGCAGCTGGAGGAATGTCGTCAAGTGGCACCTCAGGCTGGTCGGCCAGTGGAGCGGCCAGCAGTCTTGTCGGTTCGGCCATCTCCGTCATTCCCGGAACCTTCTCCAGTTTGATGAAAGCTCTCACCTTCTCTGATTCGGGAACGGCCGCCGCCGTTGGTCCCAAGGACCAGAGGGGCAACGGTGTGCTGAAGCAGGCTCGAGCGGAGCTTATGCGAACGTTCCCGCACGCGCTCTCCACAATCTGCGATGTTTGGGCGGCGACAAAGCGTAGAAACAACGTAAAGATTCCGATCGGAAATAGAGAGGTGAGGAAGGGAAACGTTGCGGAGCAGAAATTGTGGTCTTCTTTAGGTTTTGAGTCGGATGATCATAGAACTCCTGAGCCCTATTGCACAGAACCATCAACAGGCGTTCTTGAGCGCTGTGGCCATGGTCTGGCTGACAAGATCGGAGAAACAGAAGCGCTGTGAACACGATCAACCATCTTTCGCATACTCCAATTCTCAGAATGACATTGCCGACCTGATCTCAAGCATGAAGGTGTTACCCTTCGAAAGTCTCATATCAACAGTTACCGATTCACTGAAAGAGTACGGTACGAAGAGCGGCAAGCTGTCGACCAGTGGCAGCGAGAAGCAGAGCACGTCCTCGTTCCCAACGGAAGTGTCACTTCTCGAACTTTTACATGCTTGTATTCGCCACTCTCAAGCTGCAATCAAAGGATGCTGGACTGCCTTACACACGATGATCTCAGAAGCGCCTCTCAGTCAATTACCTCCCCGTGCTATATTTTTACAGTTTATGTAAGCAGGTGTTTTTGTTGTTTGTTGCATTCTGATGCCCGTTACTATAGGATACTCGTTGATTTCGTGAAGATATCAGGCAGTCCTGCGATCATTGAAGACAAGCAACTGAGCCGCTCGATTCAAGATGCCTGTCAGAAGCTAACAGATGCTGTGAATATGATCGTCGGCTGGCAACTTGAACAACCCACGTGGCTCAAGCGTACATTGGTGGTCAAGCAAGATACTGGATCATTGAAGTCGATAGACTTAAGCCCGACTGTCGACTTCTCAACGACCCCTGGTTCGTTGCTGGCTTCGGAATCAAACTCGATCAAGGGTTCAACGACGTCGCTGACTGGTGGCTCTGCTCGCTTTGACATGCATATTAACACGGGTTCACAAGCTAATTCAAGCGCTGGAGGGTTTGAGAAGAAGGGCCCATCAAATCTGCGTTCAAGTCTCAAAGATTCGGCAAAGAGAGATCCGTCAATCAGTACTCAAGCGCTGTTTCTTTTAGCCGAGGTTAGCACAGTATGTACACAGATTTTGATGAATCATTAATTTCAGAATCTGGCTGAGTTGGTCGATTCCATCTCTAAGAGTGAAGACAAGGAGAAATTACTCCCGAGCATTACCAACGTGTGGAATAACACTTTGCCATTCTTAAAATCGAAACAGTAAGGATATCTGTTCTCTTAACGAATGTTTATCCTCCACAATTTGCAGCACTAGGAACGCACGATTTTTCTTGGCTGGATCTCAGTTCCTCGCATCAATGTCCACCTTTAACTATATGCGATCTGTATGGAGGAAATCAGTTGTGGAACTCATCGGCGATATTGGGTTCTTCAAAATGGACAAACATGCGTTAAAGCAATGGCTAACAATTGTTGATCATCTAACAACACAGGACAAATCATCGTTTAAAGAAATTTTGTGTAAGTGATGCTTCATGGCTCTGTTATGGTTGAGCTGACGTTCAATTCCAGCGGCTACAACAGCACCTAGCACCGGAATAGGTATAATGTCGAACAAGGAGTCGGAGTACGATCACCGTGCCTCTGTGCTGAAGCGGCTGGCCTTCGTCATCTTGAGTGCAGAGCGCGATCAGTTCCAGACGCTGATGCCGGACATCCAAGAGCGCCTGGCTGACAACCTCCGATTGAATCATGTTCCCGGAGTCCATAACCAAGTATTCCTTTGTTTCCGGGTATTGCTGCTTCGATCGAAACCATCAAATCTCATATCAATATGGCCGGCAATGATCAGCGAATTGGTGAGCTATTGTTTCGAGCGTGCAATTCTGAACTGTATTTGCAGATGAGTGTTCTCATGCTGATGGAGCAGGAACTCACTGCTGCACAGGCCGAAGATAGTAAAGGAGTTCCGGATCAAACAATGCAATTGTATCTATCGGCGAGCAAACTGCTGGAAACGCTGTGTACACTGCCTAGAGGACATTTGCCACAATATCAAATGTGGGATCAACCGAGTCATAGATTTCACTGACGCTATCAATTTTAGGTGCAGCTGGGGATTCGTGAGCACAATCACTCCAAGCTCACGGGATCTATTCACTCCGCATGCCAACAAGATTCACGAGCTACTGTCGAAAAAGTACGATGCGATGACAGACGCCGAGCGCCACATGTCCTCTGCCTCCTTGACGGGTATCAAAACACTCACAGATTTCCGGGAACTGAGACCATTCTTCCACGCCCTGGCGAATCAACACAGGAATCTCCCCGGCGATGTAAGAAAGCTCCATCTCGTTCGCAGTCTAATGAGCTCAAATTTAGAAAGCTGACTTATTACGCGATTCAGAGGCCTTATGTGGCAGTCTTTCGCTGAAGACGGCCGTCACCCATTTGGAACACGGGCTATACGTTGACTTCGCGGAGCATTGGCATATGTAGCGTTCGTTGTAAATACACCTGACACGATGGGTTATGTATTGTTAATTTATTTCCGTTTTAGAGCATTAAAATTACGCTAACATCCCTGGTTCGCTCGTTGTGATATAGGCCGCCAAGTCTTTGTACATACTGTCTAGGTTCTTCCAAGGTGCAGACGTTGGTATACTCCCTTTTGTACATTTCCTCGCGCTTTCTGTCCTCATCCTGCTTCTGACGATATCGATTCCTCTCCCATGTAGATTGTTAATCCCTCCCCGCTCTGTCTTCTCACCACCACCGCCTTAATCATTGGGTGTAGAAGTTTTTATAGTTTTATGTGTGCAATGTTTTTGTTTTAATTTATTTCCTTTCTAGAGTGATTAAAGTTACGCTAACACCGTCGGTCGATCGGGTTAGCAGCTTCAGGTACTGTAATGGAAGACGGTTTTTAGGAGTGCGCGGCCGCCTCTGATGGGAGGGGTCAGCTGTGAAGCGTAGGAGCAGGCCGAAGGGGGAAGGGCTAGCCGGGGACGACGACCTCAAACGACTTCTGGAGTCGGCCGCTGGAAGGCGGGCTTCTTCGGCGGAGGCCACGATTCAAAGCCGGTGACGCCTACTTAATGTCGTGGCGGGACCGAGTTGCGTATTGACTTTTCGCGATGATCGTGCGCGGCAGCGGCGGCCGACGGAGCGACGACGACTGGCGACTGACGCCGCCGTCAGTCGCGGGTGCGGCGATATCGTAGTGACGACGGTGGGCGATTTGCATATCGCCACCGCTCGGCCAGGTTGCCGCCGACCTTCGTCGGGAGCCCAAAGGGCATCGGGAGGCCGTTTCACGGTCGCCTTCGGGAGGCGGACCTTCGAGGCGCTCAGTTCCCGAAACGGTCATCCACCGTATGAGTGTCGGAGTGAATCAGACGTGTCTGTCTCCTCCGATTCTGTCTATGTCCGAAGTCATTCGGTCAGATGAGCTCTGCACTGACCGGTCGGGCTCTGTCTAGACATCTAGCGCCTATTTCTCGCGTCTGATACCCTTAGAGACTGTCTCGTTTGCAGGCATATGCGGAACGGTTCTCCACCCTCGTCCAAAGACAATTCCGCACCGACTCTGCACCGGCGCGAAGACGATGTGAAAGGGGGCCTCCGAGGCGGCGACTCCAATGGGGCGGCGGCTCCCGAAGCGCAAGTAGACGATTCAGACGGCATCGACTGGATCGCGCGGCACTCCGCCTACATGGACCTGCGAGTCCGCGCCAAGCTGCGCAAGAGCTACGAGGAAGTCAACGACGAGGAAGATGGGTAGGGGTCCTTCTAAGGTCCCTCTTATCCACATGGACATCTTCAGGTTCGAGAATACGAGTGCGGATGCAGAGATCGACGCCGACAGCGACTGGTCAGAGCGGAGGACTTCTAAGCGGGTAGCAAAGAAGCGGGAGCGGTACTCTCCCGCCGAGAACTTCGAGGCGGGCGAGCCGAAGCCGGCCAAAGTGGCTAAGGTACGGCAGAGAGGGCACCTTTTCCCACAATGGATTACGGTATTTTAGAACAGCGCTCCACCAAAGTCGGCCAGACGACCGGCAACGAAGCGGAGGAAGCCGCCGACGGCGAACAGCTTGATTCGACGCCGTCCTACGGGAGTCCGTCCCCGGGGCATCGACAACCCCGACCTGACGTGCTACGTGAATGCCGTCCTGCAGTCCTTCTTGTAAGCCTGCACACCTGGAGGCCTCCCACTCATCCGATCCTTTCAGCTGCAACGATAGCGTCAAGGAGTACCTGCTGAATCTCCCCGATGCCGAGGATCTTTTCCAGGCGCTCAACGGCGAGATGAACTCTGTGTAGGGATACGGTACCTGGGACAAGTAGACACAGTACATGATTATAGGCTGATAGTGGACGAATTCCGCAAAGTAATGCGGGCCCTGTCTAGACCGTCGGGGACTGTCTCGGAAGATCCGAGCCGCAGCACAGTGCCCCGTCTCGTCTCGTCGATCTCGGCCAGCACGATGATGACCGAAGTGCGGAAGATCATGCCCGAATTCATGTAAGTACCTGCTTCTCGCCGAGAGTTCCGCTTTGTGCGTCGGCGCGCTGCCCTGTCATGTGAGCGAATGGGAGAGAGGAGCGCGCTCCGATCGATCCGTCCGCCGCCGCGCCGACGCCCGCGTCCTCTCCACAAAGGAATCGACGACATCGCCGTCGCGGTGGCGCTGTTTTTGCGGGGACCGCTGCGAGAAGAGGGGGCGAACGCCGTCGCCGCGGAGGGCGATCGGGGGCCGGGGATCAAGCTAGATCGGGGGCATCAATCGGGAACGTCTCGACGGCGGACCGGATGGCTTCCTCCTTCAGGAGCACTTCTAGGACTGCTGACAACAGTGGCACCATCGAATTCTAAGCCCTTGCACGTCTCAGGCCCATCGGAATCAGAGGCAATTTAAACGTTTTTCCGGTCCAAGATCAGTACATCCGATCGCCAGATGGAGGCGATAACAGCTCTGCTTTCGATCGCCGAAAACAGCTGATGGCCGCGGAGACGTTTAATTCGCTACCGTAGTTGGCATAGAGGCATTCGCGCTGCGGGACCCTGCCAGTGTATACGGTTTCGCTGTATTGATCTGGGATTGGAACTTGTCCAATGAGTTCAGACGAGCTGGCTGTGTGCACGTAGCCGAGAAGACCAGTATGTGCATCCCGACATCGATTTTTATACATACCGTAATCCAAAGCCACAAACAGAGCGGTCATTTGGATTCGAGAAGGAAATACGGGGAACGAAAAGTGTTGTTTATGGAGAAGAAGTTGCTTCCTGCTCCACAAATTGCTAGAAAACATCAGAAAACAAAGAAAAACATCTTGGCTAAAAGTTGTAATCCATCTGAACAGCTAAGATAATGGATACGTCGACGTTCAACATTTTGTACTTTTGCAAATGTTTCCGTATTTCCAAAAACGGCTCTTTCCTCTGAATTTAACTTGGCCATGGCTATATAGGATTCTGCTTTTTTTGCCGAGTAGCAGAGGCGTTTAAAAAGTAGATTTTTGTTCATTTTTTTTTTCGCCTACAGATCCAAATTACAGATTACCGTACTCTGTTTGGGTAGAACAACAGGAAAAGCTAGAGTTTGAGTTCTCATGCACTGAAAACGTAGTCGATTACCGTAATCCCATAAAGCGCTTCACCCCCTCTCCTTGCATTTTAGGCCAATTCTGCATCAAATCGACATGTTCTCCTTTAATTTCTGTCAGCGTTGCGCGTCTACAAACTCATAATCATCCAAATATCTACCATAATCCTATGCAACGTCTCTTCGTCGCGGGAGCCCAAGAGTGTTTACTGTTTTGTTATATCGATCTGGGGATTGGAACCTATCCAATGAATTCAATTATGTGCCCTGTGGATGGGAGAGGGCGCCAGCATGAAGGCTCTCAGCGTATACTTGGACTGAATGTGGATTACGGTAGGGGTCTGGTGAACGGTGGATGGGAAAAGTATCGAATAATTAGGTTTTGATCCCTAAAAAGAGCGCACTTTTCGAATTGTGGGTTTTAGGGTTGTAATTGTGGTGTAATGTCAGACGGGTAGGCGTTTTTTGGATTGTAATTATGGAGATGAGTGGGCTGGAATACGTGAAATTTTTGGGTAAATTTAGAGAATAGAGGATAAGATAGGGAAATGAGGACTTTCCCGCGACGAAAAAGAAAGCAACAGAAGTTAGACACATTAAAGCACCAAAATCAGACATAGCAGAACTACCGTATCCCACCATTTTTCAGCTACTACAGCCACTGTGACTCACATGAGTTCCTCATCAAAACGACCAATCGAATGCACGAGGAGCTCCTCAGGCTCTCGAAGAAATCAGACATTCTCACACAGTCTACTAGACAGCTCAACAACAAGCTCAAACACTCTAAGGTCGCCGTTCCGGCATCGGACTCCTCGAGAACCATGATCTCGGCGTACTTCCAAGGCACTCTAGAGACGACGAAAGTCTGTCAAGACTGTGGCACTGTATCCACCACCGACGAGACATTCCAAGGTAGACAGACGTTTGTCTGACCACTGTCTGCACATCACCCCGTTCAGATCTGGTACTGCCGATCCTCTCTAAAGAGGGCCAAACGTTCAACTCGATCGACGAGTGCATCGCCACCTACTTCACGCACGACAACGACGTCGAGGACGTCAACGGCGCCAAGAGACCGCTCCAGCCGATGATCTCCTGTCCACAGTGTGTGGGCGATAGGCCGGCGACCAAGAGCACCCTCTTCAAGATCCCTCCGTTGGTAGGATTCCCCGCACATGGCCTTTTACCCGTGCTGCTCAGATCCTATGCGTGCAACTCCGCCGCTACAACAACTCCGGCAAGAAGATCGACACGTCTATCAAGTTTCCAATCGAGGGCATGAACCTCACGCACTACGTGAAGATCCCTTCGAGGGCCGAAGAACTGGCCGAGGACGGGTCCAGCAACGACAGTTACGGAAGCTTCGGCGCTGTTGGGGCGACGAGACAGCCGTATCAGTACGTGTACAGCTTGTTCAGCATCATTTGTCATCGTGGCCAATTGTAAGTTTGGAAAACCGAGCTGGGAGGGGAGCAGGGGTCGTGATGATGCTTCCCTAGTAAGACTCAAGTCAAACGAGCTTAGAAAAAGGTGATGTACACACTTTGTATCTTAAATTATTCAGCTATGACTGCTGTGAGGTTCATGATTCATCACCTCCCCCTCTTTTCGTTCCTTTAGGCCCAGACGGCCGACGATTCTGCTGACTAATACTGGGAACGATCCATGAGACCTAAAAAATAGAGAGGGGGGGGGAACTAGGAGGAGGAATCAATGTTTTTACACCGTTTTCCCCTAAGATTTCGTTCTAGCCATACATACATCTCCAAGACAGACGACCCCATAGCTCCCCTATCAAAGCATCACTTCCCCTCCATCCTAACCTCCCGTCTTTTAGGGCACGACACGGCCACTACCTCTCCTACGGTAAAACGGGCGGCGACTGGTACTGCTTCAACGACACGCGCGTCCGCCCGTGCACCGAAAGCGAAATCATGCGTCAGAAGCCGTACATCCTCTTCTACAGACGCGAAATTGTCTAGATCTTCTATACTTCTATCTTTCCTCTGTCCCGAATAGTCTTTCCTAGGCATAGGCCCAGGCCCCCCATGTCCCGATCGAGTAGCCCTCGTGGCACCTCACGCACCCGTCAACATCTTTCCAGTTCGCTTTACGTTTCTGTCTTCTTCGTGTAAATTATTGTTTTGATGACGTCGATCTCATCTTCCGCGTTGGTCTTTACCAAAATATCGTTCTTTTCCGAAAGTTCTGTGTATATAATCTTTAATTTCTGGCTGTATAGAATATTGGTTTGTATCCGATCAGCTGATGCGTTGTATAGAATGTATGTAAGCGACTACTTCATCTGTTTACTACTGTAAAAAGAGTTTCTGATTTTCGATTCTTCTTTTGGAAGTGAAGCTGTAAGAGTTTTTGAACGCATGTATACCACAAGTCGTTGTACTATGATAAAACCGTTTTATGATAAACCTATGCGTAAACGAGGAAGTAGGGCTATCCTGTTAAGTCCACATTTCCATGTATACCACATTTTGTCCTTTAAATCCATCACGATGTACTTCAGAATTCATGTTTGTACTCATATATAACAATTATGGAAAGGTCTAAATATAAAACGGTTAATTCTGCAGCGAGCACTGACAATACTGGGCGGGTGGAGTCGGGTGGTAATGGGCTTTTTAGCAATTTCTTGCTGGTCTCCGTCGTCGGTATTTTATGTTTTTTCCCACAAGTTTTCAGCTCTTCTAAGCCACTAGAGTGTTCCAGGAAACGGTGCTATGTTTAAACGACTATTTCTTTGACTACAATCTGTTCTTGGTAAGGTTAAGTTTTAAGAAAGTGTTATCTGGGACAATGGTGGATTTTAAGAACAAAGGAAAACGCTAGAAAGACTGCGTAGGTTGGGATTGAAAAATGAATCTTTGAACATTTCCGTATACTCCACATAAGGTAGACCTAGATGAGCATATAAACTGTGCAAGATACTAGATGCCCTCGCTGAAACATAAACGAGAAAAGTGGCTTAAAGTTCCGGGTGTATGAAAAGGGCGCCGGAAATATCGCCTTGGTGCTGGTACATCTGCCATGTTTGTTGGTCGCCGGCTCTAAGGTGGTTTGCTATCATTTGCCTCTGGTCTCGCTTCGCCATGAGCGTTCCCTTGCCAGTGAAAATATTACTGGAAGCGAAAACGAATAAAATCCAACAGTACTGCTCTCCATCCATCCATTCAATGGACCAGATACAGGGTTATCCATAACTACTGTCACGCGTTCGGAACTCTTGAATTTTTCGCGCTTTTCTGCATTCTCCTCTCCGGTATTTGCTTTATTCATGTTCTGCATGCTTTTCTGATCTAGAACTGCTATTTGCTTTGTTATTTTATGCGCTGCTATTCAGAAGAATGGTCTCAGAAAAAAACCATAAAACTGTTCATAGAAATGTCATCTTCAGATGAATGACAAGTTTGGTGTTTGAGATCGGAAGTGAAACAAATGTGATTCTAATGACCTGAGTATTGTTTACTTCACAGAATGAGCAATTCTAGTCCGACATAATTACTTTAATGACAGGAGTTGTACTTTAATTGCAGCCAAGATGAACGATCACAGGGTGAGCTCTTTCACGATTTTGAAGTTTATTTTTCATTATCAAATGTTCAATGTATTGTATCAAAAAACAAAAAATTCTGCAGAACAACTTATTTGAAGCGTGCAAAGTGAAATTGTAGCATCAAAGGCTACACGTATGTGCACTGACGCTGAAATGGAGTGATGACATCTTGAAGACCGTAGCCTCTGGGAACGACACATCGCAGAACACATTGACTATTTGAATGAAGTAAAACAAAACACAAATAGTTTATTATCTTCAGCAAATCTCTCCGAAAAAGCCACACCACGTATCCGCTCAGAATCCCCCTCTGAGGGCAAGGACGAGATGGAGGACGGAGCCTGCGGCGATACGGTACTCGTCGACGCCCTTGTCGTCGTTCATCTGCTTCCCGGAGAAGATAAGACGCTGCTGGGCCGGCGGGATGCCCTCCTTCTCCTCGATCTTCTCCTTGAGGCGCGCGACGCGTTCGTTGTGCTCGATGTCCAGCTCCACTTCCTTTCCCGTCAGCGTCTTCACTTTGATCAGCATCTTCGAGGGAGGGATGAGGCTCAGCGAACTGAAATGTGAGGATAGAACCAGTCAGTCGCCATTTTATGCGATTTTGGTCGAATTTTGCGACGCCATTACTGTCGCGTTTTGCGATGCTTCTCATGATGCGATACAAAGCGCCAATGCAATTCTCCATATAAGGTCCGGAGTTCGAATCATTAATCGAACTTACACAAAGCGGATCTTATCAGAGCTGGTCAAGGTGAATCTGAACTTGATCAGTTTAAGCTGGGTCCAATATTATCGTCAAACAGCGGCTACTTCTTCATTTTTCTCTTAAAAATGCAGAAAGTCAAGTTTGGACACGAAATATTTGAGGGTCTCAGCCCGAGATGGGCACCACAGGAAAAGCCCCTTATTTGGTCAGATCCTCTTTCGTATAGTAGACTTCACCAAAGTTTTCCGTGCTGAGAACACAAGTAGAGAGAGTTTCTTTCTGCTTGCGGCAGCTGACCGCTTCCGATTAGCTGCGATATTTCGGCTCACTCGGTGACGCACAAGCGACTTTTTTAAGTTAACCGAAGACGTTTTGTGACTGATGAGATCAGCAACTTTTTTTGTTCCGCTCGCGGACAAACGATCCCTCCTCTCCTTGCAGTTGAGGGTCCGGAAAGTCGAAATGCGGCTGACCGCTGTGCTTATTCTTTGTCTTCTCTTCACTACAAGCCACGCGGAAGAAGTCCCGAAGAGTCGCCTTTGTGGGGCGAAGCTAAAGGCGAAACTCGAGATGACGTGTGGGTGCACGAAGTTCATTCGCCGTATGACTCTTCAAGTTAGGCCCTTTTGATCTGATCCGCTTTAGGCGCCTCCAGCAAACTAGGACTCATCGAGTAGTGCTGTGTTCGAGGCTGTACAATACAAGAACTGAGGACGTTCTGTGGGTCTTGTCAGAAAGCAGCTGAAGTGAACCACTGAATGTTCCATAAATTTCTCTTCCTCTGGATCGGGACGCCCAAGGGTTCAGATATCGCTAAATTTCAGGTAACCAGAGCCCCAAAAAGGCGAAAACGGAATGTCAAACTTCACTACTATAATAACCACATAAATAGGAAACAATATAATTTACTCAATCTACTCAGGTCACATTCCAAGACCGCCAGTCACTTCGATTGTCGTTCCGGTGACATAGCTGGAGAGGTCGGAAGCGAGGTAGACGACGGCGTCGGCGATCTCTTCCGGCTTTCCCATACGACCCATCGGGATAGTGGCGGCGATTTGAGCCAGGACCTGCAACATATACCGTTCGATCGCCTAGAAATAGTAGCCCTCACCGGTGGCGGCATGGCTTCAGTCATCGGAGTGGCAACGAATCCGGGCTGGATGCAGTTCACGCGAATGTTCTTCTTGGCGAGCTCGCGCGCCGCTGACTTCGAGAAGCCCACGACGCCGGCTTTCGTCGCCGCGTAGTTCGTTTGACCGAAGTTACCGACCTTGCCTACGATCGAAGAGATGTTGACCACTGATTGGGGCGATTGGTGTTCAACGGCGAGGCGCGCAAAGGCTTGAGTGATCTAAAGAGGCACGATTAGGGCACGTGAGCGGAGAGTAATCTCACCAGAAAGGTTCCCTTCAGATTCACATCGACAACATTGTCGAACTGCGATTCGGTCATCTTGAGAAGCGTCGTGTCCTGAGTAATTCCGGCGCAGTTGACGACGATCTGGGGAGACCCACCGGCGAAGCGTTCCTTCACGAAGTCGACGAGGCCCTTCACGTCGGACTGTTTGCTGACGTCGCAGGCGAATGCTTCATGTGCGCCATTATCTGAAAATGTAGAATTTAGGGAACACCCAGGGTTGTTTGTACCACATTTTTGCTTTTTACGGAAACAGAAACAGACGGAAATTTACATTTTACGGAAACAGAGAGAAAAACAGTGATCTATAAGGACAAAACAGAACAGGGTAGATCCTAAATATATTTGAGATAAAAAAACGGTCCCTGCATGTCTTTTAAGCGTATTTTAAGAGAGATGAGCTGAACCGTATGAACGGCTGTCGGACCAGCTGAACATCGGCTTTTGTCCAAATCCAGCTTCAAACGCTTAAATATTAAAAGTTGTGTCCAAACTTGGCTTTCTGCATTTTTAAATGACAAATGCAGATGTAGCCGCTGTTTGAGAATAATATCGGACCCAGCTTAAACTAGTCAAGTTCAGTTTTATCTTGACCAGCTCTGATACGATCCGTTTCGTTCGATTAATGAACTTATTTTTGATCTTACATGGAAAATAGCAAAAGCGCAAGCGCAAAGCGCAACCATTTAGAAATGATAAATCATGACGGAAAAGAGAGTTCTAGCATAACCGACAGAGAATTAAACCCAAAAACACGCAAAAAGAGAGCTAACCTTTGACGAGTTTCGAGCAAGTGCCTTCAGCGGTCTCCTTCTTCAGATCGACGACGACAAGACGCGCTCCCTGCTGCGCCAACCGCTCGCAAATCGCCCGTCCGATTCCGCTGCCGCCACCTGAAATGCATCGTTTTCAAACAGTCGCTCAGGACGGGATTTACCAGTGACGATTCCTAGTTTTCCGGCCAACAGATTCGCCATTCCTCGATGTAGACCGATTTTCTGCAAGTGGAGAAGAGAAATGAAGTGGCGGGGGAGAGACGCGACGGGGAAACGATCAAAGCACAGACGGAGACATGCCGCGGCGCCGTCTAGAGTTCACTGATCGGAGGGGAGTGGAGCGGTTGTGCTCTGATTAGGGCACAAAACTTAGAAAATTTCTGTAGAAACGTTGCCGTTACGTTTCCGGTGGACAGTGTTGAAGCAAATACGATAGTGGAGGGATGTGCGAGTGCTTCGAGCCTGAGTTATACAGAGCGGAGCTGGAAGAAACCCATAATGCTACACCACAAGCACAAATTCATGGCACAGAAAAGTGGACTTTGTACTCTCTTCTTACCGCCCCAATGTCTCTGCATAAGTGATAGTGAACAGATGGAATAAGTGACGTAAACGTGTATGATTCGGCCTCTAGCCGATCTCTGGCCTCTTTTCAACAAAATCCGCCGCGTTTGGATCCATATTTATACAGTGAGCTATTGAGTACATCAGCAAGAGAACACTTCCTCGGAATGCTCCTCGTCCACGTGTTCCACGCGCATTTTGGGAATCACCCTCATGGCGCCCGGAGGGATGACTGGGATTCCGAAATTCGGTCGCGTGCGTTCCTTCGAGAGTGCGTGGAAGTTGAAGAGAGGCTGGCGCCGGAATTGGAAGACGTTCTCGGGCTTCGCCACGATCACGGGGATGTCCGTCGATGCCGCCTTGGCGTCGCGATTCTTCCCGAAGCGTCGCTCGAAGTCCGTTTTGGCGTCGAAGACCGAGTGGCGTGTGTACTCCTCTACAGGAGCCTCCGAAGGCGCATCTTCGTAGAGATGCTCGTGCAGATCCTCGTCTGTTTCGTTTTCGGAGGAAACGCTCTCTTCGCCGTCGTCAGTACCCACTACGTCGTCGTAGAAGTAATCTATCGAGGCTTGGCGGTCGAGACCAAGCGCGGCGCTCGCGATTTCGGTGGACACTCTGTGTGCCGCGTCGTAAGTGGCGCAAACCTCGGAGATCGCCTCGGCGATCGTGTCGTGGACCAAACTCTCGAGGAACATCTCCTCTTCCAGAGGGTCAGGCATTTCTACAATCGATGGTGGGTGGTCGGCAGAGAAGGAATTCGGAATACCGTGGAGATCGAAGCCGTCGCCAGCGTGGTGGTGGTAGAGATCGTCCTCTTCGTCGTTCTCTTCGAAGCGCTTATCGTCGCGTCGCCTCAGAAGGAAAGCGCTTTCGATGTTCTCGCAGTAGGCGCGCGTCTCTTCCCACTCAGATGCGCTGAGGGACATGTCGCCGATCAAGAGGGCTTCTGACGCCAGCTCATAGCACTTGCAGATGACGTACTAGAACGAGCGTCGGTCGGTTGCCCCCGGGAGGTCTTTACCCACCTCCGACGCGACCTCCTTGAAGAGAGAGTAGAGGGAGGCAACAGAGAAGACGATCCGTAGAAGGACCGGCTCGTTTCCGATCAGCCAAAGCCGCGGGGCAAGCAGGAGGATTCTTTCCAGATTCAAGGACTGCCACACTTCGCGTTTTAGCCTGAAAGATATGGAGTAGAAGAAGGAGGTCATGGGAAAGAACACACTCTTCATCTTGGAGATGGACTCCCAAGTGGGAGGCGACGACCAGAAGGAGGGAAGTGTAGTCCGCGAGAAAGACCGGGTCCTTCCGAGGAAGTCGAATCTGCGAGATGACGCCCCAAACGCGGCGACAGTCTCCAAAAGCCATTTAGGAGAGCGCGAAGTCATGACTCACCATGGAGCACTTGTGAGGCGTCCTCACTCTCGAAGACAGAGGAACTCAACTCTTGGATCCTGTTTAGGTCCTTGAGGGAGATAATCACGAAACGGTTATTCCCGAGCCTTTTCCTTTCGAGGACAGTCTCGATCTGATCTAAAGGACACGCGCTGCAGTCGTCTTGCATGGCGCAGCTAGTGGAGAAGAACGACGGAGAGGTGATAAAAATTTATTCAGCTCAAGAAGACGAGCACTGATAACGCAAGATGACGTCAAATCTATGTAGCAGTGGTCGCTGGCACATGACCGTGATCAACCTGCCGGTATTTTATTAGAGCTCTACATATTAACCGGAGCTCATCTTGTCCAAAGCAAGTTTACGAGTTTACGAGTTTATTTCTCGTATCAAAGGCTTACGCCTTGCGAGACGTCGTATATATGCACAAGAAACACATTATCACTCCGTAGTCGCCGGTCTTCTTCTGACTTCGGCACATCAGAGTAGAGCACGGCGATCCCATTAGTGTGCGCGGGCATCAGAGAGGCGAAGAGCTGATTCCGGAGACGGTGGAGCACAGCAAACCCATCTTCAGCTCAGGTGGCGGCGCGGACGTCGGAGTTGAGGACCTTCTTCGGCAGCTTCCGTGGGCGGCACGAGTGAAGAACAGGCATGCAGGCGAAACGCGTTGTCGGAGCACAACAGGCGAACCGGGAACCATCAAGGCAGCTGGCGACGCGGACTACGGAATTGTGGCGGTTCTTCGGCTTCTCTGGCGGCGCGAGTGGAGTCGGGCGGCAGTGACGGGCTTCTTGGCAAGACGGTGGAACTACGGCTCCCTGGTGTTCCAGGCCTTCTGGGAGCCAAAGCAACGCTTAGAAAATTGACTGAATAGGTGGACTTGGCTGGAGTGGCATCTCCTTATCCAAATAAAAAACAATTGAGATTTATTAGACTTAGTAATGTACATAAACTATCCGTCTTGTATTTTTTTTTTGTAAATTCGCTCCGCGACGACAGTTCCGCAAAAAAAAAAACAACGGAGTAATGGTTGCCCAATAAAACGAAGCTACCGCCCAGAGCTTGTACGCTCGGAATGTCTCACTGTGGGAGACATTGATCCCCACTTTACAGTCCTCAAGTATACACTTGGAACGAGTTACGAGTTGTATGTAGAACATTTGAAATTAAATCTCTTGCTCTATCTACAGGGTGTTCCATAAGTTCTGTAACGGATTTCAAAATGTGTGTTTTGAGTTGATTTTTTTTGCTTTTCACTTATTTTGACGTTTACTGCGCTTTTCTTGGCCCTTTTTTATCTTATATCCACTGTTTCCCTGATATTCCGCAATATTATAAGAATTTGTCATGGCCTCCAAAGAAAAGAGTTTCGCGGCCGTTTCGTATTTCGCGGAACGAGGTCAAAATCGGACATTGGAAAGTTGCTGAATCTGGCTCGCGGAAAGCTTGTACCGCAGCGAAACGACTTCTGCGCCTTTATGAAGCCGCGAAATTCATATAACCTAGTCCTAGAAGTGAAAGACCGAAGAGTGCGCAAACCAGATTGATGATTTAAGGTGTGAAGAAGCGATTTGAGCGAAATCCGGAGTGCTACATTAGAAAAATGGCCTTGGACTCCAAAAATATTGAAACCATCCACCCAATGCATTGTGAACGATAACCTGAAGCTAATCTCGCCCAGAAAATCCACTGGATACGTGCCGACGCATCACAGAGAGAAGTATAGAAGGGAAAAATGGAAGAGTCTGATAGCCGTGGCCACGAGCAAAGAAATTCGTTTACTCCTGTTCACGGCTCAATTAATTTTTTCGATTAAATTATTCCCAAATCAGCATAACGAGTGAGTTTTCCATGAAGCAGGTTCTTCTCGATCTGTTGAGTTCAAAAGGAACCATTTCCCATCGAAGCCCGTCATGGTATGCGCTAAAATATGCGGGATGGGCCAAACGAAACCCGTTTTTATCCAAAAAGGGGTCAGGATTGATGCGAAAATCTATCAAGAATGGAATTTGAAGGCAAGATTCACTTAGGAACACTTTAAAAACGATAATTAGGTGTTCCAGAAAGAGTTGATTCCGGCGCATGGACCGAAATTATCGATGGAGGTCGCGAATCAGATCTGCCCCAAGTTAGTGGGGTAAGGACATGTGGCCCTTCATTAGCGCCGACCTGAGCCCACTGGACTATGCCATCTATGGATTCTTGGACAGTGAAGTCTCGCGAATCCAGAACACTAGCTTAAACAGTCTGAAGCGATCTCTGGAGCGAGCATAGGCGATGAACTGCTCGTGGCCACGACGAAGAATTTTAGAAAACTTCTTGAAGCCTTTTCTCCCACTGAATGTGGCGATTTCAATTAATCGTTATAGATAATTGTTCTCCTGGTTCTCTTTTATAGGTGTACCGATTTTCACACGAATCCGTTGGATTTTCGTCGAGATATAGCCATTTTTAGGCGTTACAGAACTTATGGAACACCCTGTATGGTTTCGCAATTATTGAAGCCAAGGACGTTACTCCCCTTCCGAGTGGCTCAGGGGGATACCTATCCACCGATGTGCTTCGAATCTTTCAAGAATTAACAAATAAACGTTAACAACGCAAGAAACTAACAATAAAAATCAACAACTAATAATTCAACATCACTCCAAAAGTCCATCTTCTGTGGCATTCACCTTGTAGAGAAAATACTTCGGCACGGCTTCCTTCATGACCTTGATGAAGTCCACCTTCATCCGTTTGTACTTGAAGAGTTGCTCTTCAGAAAGGTCGGAAGATTTCCTTGAATGCTTCCTCTGTAAAGTTATCGAAAGAATAAAGGATATTGTGTCAAACATACATAGAAGTGCGTAGGCAGGGTAGAAGGCCAGCCTTTGGTTTCACACCCGTCAAAAACGCATTTGTAACTTAAATTTAGGTGCTTCGCGACGTGCCTTCGACGACTCATTGCAGACGTTATCATTGCACCGCATTCTTGGCACTTCGGATCCTCGAAATCCCTTGTTGTATCCTTAGTCTTGCAGTCGTTGAACCCGACGAACGACTCAGGCGGGAAGTACTTGTCACGAAACGCTTTGGCCTTCCGATAGAAATCTTTCCTCATAGTTGTCATCTGATGGTACTGTTTCGCAGTTAAATTGTTGATGAAAAGAACGTGTTTCTTCTGAAGTGCACTAAGATGTCATGATGCCACGCTGATAAATACCTGTAAGTGGACCGGAAGATGTAAAGGGCTTCGAAAGATTGCATCACATTCGTCGACAACGCATGGACAAGGGATATTCTCGTGGATTCCAATGTGGGAGAGAAAATTCGATCTTCCTTTCGCCTTCAACAGCTTCGTACATAAGCGACACTACAATTTTCGGGATTATTGGAAGCCGAACGATGTGCTACGAACCTTCCACATTTCGGCAGTATTTTTAACCACCTTCTTCAGCCCAACATAGCGATACCAGGCGTAGATCCTTGCCACCGAAGGTATCCAGATTCCCATAGCCTCGACCTTTCTACCGTAATCTTCACGGACTTCTTCGTCAAAGAGTAGCTGCAAGGCTTCCTTCTGTTGTCGCTCGTAGAAGTAGTTGAAAACAGCCAATTCCGAGGTGATCTTCACGTTCGGTCGTTCTGGAACGATCAACTACCGCCACGCGTTTTGTTCCACCTACTTGGCATCACGGAGGCGCTCTCCTCCTGTACTGTTTTCGAAAGAACGGTCTCCTTCATCTTCTTTGGTTCTTGAGTGGTGTCAGCGTTTGGACGCGCCAACACCGACCCATCATCCATCGGTGGTTTCGTTCGCATACTCGGAACGTCACAGGTTACCCGCTTCTTCTCTGCTTTGAAAGACACGCGCTCCTTCTTCTCCAAGTCCACTCGAACCGTTTGCAACGCGGACAAGAAGGCATTTCGGTCGTAGAGATGCTGAAAATGAGGGCTAAACGCAGTAAACTCCCGGAAACTCACATCTTTTCCTTCGAGTTCTCCGCAGCGCTCCTTCCCGAACATCTCCAGAAGAAGTTGTGGTTTCTTTCGCTTCACATAGTTGTACACAACAGAATCCGCGCTCAGTGAGTGGGAAGAAGACGGCGCCGTCGAACAAACCATCGGTTTCTGAAAATAGAGTTCATTCAAGGGACGAAAAGAGAAAAGCTGAAGCAGCATTGAATTGTGGCCCTGTGGAATTCTGTTTACAAACAATGCAATATGATGTCGTACACATGGAATCGTATCTTGTTTCTTCTAAACGCTTGAACAAGAGGAGTAAACAACTCCTTTTGTGACATTAATTAGCCCAACATAAAAGAATAGATCCCAATGCGATCACATGTTCAGGAGCCTCGCAAAAGCATCGAACAATTTCCACCTCATTCGCGTATGTGCCGTTCAACATAAAGGGCCCTATTATAGTCTGCGCGACTGTTGCATAGCTGCGCGACGTGTCGCACAGTCGCGCAGACTATAATTGGCCGATACATGATAACTCGCCGCAGGGTCAACTCGCCGCGGGGATAACAGAATACAGCCTTGTGGTCTTAGCCAACCCGGGGTTCGCCGGAGCCATCACGACAACAAGGCTCGCCCTTCGGTCTCGCTTTAAATCAACAGGCATAGTCCTAAGCTTAATTCAAGCCTCCATTCTGTTTTCTCCGCGGCGAGTTGTCCCTGCGGCGAGTTGGCGGCGGCGAGTTGTCCCGCGGCGAGTTGTCCTGTTCCGAAGATGTCGGTTTTTTATTTGTCGTCTATTTTCGCACTGTGTAACCCTGGGACAAGATGGGTTAGTGTGTCCCCAAACTGTGTGTTCCGATGACCCTACTGCATGTTCTCCGTTTTCTCTGAACCATTTTATATTTATGGCCCGCGAAGTGCCACCAGGCAATTCGAGACACCGAACCTTCAGCGACCTTTCCGAAGGACTATTTATTCTGTAGGTGGTATACTGTACTAGCTGCGTACACAGCAGAACCTTAGCTTCCACGCGCACATGCCGGCCTGTTCTTGACATGTCACAGTGAGAGCAAATTCCAAGAAGATGAAAAATTCGGTAAAAAAGCAGCTGGCTGTAAAATGAATGAACTTTGTTGCTGATTTGACAAACTTTAACGAAGGATGTACATGAAACATGGACAGGCAGCTGAGATATATAAATGCCATAGTGATTATTGTCCCGATGTCCTAAGCTACATGGGGAAATTGGAAGCTCCGATTTCCCATGACGTTTCCGGCACCTTATCAGCCAGCGCATCTCGTTCAGTCCTGTATTTATTTATATTTCCAAAGGACAACCTTTTCCATTATTTTTCGTGACTGCTAAGGTCAATGGGGCTCTAGCTTTGTAGTCCATGGTAATACTTGAGTACATGGATCAGGAAGAGAAACCAAATATTGAGTTGTGGTCAGAACCAGGTCGAAAAAGGGATACCACACTGTGTTATATGTTATGTACGATATTACGTGGATGAAAAGTGTTGTTGGGATAGAGCAACCTCTCAGCTACAGTTTGCGCCTATTAGCTAGAAAAATCCTCCCATAGCTTTATGTGACGAGTCGTCACATAAAGCTATGGGAAGATGCGAAATCTTCAAAGACTCAACCCAATACATCAGAAACATCAGCAAATAAATTGAGCCAAAGTTTGCAATCAGGTCAAAAACGGGCTAAATGGAATTTTTCGACCTGGAACCTCTTATGTTCTACCGTGGAGTGACCAGTGTTCTGAGGCTGAGCAGCTAAACGATGAATACCTCCAATGAAATATGTGTCTGTATGCTAAGGAACGTGCTCTGAAAAAAACCGACATTTTCAATGCACCAACGCAATAGAATTGAAGCAAAAATTATTCAGGATTCATCCCAACACAAAAACCACCATTTAAAAACGACCATAGAAGGTGCGCTTCCGGTGCAGCTAATCTCAACTGGTGTCCATCTCGGCCTGAGACCCTCTGATATTTCGTGTCCAAACTTGGCTTTCTGCATTTTTAAGAAACAAATGCAGAAGTAGCCGCTGTTTGAGAATAATATTGGACCCAGCTTAAACTGATCAAGTTCAGATTCACCTTGACCAGCTCTGATAAGATCCGCTTTGTGTAAGTTCGATTAATGATTCGAACTCCGGACCTTATATGGAGAATTGCATTGGCGCTTTGTATCGCATCATGAGAAGCATCGCAAAACACGACAGTAATGGCGTCGCAAAATTCGGCCACAAATCGCATAAAATGGCGACTGACTGGTTCTATCCTCACATTTCAGTTCGCTGAGCCTCATCCCTCCCTCGAAGATGCTGATCAAAGTGAAGACGCTGACGGGAAAGGAAGTGGAGCTGGACATCGAGCACAACGAACGCGTCTCGCGCCTCAAGGAGAAGATCGAGGAGAAGGAGGGCATCCCGCCCGCACAGCAGCGCCTCATCTTCTCCGGGAAGCAGATGAACGACGACAAGGGCGTCGACGAGTATCGTATCGCCGCAGGCTCCGTCCTCCATCTCGTCCTGGCCCTCAGAGGGGGATTCTGAGCGGATACGTGGTGTGGCTTTTTTCGGAGAGATTTGCTGAAGATAATAAAGTATTTGTGTTTTGTTCTACTTCATTCAAATAGTCAATGTGTTCTGCGATGTGTCGTTCCCAGAGGCTGTCATGAAAAAGGTCTAAAAGATATCATCACGAAGAGAACTCCGTTTCAGCGTTAGTGCACATACCTTCGACGCTACAATTTCACTTTGAGATTGTGCGATTCCCGTCGGTTCTCCGTTTGTACATAGGCGATTTGTACAACGTTTTTATATCGTACATTTTTGAACACTTTTTTTTTGTAGAACCGAAATTAATGAGATATCGTCATTCTCACTTTCGTGCGTGTGGTATCGTGTATGGAAGAGTACAAAAGAGGCGCTTTTGTCGTCGTCCCATCACGAAAGCTTAATGCAGACACATGAAAGTGATGTTGATACCGTGATATCCACCGAAAAGGATCTCATCACAAAGGATTTTAGACATCTAAAGTCAGTAAAGGAACATCGATCAGAATTCTGTCAATTAGTGCATCACGTATAGGACACATTCGAGTAAATGTTAGCGTCTGGATTCCTGCAATTTGCGTTCCTAATTAGCGACAAAAGTAATTACCAGTTGGCACGAGTGGGAACTCAAAGAACCTATTTTTAGCCTTCCCAGGGCAAAAGCTGTAAACAAGTCTGCTCCGAATTAATTGAAATGGATATGGGTATAAGAAGTCGCTGGGAATGAGCAAAATTCTCCGAATGGAAAACATTGCTAGGAGAGAAAGATCCGGTTCTACTGTGAGATCAGCAGCATGGACTGTTGGATTTTTCATTTCTACTTTATACTCATGAATCAACGTCCCTCCAGCAAACAGCCAAATGAGAAGAAGCGACTACAGTGCTGCACACTACGTCTGATAGCATCTTTCGAAGGCCTGCCATTCATAGAGCTCTGTAGTGATGTACCTGAAAAACAATTTGAGACTGTTATTGCTTAGGTGTGACTTCTGTTCAAGGTACTCCCGAATCGATTTATCAACCAAGAAATCTTATAACTTAGCACTCTTAGATCATCCTAAGCTCTTGAAAACAACGAAATAATCTTTTTTAGAGCCTTGGATTTAACGTCGTCCAAGAAACTACTCCGCGTTATTTGATCGCCGAAAGAAGGATCGATTGTGGGGTTTGGTCTGTAGAGGACATGCTTCCCAATTTGTGACTCCAAACTCGAAGTCACTTCGGGACAGAGCGCGGCCTCATTGTGGTGACCTCTCCTCAGCGAGCAGAGAAGCTCTTCCCGGCACTTTTTGTCACAGGGGAAGCCCTCTCTGCGGGAGTAGTTCTTCAAGAAGCGTGAGAAGACTTCCGGATTAGTGCCGATTTGAGTGATCAGCTCGTTCCATGACTGAGCGGAGAGATCGTTCATGTTGTACTCGCTCCTTGCCGAGTAGAGTTTTTCCCATTTTGGAGTGTCGGCTTCGGATTTAAGATTCGTGAGGTTCAGGAAGTAGTTGTCGAAGTCGAGGACTCTCTAAAGGATCGGTTTGAATGGGCAACTGTGACTATGCAAGCTTACATATCGGCTTCCCTCGAATTCGCCTTCGATCGTGTAGATACGGTAAGCCGGATTGAGACCCTCGTAAGTGGTGACACTGGGAGCTGTGTAGTGCACACCTGTAGGTGTAGAGCTCGGATCGTTCATATTTTCGTAGAATACGGTGAAGGAGTCGGTGTGGACATGGCCGAAGAACTGGGCAGTGATGGTGTGCGCGAAGCGGTTGATTACTCTATAGTAGTTGAAGGCCCATCCCTCGAGACACTCGGCGTCTCCTGGAGGCACGTGGGCCATCACGTGGACGGACTCTCCGGCCGCTTCGGCTTGGCCCAGTTGGTTCACGAACCAGCTCATTGTGCCGTCGGGGTCGGTTTGGTTGATGTACAGCCAGCTGAAACAGAATGGTGAACTTAAGGAATCTGAGGTGGGTGAGCCGGCTCCATCTCGGCTCCAGCCTACTTGTGTGACGCTTCGGAAGGTTCCCTTTTCAGAAATGGGCCCAGTTTTGAATTGCAACCCGTACTAATAAATTTGGACTATTATGTAACATAAACTTACAAATTGGTATTTTCACAATATCCAGTGTTTAGCGAAATCAGTCGAAGTTTTTGGCCGACTCGAATACTGTAGGAGCCACGGCTGAAAAAAGGTATTTTCCTAAGCATCACATCAGAAATGGCACCCACTATTCCATGTCAGATTGAGCCTGGCTGTTCAGCCACAAACGATTCGCCCTGCTAACCGACTTGTACAGCCAGGTGGGCTGGAAACGTTCCGGCGCAAAGTGGGGGGCGAAGCTGTTGACCGGGACGCCCTCGTGGTTTCCGATGGCCCAGAAGACGGGCTTCTCGGGAAGGTAGAGTTGGAAGAGCCACGCCAGCTTCTCGATGACCGATTTGTGCTCGGCTCGGGTGTAGCTCCAGTCGTTGTGAGACATGTAGTCACCGCTCAGGAGGACATAGTCGAAATCATCGGAAGTTTCGTTCAGATGCTGGAACATGTTCTCGATGGTCCAGTGGGGGAGGTCGCACGCGGCGATGATGCCCCAGAATCCGGCGGGAGACTTCGCCTGACCTTCAGGGACATGCTGGCAGCAGATGGGCAATCCACAGTCGGCCTCGGCTCCAGGCGTGTACTTCATGTCAAAGTGAAGATCGGAGATTTGAAGCACTCGGAGGGTCTTGGGGGCCGTTGTGGGATAGATCGTTTCGGCTATTGGGTCTAGAACCGATGTTAGGGAGAGGTTAAGGGTGGGTGAAAGTACGTTTGGGAATAGGAGGAAGTGGGATCGACCAGTTGGCCTGGAAAGGGTTGTAGGATTCGCCACAATCGCTGGTGATGAGACCGCAAAGCTGTCGAGGTTCGAAGATCAGTTCACGAATGACGTAGATCAGCTCTTCCTAAACGTAAGGGGGTCAAGCTATGTTGCTGAAGACAAACGGTTTTGAAACTGAGTTTCAGCCAGTAAAATGGCAACAAATCTGTAGGGACTCACTCTGAACTGTCCTCCCATCGCCTTGCACACTGACGAGTCGGTATGAGCGAAGGTTTTGCAGATGAAAACGAGCAGATTCATCAGCTGGTCTTGAGTGAATTTGCGTCCATAGATGAATCTAAACCATCACAATTACCTTATAAGCGAGAGCTACTTTCCACTTACTGGAACCCTTTGACCGCCAGAGTACATGACCTGCAGACGACGGAGTTCCCAAGCGGCGCTTCCGGAACGTTTTCTTCGGGCGGAACGCCTGCGGCAACGACGAGGAAGGCGGCGAGCAGCGGGACGGCGATCCACAATCGCATTGCGACCGAAATGACCACAGGCTGGGAACGAATCGGCGGAGATCGCGGAAATCGCGTGACGGATCGGGTGAGTCAGTGGCGACGCGATCGATTGGATTTGTTTTGGACGGCCCGAAACATTTATCATGGCGCGACGGCATTGCTTTGGACAGCGCTGTGGGAACAGCTGTGAAGTGCTCGTGGATCAGAGTTGAGGGACCCAGAGATCGAATGGTCATCCGGCGAACAAGTGAAATCTGACGCCAAAGTGGCAAAGAATAATATGGGACGTTATGCAATAGGAGTTGACCGAATTTATTTTAACTGAATGGGCAAAGTCCTCTCTTGAAGGTAAACTATTGACGCTAGCAAAAAAGATTCCGTTAGGCTTCTGGTTCATCTTCTGATGGAGCTCCGGCGCGCCTCCGCCGGTAGTTCCGAAGAGAGCGGGCGACCTCTTACGTCTCCTCTATCTACCTTCTCTTCTATTCTCCCCTTCTCTCCGTTCTTTTCCCTCATGTATTACTCGATGTAACAGTAGAAATGTACGGTAAACAGAGCCTAACAGGGAGACAGAAGGGATTCCCACAACATGTCCGAGAACTCGGCCACATGACAGAGTCGTTGGAAGGCACTTGATTTTAAAGCGATACATTACGGTATGCACATGTTCATAAGCATCGCTGAATATCAATAGTGTTGCGGTATAGGCGTCGCAAAATTCGGCCAAAAATAGCATAAAATGGCGACTGACTCGGTTCTATCCTCACATTTCAGTTCGCTGAGCCTCATCCCTCCCTCGAAGATGCTGATCAAAGTGAAGACGCTGACGGGAAAGGAAGTGGAGCTGGACATCGAGCACAACGAACGCGTCTCGCGCCTCAAGGAGAAGATCGAGGAGAAGGAGGGCATCCCGCCGGCCCAGCAGCGTCTCATCTTCTCCGGGAAGCAAATGAACGACGACAAGGGCGTCGACGAGTACCGTATCGCCGCAGGCTCCGTCCTCCATCTCGTCCTGGCCCTCAGAGGGGGATTCTGAGTGGATACGTAGTGTGGCTTGTTCGGAGAGATTTGCTGAAGATAATAAACTATTTGTGTTTTGTTTTACTTCATTCAAATAGTCACTGTGTTCTGCGATGTGCCGTTCCCAGAGGCTGTCATGAAAAAGGTCTAAAAGATGTCATCACGAAGAGCACTCCATTTCAGCGAGGTTCGCATCTGCTTTTCAACGAAAATGTTCGGAATTGCTCTACGGAAATGGGAAAAACGTACCGTAGTAGCAGTGAAAATGTGTCCCGACAGGATCGTTTGAAAGACTGTGCAGAGTTTGCAAATACTCATATTTTCTGTAATTGTGTGTCTTCCTCGCCATTCCATAACTGTGCGATGACTCCACCGTTTGTTTTCAGTTCATCGCCCTCGAATGGATGCTGATTCGGGCGTAGACGTTTCCACGAGTTGAGACATTCGAGTCTCCTCTGCAGACGGCGCCCGATTCAGTCGATTCACTTCGGAGTCAGCGGTCGGTCGCCTTCTTCGCCGCCGACAAACAACGTTCGGAGTCTTCGAGAACGCTGCTGATCGCCAGTTCCGATGGGTCGCGCCAAGAAGACCGCTTCGCGTGAGTTCTTGAGTCCCCTTGGATGGGTCGGGACTGACGATTTCAGGGTGCTGCTGCCACGGTCGAGGCTGTCAAGTAGCCGAGGAAGAGAAGAAGCGAGTGGCGCCCTACGAGACGGTCGATCCGGGGAAGATGCCGCTCCACGTTAAAGGAGACCAGATTGATTCGATGCGGCTGACGATGAGCGCCGAGACCGCCAAGAGGGCCGAGCAAGAAAGTGTGAGGAGAGCGAAGGCCCGCGTCAAGAAGGAGACACGTCCACGTGAGAACATGGCTTTTGTACGATCTCTTGACAGTTCGGAGTTTAGAGAAGAAACGCCGACAGGTCGACAGCGATGTCCGATCAGAGGCGAAGACGCCGATGCTAAGGACCACTCCGAGGTGGAGACCAGTCGCTACGAGAACGTCGAGCGCGTCAAAAGCGAGGATGTGGAGCACGTTTCGGTCAAGAAGTGAGTCGTCGTGCGATTATGCGACTTATCTGTCAATGTTTAGGCCAATGAGGAAGACGGGAAAGTCAAAGGGCCGAAGTCGTTCGAAATCAACCAGTGACAGAGGTGATTCCACCTTCGAATGTGCACCAAGTCTACCAGACAGCTTTCAGAATCTCAAGGCGAATCGGATGTCGACCCGGAGAAGACCCCCTCCGTGGATGACGACTGTTCCGGATCTGCTCCGGGCGTCCGTCGCTGCGAGAAGCACTCTTTGTGGACGCTCCTCAAGGGTCCCGAACGCAAGTACATCAACGAGATCCCACGGCGCGCCCCTCCAAGCTCCAGCGTCTACGAAATGGTTGGTGTGCCGGAGGACCTTCTGAACTCGGATGACGACACCCCCGCTTCGAATCACAAAGAGAAACCAATGGATAAGGACGCCTCGTGGGTCTTTGGCCAGCGTCGATTAGCCCTAACTGCCCGATTGTAGAGACTTGATCGGCGATCGTATCGGGCAGTTCTACCTTGGTGCTGTAAAGGAGGAGGAAGCAGAGAAGCTCTGTCGCCGCCGCGCGGAGTTCCGCTTCTACCACCAGACGCCCGAACAGGACTTCGATTTCAACTACGATGCGATGCCGCCGCGCCTGACCCTCTGGATGGTCTACCGCACTCGGAAGGGCGCGTACCGCCATTTCGCTGTTCAGAAGCGTCACGGGAAGTGGGCGGTCGTCGACGAGCAGAGCGAGCACAAGAAGTTCTCCTACTTCAACAACCTTATCCGCCACTACACAGAGTACCCGGAAGATCTCGAAGGTGATGACTAGAGCATGCAATTTTTGAGTGGCCAATAAAGATTATATTTAAATAACGCTTGGCGACTAGTTTCGTAGCACATATTCATCTCTTCAGTCGTGAGACTACTTTTCCCTAACGCTTCTGAACCACGCGATCAACAAATTACTACTTATTTGAGAGATTAACGATCGTATCAATCAATCATTTTCTTCGTCGTCGACACATAATCCAACTAATCGATGATTTTGCACAAACGACCACTGATAACACATTTCACATTGTCATCTGCTGCGTAGACGGACAACGCGCCTCGTTCACCTTGCCAAGATGACGATCTCGATCAAAAAGATCGCCTCCTCCATAAGGAACCTTAAGATCCATGTGGAACCCGTTATATTCATAATGACCTTCTGCCACATCGCAAGGTGAGCCACACCCTGCATCCATCAAGCTCCAGTGCAGCAATATCGTCAAGCCTCAGATGACCGAAGCCAAAATGGAGAGGAGCTACGCCCACCCGGACAATATGACCCACCCCGAGATCAAGAAGTTCTACAACAAGTGGATGGTCACCTGGGATCAGAACTACGACTACGTGAATGTGCCGATCGCCTGTGTCGCTGGCATCCTCTACGGTAGGCCCAAAGAGGGTTCAAAGCCTCGACGAAGTGCTTAGGGGCCTATGGGGACGAGAGAAATCGGAAGGTCCCCCTACTTCTCGGCATGGCCAGCAGCCTCGTCGACAACACCATCAAGATGTTGATGTGGTCCGAAAAGACCGATATTCCCCTGGAGTGGTCCTACTTGTCGGCTGTTGTTTGTGGCCTTATGGGGGACTACATTCTGATTATGAGTTGCTGTAATGCGTATCTTTCGGACATCTTTTCTAATAAGCATACGGTAAGTTCATCTTTCTTAAAGTTCAATGTTTGTTTTTCGGATTTCGATTTCGCTCGCAGTATTTAGGATCATTTTCTTAATAGGGCAAAAGGCCAAATACCGTTCAAAAGCAGACTGCTTGGGGCAGAATGCACTATCCATTTGCCTATTGTGTTATTTTTCAAATAAGTTGGTAAATGCGCTTGAATTCGACCGCTCTTTGAATAATCGGTGCATTTGGAAATGAGCATCGAGTACACATGTAGACGTCTAATAAGCTGTTGTTCTTTCAAGTGGTTCTTTCAAATTCCGTGTAAAAATGAACGACTGTAAATCTCAGTCGCGATAAATCGTCGTTGCCTTTTGAGGCTACACTATCTCATTCAGCTAGGCTACCGCCTGATCATCACGTCAGTCTGTGTGAGCTCCGGAACCCTAGTTGGTTCGCTCTGCACCAAGCTGGTCGTCGACCAGCTCAACGAGATGGCTGCCATGTACATGTCCCAGGCCGGCATCGTCCTCATCCTGTGCTTCGCTCTCCTCGTCGTGGAGAAGAAGCAACCCAACGAGGCCACCGGGACAGCGTCTATCTTGACGGTCTTCAAGAACGGCGTCCTCTCCTTCTACGACTCCCTCAAGATCTTCTTCTTCCAACGAGATGGACATCGCCGTCTCTTCTTGTGGACCTGCATGCTGGCCAATTTCTTGGACGAGCTGATCTTCGGGGAACAGAAGGGCCTCATCGGAACGTACACCAGGCTGCCTCCGTTCAACTGGACCACAGATCAGTTCGCCATCTACAGGGCTGTGAGACCTGTCTACAGTCAGTCTACAGTACTCAACCTTCAGACACAGAACATTTCAGTGATCACCGGCTCCCTCACGGGACTGATAGTCCTTCGAAAATATCTCAAATTCCGGGATACGTCGCTCATCATTCTGTCTACCGTATCCATGGCCGTCTTCGTCGCTGCCTTGGGAGTAGCTAACGCGACGTGGGTGGTCTTTGTGGCGCTCATCCCTGGAGGTTTCCATGGCCTGCTGCAACCGTTAACCGTCACGTTCATCACGTGTTTGATAAGCACTCAAGAGGTACAGTATCCCGGGGTTAGGTGAGATGACCCCTCCTTCAGATCGGCAAAGTTCTCGCGATAAACTCGATCATCGGAAAGATCGCGGGAGTGGCGGAGACGGGAATTCTACAGAACATCTACAAGGCCACCCTCGACTGGTACCCTGGTTTCGTGTGGCTCCTCATGGCCGCCATCAGCATGATCTCGGCGGGACTGTATGTGTTCGTCTACTTTGTGGCTAAAAGAGAGAAGATCGGACCGGAGTACGATCGGAGAGAGAAAGAGGCCAACAGAACAGACTTAGATTCGAGGGAAGGTGTGGCATACTTGGAATGAACTTATGATAAATTCCTTGCTTAACTTATCTTATGAGCAAACATGGCGAATGTTTTCGATGTCCAATAGGTGAGAGCAACAACAAGTATTATTGCAGCAATTGGTAAGGCTGATTGATAAAAATCCATTAAAGAGCCCTGGAGCACAGCATAGAAGGGATACAAAACATGCCCAGCTGGGCACCTTTTGACCATTCATTGCCCTATCTACCCACTCGATATCCCATTTATCTACACAAACGTATCTACAAATGCAGATCTCCTACTTCACTATAGTCAAGCGCATCAAAGTCGCCATCGTGAACGTCCTCATGATCACGTTCACAGTCTTCAGCACCTATTCTTTCCTGCTTCGAAACAACGTGGACATAGAGATACATTACGGCGGCCACTCCCGACACGGCACCCATCAACAGCCACACGAATCCTTGATACCAGTCGACGGTGGCTTTGTATATGTTCTGCAGGATGGCCGTCTGCGCTATCCCGGCCAGTTTACCTGCTATGGAGCTGATGGCGAAGGCCTTTCCAATCTGAACATTATTTCTCTATAAGACTAGAAAACATGGAAATGTGTACCTCGTCGATTCGCACAAGACAAGTCATAAAGGTGTAGGTTAGGGGATTGAGAAGGCCGTGCAAACTGCCAGGCGCCAAGGAGGCGTAGATGATCCAAGATGAGGTGGCCAATCCGATGGCCACGGCACAGAGACCCATAGAAGCGATGGCTAAGATGATTTGGGTGGTGTCTCGAAGATGGAGAAGCTTTTTGAGAACGATGAGGCCGAAGAACATGCCGATGATTTCTGAAGATTACGTTTGAGAGTTGTTAGACGCAGAGATAGGCACGGCTGGGTCATCCGACTCAGCCTATCTCAGATGTCGGAATGAGAGCTAAGACACAGTGACCATTGAAATGTATGAACATTAGGGATGCACCCGGTTCCGGTACCGGTTTTTTTCGTTATGGTGCATCCCTAATGGGCATGCTCGTATTATCTGCATCACGAGAGTGATACACGCAGTGTGTCATTACAAAATACACCTCTCTCTACAGACACACACGTTGATGTTTGTCTATCTGTCTATCATGGCAGACATGAATAATGAGAAACCGACCGATCTCCGACAGGTCTTTTGAATATATGATTGTCAGTGTCTGCAGCATTTGCCTGCCAGACAGAAGACACCAAAAGGCCTCAGTGCATTTGAGATGCTTTGAGACGTACCTTTTGGTTCAATTCCCAGAAATCCTTACGCATACAGAATATGCCAATTTACCATACTTGTTCACCGGTTAGCCGAGTGCCACTAACATCTCAACAAGATACTTACGAGCTATGGGTCTGACCGTCTTGTAGGTCGCGTACTGATCCGTGTCCCAGTTGAAAGGCGCCAGTCGCGTATAGGTCCCAATCAGTCCTTTCTCTTCGCCAAACACGAACAGATCCAAAAAGTTGGCGAAGAGGCATATCCACAGAAAGAGTCTCCGATGCCCTTCCCTCCTTAGACAGAAGACCTTCGCTGAGTCGTAGACAGAAATGAATCCATTCTTGCAGATCTGCAGAAGAGTCAGCTGTGCCTGAGGCTCATCAGGTTCATATTCTTGCAACAGCGAAGGTCTCTTTCTTTCCAGGATGCCAAGGGAAAAGCCGAAAGCGAGCACGATAGCTCCTTGGACAAGGTACATCACGGCCAAATGGTTGATCCTTTCCACCACAAACTTCGTGCACAACGAACCAACCAAGGATCCCAGGCTGAAGATGACGGAAACGATGATCATTCGGGTAGACAACTAAAAGCAGAGCCTATACATACGCGCAGAATCTGTGGGTCCTTGCCGTTTTCTTATTCGGAAAGATGTCGGCTAAGTAGGCGTTGACAGCGCTCATGAACAAAAGAAAATCTCCCATGAGGCCACTCACGACAGCCGCCAAGTAGGTCCATTCCAGGGCGATGTCCGTTGTCTCCGACCACATCAAAATGCTGATCGTGTTGTCGATCAAAGTGCTGACCATTCCTATGAGCAGTGGAATCTTTCGACCTCTTTCGTCACTGTAGGCTCCTAAAATTGCACTAGATGATGAATTTAAGACCCTTGCAGCCTACCGTAAAGGATTCCGATTACACAAGCGATAGGCATGTTCACATAGTCGTAGTTTTGGTCCCAGGTAACCATCCACTTGTTGTAGAACTTCTTTATTTCCTGTGGGCTCATGTGCTCAGGATGAGGATATGTCCTCCTCATCTTCATCTCAGTCATGTGAGGCTTCACGACGGCCCTATACTGGAAAGAACGAGCAATGGCCTGGCGACAGAGAACACAAAAACAGACCTGGCTACGTTGCACATCGCCATGACGAAGATGATAGGTTCCACATGCAGCTTCAGACTCCGAACGTATCGGATTGCTCTTGTGAACGGAGAGGGCATTTCTAGGATTGCAACAAAGGAGTGGGAACAGACCAAAACGACTGTTATCAGGAAGCACTCTCAGCACGCGATCGATCGATGCGGCGGCGACGGCGCGAATTAGTCCAGTTGCGAGGACGGACAAACAAAATCGGACGCATTGGGAGTAAAGGTGCACGTTTGAAGGACTGACAGTTAAGAGATAATGCTGCGAACGATCAGAGATCTTTGATGGGAAAACGGCTTAGGAAAGAAAGAAGAAAGGAGCGGAGAAGCAGAAGAGCTGTTGAGGGGAGTGCACAATTAAATACAGTAGAAAAGGACCAACTATTTACTACATTATTTCACCATCCTTAAACTTTCCAACGGGCGTACTGTACGATTAACAATAAAAATTGACAATAGCCACTTCAGTCAGTTTTTTAAACAAAAGTAAAAATCAAGTGAAACAACGAAGTGCAGGACATTTCAAAGACTTTCAAATCCCCTCAAGTTAATGCGCTCTTGAGGCCGTTCTTTTAAGAATGCCGCAATCTGACGTTAACACTGAAATGGTCGTTCGTTTTCGCCCATCTGTGATATCGTAATTATAATCTCTACTTATTTCGCAATGCTCTACGAAGTCGACGAGTTTCTCAATACACAATTCACCGTCCAACAGCGCGTCGAGCTGCACAAGCTGAGACACATCGACTGCTCTTCCCAACGCTCAGATCCTTCGCCCAAGGTTTTACAAGTCCCTAGCCGTGAGGGTCTTTCATTTGTGCCCCCAGCGATCGGTCGGGTCGTCCGCTCGCTCTCTCTGAGGCTGTCTGAGCCGATTGAGTTGAGTGAGCGGTCGTTCTCGGCCGTCGTTGTTGGCGCAATGATCGCCCCGGCTCCCAGAAGGCCTGGAACACCAGGGAGCCGTAGTTCCACCGTCTTGCCAAGAAGCCCGTCACTGCCGCCCGACTCCACTCGCGCCGCCAGAGAAGCCGAAGAACCGCCACAATTCCGTAGTCCGCGTCGCCAGCTGCCTTGATAGTTCCCGGTTCGCCTGTTGTGCTCCGACAACGCGTTTCGCCTGCATGCCTGTTCTTCACTCGTGCCGCCCACGGAAGCTGCCGAAGAAGCTCCTCAACTCCGACGTCCGCGCCGCCACCTGAGCTGAAGATGGGTTTGCTGTGCTCCACCGTCTCCGGAATCAGCTCTTCGCCTCTCTGATGCCCGCGCACACTAATGGGATCGCCGTGCTCTACTCTGATGTGCCGAAGTCAGAAGAAGACCGGCGACTACGGAGTGATAATGTGTTTCTTGTGCATATATACGACGTCTCGCAAGGCGTAAGCCTTTGATACGAGAAATAAACTCGTAAACTCGTAAACTAGCCGTGAGTCGTACCTCGAATCCCCCTCAAGACCGTCTTGCAGTAAGCGGTGCGGAGGGCTGAAGCCAACGGCGCTAGCAAGTTTTCCACAAAGTTCTTCGTCGACCACTACATCAATCCTTGCATGTGTACGGTAACTGCAGAAAGCTATTGAGTAATTTTTATAAAATGAATTTTTAATGGATAAAAGATAGTAAGGATTTTGTGTGAATTTAACAATGGGCAAGAAAACATTGATATAGAACATTTTTGAAAAGCAATAGCTGAAAAGCACCGTGAAGATTTGAGAGAGCAATTTGTGGTCTTACCATCTTTTGTTGCTCCTCGTGTTAAATAATTTTAAAATAGATTTTTTTAAAAGAGGGAATTGTTTTTTTTTTTGCCAGTATCGCTCACCTTTCAGGAAGTTTCTTCAACTTCCTTTTTTTTTTGTTTTTCTTGCTATATTTTATGTTTTTTCAGAACGGATGATTTATTTTGTCCAAACCGCATTAGAGTTTCAAAATTCCGCGGCTAGATGACGTCACTTGGGCAGTTGTTTGGCTCGTGGGAGTGGCACATTACGGCTTTCTTTCGAGAAACGGGCAATGTTTGTGTTGGGGTCGCGTGTTGGGTGCACGAGAACCCAGCTGAGAAGCGCCGTTTTCCGATTCTTTGAGCTCCTTCCGCTGTGCCCCTCCTTTTCCCAGCCGTAGTCTGAAAATAGAAGTTGTAATAACCTTTTGAAAGATATCGGAATGCTTTGCTTTATTTTTAAAATAATTTTTCAATAAAACGTTTAATATTTTCTTGGTTCTTTTTTCCAGTTTCATCAAAAAGATTCGCCCCAACGTTTATGCTGCCATCCGAACGTCTGCTCTCCGAGCGTGAAAAGTCTCCGCTCTGCTTCGGCGTGCTCCAAATCAGGCCGTTCGCCACTCAACTAGCGCACACTGGGATTGCTCTGTTCAGCTCCGGCATCGTGAAGTGTGTCCAGCGAAGATGAAAACCTGCGCCAACAATGCGTTCTATAGTCTCTCATGGCACAGCTCCAAAGCCATTATCTATAGCTACCAAACGCGACACCCTAACAGATGGAAAAACGAGCAAAGCGTGCCACTTATTTACGTAATTGGTGTGCAGCTAGTCTGTTCATTCGTACAATGCCTGGAGACATTTCAACAATCGAACAACTCTGCATTATGGATCAATTCAAATATTCGCCAAAATATCCGCTCAGTCTCACAATTGCAAAACCTCTGAGTGCAAAGTGCCCTGTTTTGAAGAACTGCGAGTTTTCAACCTCAAACATATCTGTAACACAGGATAACAGTTCTACGACCCGGGAAAGGTCTGCTGTCTCTGTGCTGAAGCAAATAAATGCTTCAGCATAGGAAGAAAAACAGAAATCTAATATCGATTGGGCAAATTTTTGGGTGCAGTGTCCAAAAACCAAGTAAATAACTCCATCACCACATAGTAAACACGCATATTTTTATCTTCGTTTGTAAACATCCAATCTTCCAAACCGTACTATCATGAAGTTCCCTCAAAATCGACTCCATCCCACCTCCGTTCTGTTTGTACGGCTTTGATATTTCGACTGTCCCATCGTGTAGCTCTATAATTTTTATTGCCTTTTGTAAAAAACCAACGCAAGTAATAAAGATAGCACTGTAGACATGATGTTCTTGAGTGTTCTCTGCGCTCCTTGCCTAAGGAATATCTCCACATCGTTTTGGAAAAAGGAAACGGGTCCTTGTGCAAATGGAGACCATGTGTGTGGCGACACCATAAATCTCCCTTTTTGTTCTTTAAAGGTGCTCTACTGGAGGCACACGATGAAACCGATACTTTGACTTCTTATCACACCTTTCCGCGCCGTCTTCCCTGCTACTTGGCCCTTCCAACAATTGGCCGCGATAAGGGGTGGAAACGAGTGAAAGAAGCGTCGCCACCGAAGGTACTTTGTCCGCTTTTTTTGCGCCGATTTCTGATCTTCTCCCGCAAGATCTTTGAAGATCGCAGGGGAGGGTCCTGGCGTTCTTTAAAAGTGATTGCATCTCACGTTTCCTGACTTTTGGGGGATTTTGATTGACGGCTGCAAACGGCGTGCTTCTGGGGCACGTGTGCTCGGAATTTGTATGGAATTCCATGTACATATTTTACGCGGAAGTGGAGCGAGGCTTTCTTGAAGCGGTCTGTCCACGTCAGAGTCTTTTTGTGGCTTTTATAGGCAGTGCCATTAATTGTTGGAAATTTCCATGATTGCGCTTTGATGGACTACGCAACACACTTCCGCTTTTGGTCGTGAATGTGGTAAGCCTTTCAGTCAGTTCTAGGTATATCACTTTTTTATATTTCACACAGAGAGATTTCAAAGGCATAGGGCATGTTCCTCGCACTCAATCTGGTGACACTTGATGACACCTTTCTGTTGAACCTCCCCTTTTAGCTAATCGAGACTGGCCTAATTCCGTATTCGCTATTGACGTCCTAGCTATGATTTTGCTTTAACCATTCTTCAGCCCACCTCCACATAAACACAGATAACTCACCCCAAAGCCCTAATCCTCGCATCAAATCCGATGACTCTGAAGTCAAATGCCGCCCCTGGGTGCGCTATTTGCCCAGAGGAAGTTGTTGATTCTCTCGTACTGTTTGCCACTATCGCCGTCGGCGGATCACTTGTAAACAGCCGGATTGCCTGTTTGCATCTGTTAACCGTTATTTGTGGTTTGAAGAAGACGCGATTTCTTGCAGTATTTCATCTTTTTGTGCAAGTTAGTCCTCCTCTACAAACTACTTATCTCCGTTTTGTGTATGCACAACTCAGAACTATCTTGTCACCCGTTTTTGTAGTCACCGGAGCAACAGAGTCCGGAAGGGTGGCAGACGCTGACTCCGAGGATTTCCTCAGCCATCACATGGCGCCTTCTCGTCGATGTTCTTATCTTCTGGATAGTGTGTCGCAGCAGAAAATTCGCTAATTTATGTGCTCTGAACACATTTAGGAATCATCATTTATAGTCGGTAGACCCATTTTTACGTGGAGTACTGTCGCCTCCTGCATTCACAAAAACAGTGGCGCCGCAGGAAATGCAAAGAAATCCTCGAGTGCGATAACGGCGCTGTAGTAACAATGAGCGAATGATCACGTAAACAAAGTGATAAAATTCCGAAGATAATACACACACCGTCGACATGTGGCGTTGTTTTTGATGTGTGCAATGGTGCATAGGCTGTAATCAGTAATGATCACATTGTTTAGCTGAATTCTCAGCACTTTTTTGAAACAGATTCAATCCTCTAAGATCTCAATATTACTTTTTAATAAGAGTCAATCATTAATTTTAAATATTTTTTAATTACACTATAAGACATTATTTTTGCTTAAAATCTTTGCCACACTTTGTAAGTCATTACACAGGATTTTATCGAGGAATATATCGCACTTTTCGTACAAATTTTATGTGATTTTTATGTGAACAGCTGTAGATCGAGTGAAAGAGTTGTAGAAGTGTAGATCGAGGTCAATTAGGAATATGGCGACCTTGTAATGGCGACATTTGCCTTGCGAGTTCAAGCAGCTGATGAACAAAAATCGCTCTTTACACTTCCAATCGAAGGCGTTCCGTGCAGCCGATGGCGATGAAATAGCGATCTTTAAAGATCTGATGATCACTTCTTGATTGATCGCTTTCATCGGAGCACATTTTTCTGCACTCACCAGATGCTTGCCACAATCGCTAAAATTGTAAACGATGGAAGCATCGCAAGTGCATTTTCCCCGGCCGTCATTTCGCACGCTTACCTTTGAACTTGACATACAACAAAGGATTAAAAAAAGAAGAAGGACGTCTCTTCGAATGAATGCTTCGCAAAGATAGTTCGATGGAACCACTTATAATTCCGCAGCTTTTATTCTTAGGTTATGCATTCAACTTCAGTAGTACTTAGAGTTGGACTGTTTTATTCTTTTTGTCTAGGAACCAGCTTCTTTCAGAACATTTACAACTTGAGATATTTCCACGTCTCGTCAGGCAATAAATTTCTAGTTCATCAACAGTAACTCCACATACTGCGGGTAGCCTCGTTAGCGAAAGAAGGCGCAACCGCCGGTGTTTATCCAGGATGAACCTTTGAATAAGTCGAACAGACACATTTTTTGAATCTAGAACCATATATTACTAGAACATTACTAGAAGGACAGGTCAATGTAATGAATGCGTGAGTTATTAAAAATGAGTTTTGTTGGTGCCTCCTCGGATTTCCTGAATTTCAACTTGCAACTTTTAAGCAGCGTAATATAATGTACACAAAAAAATAACTACACATATAAAACAGTTCAGAAAAAAAGCAGCTAGCAGAACCTGAGTCACGCGCCCGGAAGCCACACTACTGGACATCAAAACTACCCACCGCTCCCTTTGTCAACATGTTCGCTACAGTCCACGATCTTATCAAGACTAATCGTCTTTCAACAATCAGTAAGTGCGTCACGAATGCACTCGTGAGTGCACCTTGCGTGTTCTTTCGCTTTGTCTTTACCTCGTTTAGAGGTTATTCCTTCGAAAACTTCTAATTCTATCCATATCTCTTACTTAAAACCAAGTTCACAATAGATATAGGCTAGGCACGCACACAGCTTTTGCACCCCTATATAGATCTCAAGATCTCCTCACTTCCAGTGCAATCACGTGCCTGTCACTAACTACACATGTCCCTACGTCATATTCACAAGTACACCCGTCCGCGTTATTCGGAAGTATATCAAAGCCGGCGTCTTTTCCTTCCTGTACGGACAATCAATCCTCCCCGGCCCTTCTCTTCCGCGTGTATGTAGTTTTCTGTCGGCGTTATCGCCCTAACTTTAGCCGACAACAGCTGTGCTCATAGATTCCGCTATCTTATCATGTGCACTCAGTGAGCATTCTCAGAAAAGTGCTTACATGCTTCTTTAGAATGGCTATTGGCTATTATAATGTGTTTTGATAATATCGAATTCCCCAGATTTCCTCCAGACCACGGGGCTGGACTTTGTTCTCCGTGTTTTTATAATGTGGCTCCACGAAATGATAAATAAGTTTTCCAAGTCTTCCATCCATTCAATGTGGATCTGGCGGTATATTCTAGAAGACCCCTCGTTGGAAATTTCTCGCATCTCTTTGTTATTGTTGTTTTTATGCCTAAAGATCTTATCTTTCAGATAGTTTCAGGTTTACTGCAAAACATGGACACAACGCTGAGTTGCGCCGCCAGTGTTGGCGACGTCTACCCACACAGAACCCGGCACGCCGACGCTGAAGGACATAGACAGCTTCTGGACTCGCCCACAAGTAGCTCGAAGAGCAGTTTGGACATGGACGAGCGGGCGGATCCTGACGATGTTCTTGACGCGTTGGGTGAGTGAGTTTTTACTTTAAAGTTTCGTGGGTAAACACTTATGTCGATACAGATCATACAAACTTAAGGCTATTATATGTGTTTCAGGCTCCAAAAACGTCTATATATGGTTCCTGTTGATCTCCTGTTCCCTCGTTTGGGGCGTCGGCGCTCCTCCGATGATGTCAAGCGCCTTCATCACCGACTCCGACACCTCCCACTGTGTCGACGTTTCGAACGTCTCCGACTGTCAACCTACCGTATCCCTCCGCTCCGAGTTCAAACTCTTCGGCGAGAACAGCTCCCTCGCCGACTGGACCACGTCCGCCTTCATGATCGGCAACATGATCGGCGGAAGTGCGCTCTCCCACATGGCCGACCGTATCGGTAGGCGACCGGCCGTCGTCCTCAGCACCATCGGGCTCGGCGTCGTGGGGTGCTTGTCGGCGCTGTCGCCCAACGTCTACGTCTTCTCGGTCATGCGCTGTTTCCAGGGAGCTTTCTTCACAGTAAGTACGTTAAAATTTTTGCACCAGCCCACTCACATCGCCGAACCATGGTTGCCGAACAAGAATAGCGTCTATTTACCCTTTCCGCAGAACGATTCCATTCTAGGGCTCGTCCCTGATCGGCTGGGTACTCGCCTACGAATGCATTCCACGACCCCTCCGCGCCTACACCACCATTCTCTTCGGATCGACCTGGGTGATCGGATACTGTGCCCTGGCTCCGTTCGCCTACGCCATCCACACTTGGCGATGGTTGATGGTCGTCTCGTCGATTCCGGCACTCATCGTGGGCATCTTCTTCATCTTGTAACCATTCTGTCTCCCCCCTCCAAACCTACAGTACCCTTGCAGCGCCCTTCCGGAGAGCTTCCACTTCCTCGTCTCCAAAAGCGATCTCGAAAAGACGGCAAAGTGGATGAAGAAGGCCGAGAAGTACGGTAAGGCGAAGATGCCCTACTCGGCGGAGAAGCTGATCGCTGACATGGAGATCGCGCGGAAGAGACATCTCGCCGAGGACGATCAGAAGTAGGGCGTGATATCCGGTCTCTGATGGCAAGGCTCTCTTTAGAGTATCCGTCGTCGGGGAACTCCTCGACAGGAAGATCTTTCTTCTCTACACCTTCGTGCTGGCCTATCTTTGGTCTTGCGACACCTTCGTCTACTACGGTCTCTCCCTCTTCAGCACACGACTGGCGGGGAACCGCTACGTAAACTACATGCTATCGGGCTTGGTAGAGCTCCCGGCATACGGTATTGCCCCCATTCTGCTCGACAAATGCGGCCGGAAGCCGTCCGTCAGTGTTGGCCACTTTCTGACTGGCGTCGCCATGATCACTTACCTCTTCGTTCCTGCTGGTAAAATCGATCTTTCCTTCTGTCCGCCCTAGCTAGCTGGTTCCAGACGAACTCGCCCTCTCCTTGACCGTCTGGTTGATCGCCAAATTCGCCATTTCATGTTCCTTTGTGAACATCTTCGTCTACGGAAGTGAAATCTTCCCGACGACCATCAGAAACCTCTGCATTGGAATCTGCGCGGTGGTGTCCAAAATCGGAGGAAACCTCGCACCCCACGTTCGGGCGCTGGTGAGTCATCGGGGGGATCGAAGATCTACGGTAAACGGCCTCTTTAGGAAGTGATCTTCCCAAGTCTGCCGACGATCTTCTTCGCCGGTTTAGCCATATTGGCAGGAGCACTAACCCTTCTTCTGCCAGAAACTCGGAATCGGCCGCTGCCAGCTTCGGTAAGGGACGCCGATCGATTGAAGAAATGAAGACAAAAGAAAGGGATTAAAAAGGTGCTAATGTAGATATGTACGAACAAAGAAAAAACAGACCCTGCGCCATCAGTATCATAATCGTCACACGCCGAATGAACCACAGATCGTCCAACCCACCCTCATTTAAATATAATCTTTATTCGCCACTCAAAAATTGCATGCTTCTAGTCATCACCTTCGAGATCTTCCGGGTACTCTGTGTAGTGGCGGATGAGGTTGTTGAAGTAGGAGAACTTCTTGTGCTCGCTCTGCTCGTCGACGACCGCCCACTTCCCGTGACGCTTCTGCACGGCGAAATGACGGTACGCGCCCTTCCGAGTACGGTAGACCATCCAGAGGGTCAGGCGCGGCGGCATCGCATCGTAGTTGAAATCGAAGTCCTGTTCGGGCGTCTGGTGGTAGAAGCGGAACTCCGCGCGGCGGCGACAGAGCTTCTCTGCTTCCTCCTCCTTTACAGCACCAAGGTAGAACTGCCCGATACGATCGCCGATCAAGTCTCTACAATCGGGCAGTTAGGGCTAATCGACGCTGGCCAAAGACCCACGAGGCGTCCTTATCCATTGGTTTCTCTTTGTGATTCGAAGCGGGGGTGTCGTCATCCGAGTTCAGAAGGTCCTCCGGCACACCAACCATTTCGTAGACGCTGGAGCTTGGAGGGGCGCGCCGTGGGATCTCGTTGATGTACTTGCGTTCGGGACCCTTGAGGAGCGTCCACAGAGAGTGCTTCTCGCAGCGACGACCACCCGGAGCAGATCCGGAACAGTCGTCATCCACGGAGGGGGTCTTCTCCGGGTCGACATCCGATTCGCCTTGCGATTCTGAAAGCTGTCTGGTAGACTTGGTGCACATTCGAAGGTGGAATCACCTCTGTCACTGGTTGATTTCGAACGACTTCGGCCCTTTGACTTTCCCGTCTTCCTCATTGGCCTAAACATTGGCAGATAACTCGCATAATCGCACGACGACTCACTTCTTGACCGAAACGTGCTCCACATCCTCGCTTTTAACGCGCTCGACGTTCTCGTAGCGACTGGTCTCCACCTCGGAGTGGTCCTTAGCATCGGCGTCTTCGCCTCTGATCGGACATCGCTCCACCTGTCGGCGTTTCTTCTCTAAACTCCGAACTGTCAAGAGATCGTACGAAAGCCGTGTTCTCACGTGGACGTGTCTCCTTCTTGACGCGGGCCTTAGCTCTCCTCACACTTTCTTGCTCGGCCCTCTTGGCGGTCTCGGCGCTCATCGTCAGCCGCATCGAATCAATCTGGTCTCCTTTAACGTGGAGCGGCATCTTCCCCGGATCGACCGTCTCGTAGGGCGCCACTCGCTTCTTCTCTTCCTCGGCTACTTGACAGCCTCGACCGTGGCAGCAGCACCCTGAAATCGTCAGTCCCGACCCATCCAAGGGGACTCAAGAACTCACGCGAAGCGGTGTTCTTGGCGCGACCCATCGGAACTGGCGATCAGCAGCGTTCTCGAAGACTCCGAACGTTGTTTGTCGGCGGCGAAGAAGGCGACCGACCGCTGACTCCGAAGTGAATCGACTGAATCGGACGCCGTCTGCAGAGGAGACTCGAATGTCTCAACTCGTGGAAACGTCTACACCCGAATCAGCATCCATTCGAGGGCGATGAACTGAAAACAAACGGTGGAGTCAGTATATCACTCATCGCACAGTTATGGAATGGCGAGGCAAACACAGAATTACAGAAAATACGAGTAACTGCAAACTCTGCACACTCCCTCAAGTGATCGTGTCGGGACGCATTTTCACTCCTACTACGGTAAGCTTTTCCCATTTCCGTAGGGCAATTCCGATCATTTTTGTTCTTTTCCATCATCATCAGAGTTGAGCGGATAACCGAAAATTCGGGTACCCGAATCCGTCCTCAATACTTGTACAGTGCTCTTTTAAGACCACGTATCTCGATGCCGCTGCACATCTCATGGTGAGTGACGGCAACAAGGACAAAGTCCAGCATCTGTTCTATGTATTTATTATAAGCCTTTGTACTACTTCGCCTCAAAGTTTAATCCAGGACTGTACACTATTATTCCTGGGCATCGCTGCAAGACGGATCCAAGTGTCGTCACTCTTCAGCTTCTCTATTTTTGGATTCTGTAGGGTCGGACGTCCCCAAAGCGTGAGCGAGTTCTTCCTTCCGGAACTGTATCTCTCTTCTTTCGCTGGAAACAGACTGCTGAGAAGCACGGCGGGCACAAAGGCGAAGAGGAGCCCGAAGAATGCGTAGGAGAACGGTGAGATCCGGCTCACGTAGAAGGTGTCGGGTCGCCCATAATGGGGATCGTAGGAATCGGGTATACGAGTGAGAGTGAACGTCCTCCCGTCGCAGTTCTCAAGCGACGAATTCGTCGGTAGTGTATAGCCTAAGCGGATTAGAGACATAACCTGATTTTCGGTACCTTTGTAGGGGTTCTCGAGGGTGGCGCAGAGCCACAGAAGTACACAACAACAGATCGATGCGATAAAACTGTAGATGGCGGCCCGAGTGGACACACCGCGAGCGAAAACACCCAAGAAGAAGAGACCGGTGACGGGACCGATGGTGGCGCCGAGGAGGCCAATGGAGGACTGGATGATGCCTCCGAGAGGTCCACAGGCGTAGGCGAGGCAGGTGGCGATTAGGCCTGATAGGAAGACGACCGATTTGTTGATAAGGAGGGACCGTTGTGGAGATATTTCCGCTTTGTAGAGAGGTTTAACAAAGTCGACGAATACAACGGCTGCCAGGCTGTTGTAGCCGGTGGATACGGTACTAAGTGTGGTGGCGAAGATGCAGGCCAGGAAAAGGCCGGGCATTCCGGCGTATTCTTCTGAAAAAAGAGCTTTTTGAGCTTCGTATCGAGACCTACTGGATATCTTGACGGCGAGAAGAACGACCAACTGATCGTGGGTCTTAATTTCGCCGGTCTCGAGCGGATTGCAGTTGTAGAAGAAGGCCAGCACCAGGAGACCTATGTAGCAAGCCATAGCCGACAGGAGCAGATACAACGGAATCGTTATCCAAACCACTTTCCTCGCTAAACCTCTGACTCTTACACCCCTACAGTAATCGACTCTTACCGTCTTGGACGGAAGGCAGACTACAGTACCTCTGGACAGACATCTGATTAATACCGTAGAGCGCCAGGTAAACGGAAGTGGCGCTGAAGAGCATGATCCAGAAACTGTTGTACTAAACTGCTTTCAATACAGGGATAAGTGGTGTGAGTACCTGAGCCGGATCGATGTCAAAGCGAAGGGTGCTTTCGGCTCTTCCACTGTCAACTGCCACTTGGAAGACGTTGCCAATTCCGCCGCAGTCGATAGTGCCTACACGAGGGGGATGACAGGATGAAAAGGTTGAAGTACCCTTGACGACGATGAACCCGATTCCGATGTACATGACCCCCGCCTGGAGAGTGTCCGCCCACACGACGGCCTTGAGGCCTCCGATGGTCGTGTAGAGAGTGCTGCATGCGCCGACAAGCTGAGAAAAAGTGAATTTCTGAGTCATTTTGAAGTATAAGTCTTTTCTAGCACGTTGCAATCCCCAAGATAAATACAGATTAGGCAGATCAAAGGTGGACTCTAGAGATATCCTATGCAAAATATAGAAAAGTGATCGTATAGGCTATGTGCGCGACGATACCCTTTATGGAAGGAAAGGATTACCTCTCTGAACTCAAACAGAAAGAACGATAGCCGTGCTTTAAATACGTATGCATTGAATAAACTGGACTTTCACATGATAAGCCTTGTCCTTCCCATAAACAATTCGTCGATTTTTGCTTTGGGAGCTGTTCTGAAAAGTACTTAGAACATTCGCTAGATCCTGAAGAATCTAAAAACGAATCCAGACTCGGACTCGATTGGGACCGCCAGTTGGACCATCTAGTAGGAATTACCCACAGTTTAAAAAAAAAAAAGAAATCTTCATCTTCAGATGCACCCTTTCAAATGAATTTTGTCATAAGGGACCTACCAGAATCAACAACCAAACATCCAAATTTGTCACCCCAGCCAAAGCGACAGCTGGAGCGTAGGTCACCACCCCCAGGAAGATCAGTGTGTTGGCTATAAATGCACCAGCACAAAGTCTTCTCAGAAGGGGTGAATGGAATCTGAGTTCGAGGTATTCGTAGATGGAAGTGGCGTTTAGATGGTAGAATATGGGAAGGAAGTAGAGACCAGAGAGAATGAAGGCTATCGGCGACAAGAAGTACATCAAAATCCAAAGACCGCCTAAGAGACCATGTTAGGTTCATATGAAGAAGCCCACGGTCCTACCGTGTTTGAAGAACTCAGCTGGCGTTCCGAGAAGTGTGATTCCGGACAGAAATGTGGTCAAAAGGGACAACGCCACCGGTATAACGGGCATTTTCCTCCCTCCCAACAGGTACTCTTCCGTGCGGCTTTTGGCCTCAACGGGAGCTTCTGAGGGTACCGCTCGATTCTTGAAACGTTCCACGACGGCATGGTAGATGCCGACTGCAACGGAGATGCACAGAAAAGCTCCAAAAACGCCATAATCTATGAGGCTGAGGGAATAGGTCGCCCCTGCGTTGCTGGCCATCGTGGTAATAGAGAGAGTGAGTGTCGCCGGTTTATGTGGCGATTTACATAAAGAGACGAATGAATGGAAAGGGAATGGAAAGCAAGGGCGGGAGATTAGGGGACAAGCAAATATTTGTCACTGATAGTTTATTGACGAATTCAGAAGGTGATGTCAACAGGGCTACCGTTGATGTCGGTTCAATGGGTGCTTCTTATCAGTACTGCTGGAAAAGGAACAGAAAAGGATTCTGAATTTGCTTTTTCCGGCTACCTTCATGTCGGATTTTTTGCTTGTCGTACTGCCTTGCAAATAGATTGTAATAAATTGATCGAAGGAATTTGAGAGAATCGTTTTAGCACACAATAGAAGTCAAAGTTATTTTCGCACGTGGATGGAAATTTGTATAGAAGCGAAAAGATTGTCTTCAAATGAAAGATCAGAGCATTGGAAGCTCCTATCTCAGTGAAAGGCTGTATTTCGCTGTTTGTAAAGTGCTAAATCACGTTCTTGTGGCTGCACTTGAATGTATAGCTGCCGGCCAAGGGAGAACACGGTGTTCTGAAAATACAAAAAAAAACTGGTTATTCTTCAAACTTTCCGGACAATTGATGCACTAATGATGATGTCATCTGAGGACAACAAGGATCACTAACATCGCCCTGAATCCGGGGTGACTCACTCGTATACAGTTTGCCAAGTGCAGTTTCTGTCGACGACGTCCTCGGAGAATGTTTTGCAGCCACCTTCCACGTTTCGGTATAAACTGCCTTTGCCAACAATGACAATCCACCTTGAAAGTCAAACGATAAAGAAAGGGTATCAGCGGACTCGGTTTCAACGCGATTCTCCTGACCATCAATGGGGTTTTTGCTTCGTGGTTCACAATTCGTAAATCACGACCCGTTTTCGGTCAAATGTGGTTCACGGATCTGTGCATCTTTTTCTCGCTCCGTCGCTCGCAGCCATGAATCAGCTTCAGCTTACATCGTCGCGCTCCTTGCGCTGTACGAAAACGCAGAAGAAGGTCCAATGCGCTTGCTTTTTGGGTCATTTCTGGAATATTTGCTCTTTTTATGCGTGGAATACAAGAAGTGGTGGTGTATGCTGATTTCGTTCAAACGGGTAGAATACTAGGCAACATGGAGTCGATACACAAGGGAACGAGTGGACGGCGGGTTACCTAACGATTAGCAAACTTATGTTGAACGGAACATATACGCGAATGAGATTCACATCGTTGGATGCTTTTGCGAGGCAGCTCCTGAACATGTGATCAGATTGAAATCTTTTCTTTCGTGTTGAGTTAATTAACCTCACAAAAGGAGTCATGTACTTCTCTTGTTCAAGCGTTTGGAGGAAGCAAAATACGCAAAATACGCTTTATGACTATGACATCCAGTTGCTTTGTTTGTACACTGAATTCAACGCTACCGCAGTGCTGAAGAGAGATTTGGCGTTCTTGAATAAAGCTTTATTTCCAGAAACCGATGGTTTGTTCGACGGCGCCGTCATTGGGAGTGGATTCTGTTGTGTACAACTATGTGAAGCGAAAGAAACCACAACTTCTTCTGGAGATGTTTGGGAAGGAGCGCTGCCGAGAACTCGAAGGACAAGATGTGAGTTTCTGAGTATTTATTGTACACAATCACAATTTTCAGCATGTGTACGACCGAAATGCCTTCTTATCCTCGTTGCAAACGGTTCCGCTTCGCTTGAAGAGGAAGGAACGCGTGTCTTCAGAGGGAGAGAAGAAGCGAGTGGCCTGCGACGTCCCGAGTATGCGAACGAACCTTCTGAGAGACGATCAGCCAGTTCTGGCGCGTTCTAACGGTGACACAACTCAAGAACCAAAGAAGAAGAAGAAGGCCGTTGTTTCGAAAACAGTGCAAGAGGAGAGCGCCTCTGTGATGCCAAGTAGGTGGAGCAAAACGCATAGCGGTAGTTGATCGTTTCAGAACGACCGAATGTGAAGATCACCTCGAAGTTAGCTGTTTTCAACTACTTCTACGAGCGCCAACAGAAGGAAGCGTTGCAACTACTCTTTGACGAAGAAGTCCGTGAAGATTACGGTAAAAAGGTCGAGGCCATGGGAATCTGGATGCCTTCTTTGGCAAGGATCTACGCCTGGCACCGCTATGTTGGGCTGAAGAAGGACGTTAAGCAGACTTGTGAGATATGGAAGGTATGTTAAGCCGTTAAGGATTCTAATTAGACATGATCTATTTAGTGTCGTTTGTGTAAAAAGGATTTCAAAGGATCTCTGAAAGAACGTCTCCAGCATGTTGCTATCCATGAGAACATTCCATGCCCATGTGTTGTCGAAGACTGCGATGCAATCCTACGAAATCCGCCAGGGATTACCACACATTTAATAGTAAGGACTAGAAGATATAATATTCTATTTCGCAATTCAGAGAATACACGTTCTCCATATAATCGATTTAAATTCGCAGCAGTACCATAAGTGGAGAAAGACTGTGAAGGAATTTCGCAAGGATGCCATTGTGTTTCGTGACAAGTACTTCCCGCCTGAGTCGTTCGTCGGTTTCAAAGATTGTAAAATCGGAAACGTCGCAAGAGATTTCGAAGATCCAAAGTGCCAGGAATGCGGCGCAATGATAACGGCTGTAACGACTCGTCGAAATCACGTCGCTAAGCACCTAAATTTGAGTTACAAGTGTGTTTTTGATGGCTGTGAAGTCAAAGGCTGTCCTTCTAGGTTACCTAGCCACTTTTATGTATGTGTGTTACATGTTCATTTATTACTTCAATAGCATTTATTATAGACAAAGCATTCAAGGAAAATCGGCGATCTTTCCGAAGAGCAACTCTTCAAGTACAAACGGATAAAACTGGATTTCGCCAAGGTCATGAAAGAAGCCGTGCCGAAGTATTTTCCCTACAAGGTGAATGTCACAGAAGATGGACTTTTGGAGTGATGAGTCCTTGATTTTAATGTTACTTTATTAGTTGGTTTTCTTCTGTTCAGATGTTAATTTGTTAATTCATAAAAATTATTAACTCCTTCAGTTAAACCGTATGAAGTGGTTGGTGGATGTAGGGTAGAGCCCCGTTTGTCCTTTCCTTACATTCATTGGGCATGAAGTTATGCCGTCTTCCACATTTCATGCTATCACGCGGAAGGTGTTGTGTGTCGACTGATGGATGCTATTAAACAGTCCATCGCATTCGGCCACTTAAGAAGCGATCCATTATGTGGCTCACCTCAACATGTCACATCCATCGGTCGCCTTTGTTCTCGTTTTATTTCCCATGCCCCTTGTCTTTTCGGATAACGTATCTGTGCTGAATAAGCACATCAACAGTTCAGCTTTAGATGCCCAGGAGGATATACGGTTTGCTTCAGCGGAGCAGAAATTCCACGATGGTGAGGGTGTCTATTCAATACATTGAATACTATATGTAAACTCGAAAACTATTCCTTCTTTTGCTTTGAGCCTCCAGAGAAAAGCCATCATGAAAAGCCTTTTAGAACGTTTCCAACTATGCTCACTGGCTGGACTAGTCGGAGGGATCGTCTTCGTCGTGGCAAGCTCCATTTTCATCACCGCTTTTGCCCTTGATGTGTGCTACTTGCGCAGGAAGAAGAAAGTGGATTCAGAGAAGACAGAAATTCGAAGTGAAGAAGGAGTTTTCACTTTGTAACTCTGGCTGCTAATATTGTAGCATGATTCACAGATTTCATGTTGATATGATGATGTTGTATTTATGATTTTATACAGCATAAGGATATGTACATTTCAAATATTTACATCTTAAAAGGAGGCCTTCCCATCAGAGTCAGCGAATGCCGCCTACCCGAGGAGAATCGTTCTTTTCGTGGAGGCATACCGTGGCTGAGGAGGATGGCGGGAAAGAAGACGAAGATCATTCCGATTAAAGCATAGCTGAAAGGCGAGATTCGGCTGAAGTAGAGCGTGTCGGGACGTCCATAGAAAGCGTCGTAGGAGGTGGGGAGGTAGGTCAGATTGAAAGAATGACCGTGACATCCTTCTAGAGATGAATTCGTGGGCATATGGTAATCTGAAAGGACCACTTTCCACGTTTTATAGCATTTTTGAGTACCTTTATAAGGATTCTCAAGAACGGAACATATCCACAGGAAGAGGCACACTCCTATGGAACCAACAAAGCTGATTACGGTAGCTCTGGTGGAGACATTTCTTGCGAAGACCCCCAAGAAGAAGAGTCCCACGACGGGGCCTCTGGTGGCGCCCAAGATGGCCACGGAGGATCGGACGATGCCGCCGAGGGGTTGGACGGAGAAGGCTATGAGAGTGCTGAGGACTCCCGAAAAGAAGACGAGCGTCTTGTTGATCAGGAGTGCGCGCTTCTCCCCGAAAGAGGGCCTCACGTAGTCGTTGTAGATCACGGCGGCCATGCTGTTGTAGCCGGTGGATACGGTACTCAGGGTGGCGGCGAAGATGCATGCGAGGAGAAGACCCGGGAAGCCGGGGTAGTTCTCTGGATTACTGTAGGTAAGAGTACTATCATGAGGGGGGTACCGGCGACTCTGGCGGCGAAGAGAACGACGAGCTGGTCGTAGGTGGAGATCTCGCCGGTCTCGAGCGGATTGCAGTTGTAGAAGAAGGTCAGCACGAGGAGACCGATGAAACACACCATCATGGCTAGGACGAAGTAGAGTGGTATTGTAATGAAAACCACCTTCTGCGCTACAACATCAATTTATATTGCGTAAACATGAGAATCTGATACCGTCTCGCAAGGTGGGCACACTACAGTATCTCTGTACGGCCATCTGGTTCACCCCATACAGTGAAAGCCAAATGCACACTGCTCCAAAGGTTGATGTCCAGAAGCTCATATACTAAAAGAAGTGAGAAAACGTTTTATAACTGTTCTCGACTAATTCTCAACCTACTAGCGCTGGATTTGGGTCGAACCTCCACAACTCATCCAACCGTCCACTAACAGTGGCCACCTCAAGGATCTTTTGGAAGCCGCCGACGTCGACAGTTCCCTTCACCATCACGGCCAACATTCCGGCAAACATGACCCCCGCCTGGAGAGTGTCCGTCCACACAACCGCCTTGAGGCCTCCGATGGTCGTGTAGAGAGTGCTGCTGCACCCTACCAGCTGAACGAGCATTAAAAACAAGAAGGCCAGCCCTACAATGATAGTCCAGAAGGTGGGCATGTCGGTGACACTACTCAAGGCCACCGCTGGTCCATACACTACAACGCCCATGTAGACGAGGTTGTTCACGATGAAGACCGCCGCACAAAGTTTTCTTATCAGGGCTGAGTGAAAGCGTAGTTCCAGATACTCATAGATCGAGGTCGTGTTGAGATGGAAGAAGATCGGCACGAAAATGAAACCCGAGATGAGAAAGGCTACTGCGGACATCGAAAAATGGACGACCCAGAGCATCCCTGAAAAGAAGCGTTTTTTGAAGACCGAGCGGTGGACCTGCCATGGTCGAAAATCTCTGCCGGCGTTCCGAGAATCGCTTTTCCAGAGAGGAATGTCGTCAAGAGGGACATAGCCACAGGCAGATACGGCATGGTCCGCCCACCCATGAGATATTCATCTGATTGTTCCTGAAAATGTCGGGTTATGGTTCTTAAGAACATTTAGTCTAGGGCGGACTTATGATTGTTGATCTTAAAGTGATCTCAACCTATGCCCGAAAATTTCCTTCACTTTATAAGATGATCGCTAAGTGGACAGTGTACCTGTTTTTACATTCATGTATTGCGTAATCCGTGTACGCTCTTTGATTTCCTTTCAATATCAATCGAGCGGGCGACAAAAAGAGGCGAGATCATCACTCATCGAACTGTTGTCGCTCTCTGCATTCACGATAACATGATAAACAATGGTGATTCGTTCTGTGATTGTCAGAGTTCTGTGTCACCGTGTGCGCAAGAGGATTTCAGAAACGACCCAAAAAAGTGTGATGATCTCTATTGTTTTCATCCGTCAGAATGACTCAAATATCTACGCTCACCATGCCTTTGGTGGTCAAGTAGATTTCGCCACTGCGATTATTATCTCACATCTTTGGGATATCTCAATGAATATATGGCACAGAATACTGTAAATGACTGCAACCACAATTCGTGGTACCATTTAATCGTTACAATGTAAAGTGAACATGCTTATAAGGCATCCATTTTTTGGATTCGATACACTGTCTTTTTGAATGATTAGTGGGGAAGAAATTCACAAAAACTGTCTTATTGAATTCTTTGTTGACGGATGGTAAAGTGGAGGCTCGCCGTTGTTTGGCGAATTGTTGGAGTGCGTCTGGTAGACAGGAAGACCAACGAGTGGCTCCGAAGCAACACGAAGGTGAAGGACATCGATGAAGCCGCAAGAAGAAGAAAGTGGAACTTCGCGTGGAAGATGACGAACGGAAACCCGGAAAAATGGTCGTGCCGAATAGAGGAATGATGCCCTCCCATGAAGAGGCCTCTCGGAAGACCATGGACCCAATGGAGTTCTCGAAGAGACTAAGCAGCAGAAGATGGCGACACCGAGCGCAAGAAGAAGCCAGGCAGCTGTGGCTAGATTTGGGGTGCGACAACATGTAAATGTTAGATATCGCAAACAAATTCGTAATTTGTAAATTCATAGGATTCTTGGTTTACTAACCACATTCTGAGCGCACACATAAATTGCCTATCTAGACGTTTTCCATTAGAGTAGGAGGTCTTAACGCTTGGTTGACCGTTCTAATACAGGATAATTTGAACTCTGGAGTGCTCTCATGCACCAGAGCTAACAAGATCTTACCGCCGGCTTGACGACGTTCTTCCTTCGCCCATTGACCACCGCGTAATAGACACCAACACCCACGGAAATACACATGAATCCAGAAAAAATGCCATAGTCGATCAGCGACAGATTAAACTGTTTTGGAGCGTCCATGGCGGCCGCGCTGGCGGCGTCGATCAACAGCTCTGACGCGAGTGCACTCTCGCGAGGGTTGATACGCCCAGCTGACTCACCCTCGAATAGATTAGGATTTTCGGGCGCTTTGCGGAGGGCGCTCTAGACTACAGTGTCGGGGAGTTGTGCTCCTGCACTCATAATATGCACTTTGCTGGAAAGGATTAAGGAGGAGACGTTGACCGATCAAAGATGATACAGATGCAACTGAGGTATGTTTGGGGTATAGTAGAATGTCGTAAATTCTGCTGTTTCAATAGGGTCCCCCCTGAAATCGAAGCTAAAATCAAAGATCATTTCCCAGAAACAGACTACAATCTATATGTGGATGATCAAGAATGGAAAGTGGCGCTGAACGAAAATAGGCCGTCGGCATTCCATTAAAATTCGCGACGGTCATGTGGTTGTGGCAGGCTGATGTTTGCATGCTCGTGACCGAGAGAGGCTCAGGACGGCGCACGAGAAGTCGCTTGTCTGCAGCCAGCGATTTGTGTTCAGCGAAAAAACGTAAAAAGTCAGTTGATATGCGTGAGTGATCACTACATTATAACCAACGATCTACGCTCGATGCAGGTTTCCATGCAGCGCAGAATAGGATGAGCGAGAAGGGGGGTCTCTGTTTGCAGTTATCGTGTGATTTCAGCTTTTCACTTCAGCAAAAGAAGGATAGCTTATTTTATATATAAAAGCTTACACCCTAACCAAGCGTACAAAGAAGAAACAAAAAAGAAGGGCTCTATTATCAAACAGTTGCCGGAAAGGCACATGCGTTGCCGGAAAGCCTTTCCGGCAACTGTTTGATAATAGAGCCAAAAGAAGACTTGTAAAACACGTACATCGTGCGTAGGTTTGCGTGGCAAAGCAGCGAATCCGATGACGTCAAGATAGTGAAGGACGGCCAAAAAGGTGGATTGCCAGGATCGCGGCGAGAGGCATTCCATTTTATACTTGAGAGGCGCTGTTGTGGAGTTGGGAGTCCCAACTTTGAAGGTAGGGATTGGCGAAACCTTGGCGAGACGGTCAAGCTACGATGTTCCAGGCTTTCTGTGAGATTCTTTGTGTCAACGACGATGGCTAAAAACAACAGCTCACTCAACTCATTTCTGCGAGAGTGACGGTAGTGATAGGGCTTGACCTCCCTTATCACGAATTTCTGACTTTTAACAAAACATAACATCAAATGACAAATGCGAAAAAAACCTCAAGAAAATCCATAAATGGGAAAAGAGGTTGCCCGGGGCAGTGCATTCTGATTTCTGTTCAGACATTGAGACGGGGGCGCCAGTAGCAACCCGCTTTCATTCGCCCTTTCCTTCGGTCTTTCTTCTATTCACCTTGTAGAATGCCGACTACCAAGTGGTTCTTCTTTTTGATTCCACTTCTTGAGATCCATTTCGTGAGTTCAAGCTTTTTTTCACTATAATACCCCAATAGGTTACATCAACTGATGTTGATGTCAAATACCGATTCACATACATCTCAAGTCGGATTGTGGGATCTAAAACGGAGCATTCCGTTGGAAGCCTCGACGACTGCGGCGACCGTGCGTATGACGAACGGGCATTCGCCTTTGCTTATGTCGCCAACTCCACCGGACACTTCTGCACTGTGGTGCATTCTTTCGATTCACTCGAGGAGAACTCACGTCCTCAGGAACGCCACTTTCTTATGGACAAAAGGGACATTAAGGGACTTGAATGCAGAGAATACAGGGAGACAGGTAAGAAAACGCTCAGAAATCCAATTCAGTTAAGGTCAATGGAGTTGACAGGCGTCAACCGAACCACCACTTTTGGTCGTCACTGGTCGCGTGACATAGGCTTAGGGTCGGAGCTCTGAGCTTTTCACGCGTCTGACATCTCTTATTGGCCCCGTCTGGAAGTGTGAGTCAGCTAGGCACTCCATCTGTCTCTCAGGATCGGGGTACTTTCACTGGGCGCCATCAACTTTGAGTCCAACTGTTTCGCCACTAGGCTTGAGGGATGCCCGTTTATGCCCAACATTGGTAGCACACTGTTCCTATCTCGATGGCTGTATCAAGGCTGTTAATCGACTCTCTAAATTTCAGTTCGCGAAATAATTGACGAAAGCGAGGATTGCGATGACGATGAAGCAATCTGCGAGGCTCTACAGGGCGTGGCAAGTTCCTTCCCGTTCCATCCCCCCATTTCAATGCAAATCCAGGAAACACAGTGTGCTCTCAAAAGCGATCACCCGGACTGTGTTTGCCCCACGGGTCAGAAGATCGTTGGAAACGTCTGCTGTCAGTTCATTGCGCTTCAGGATGGACAGAAGTGTGTTGTCCGGAAAGGACACAGCCCCGAACGGACAAAGACGGAACGCAGTTCTGTTGCCCTCCTACAGGACCTTGCTGTCCGTTCGGAATGAGTATAGTGCCGAAACAGAAAGGGAACATTTGCTGCCCAACGGGGTTCAAGTACTCTCCCGAATTTGGGAGCTGTTTGCAGAACGTGGAAATCGTATGTTCACTCTAGTTCAGAACAGAGTCTGTGAATATTCAGATGGAACGTCCTCAAACCATCACGGCCTTGAACCAACACTGTTGGGATCTGGACGCAGAGCCTGTGAAGATCGAGAATAGAGAGCAAAACCAAAAGATTCCCCAAGCGATTATCGGTCTTCAGATCCCGGAGGACATAGCGTGGGGCGTGGACAACTTCCGATGGGCATCTGATAATTCGGTCCCCACTTTCACCCATTGGAAAGACGGAGAGCCTAACAACCATAACAACGAAACGTTAGGAGATGAGGTGGAGAAAACGGGCCGGGAAGCGATCTAATGACCCGTTTAGATATTCGTTCTGAGATCGAAATCTGGAAAATGGTTCGATGTGAACTCAAATACTGATTTTATCCCGACGCCGATGGTGTTGGTGTGCATGACTGACGCAGCCAGTGGATACAGAGGATAGCAAAATCGAACATCTCATGAAGATATTTGCGATGTCCGGCTTCCTAAGAAGGAAAATTAGTGTAGCATTATACGATTTATGATATGCTTATGAAATGAGCTGAACAGAACACTTTCTCAATTTTTAGTCAACAAGGCTGGGAAAGGACAGAATTAGTACGTTAGAGTCAACAGATCGTATGGGATATCCTTCGTAGTTCCACGGTGGATACGATATCTTGAAGTTGAAGTCGCATGAGAAGCCGATCAGCTACAAAAAAAACGAAGGAATGTTTTGCTCGCAGATAGAGGTGTTTGGTGCGGAAAGATAGACCAGGAACCGGGTGGAACCAGCATTAGCAATAAAAGATGTTTCAATCGATGTCATCATAGATGTGCCATGTGCTCGATGGGTAGTATAGTTTCATTAGCTCATTGGTCGAGATTGGTACTCTACTATGGGAATATTGTAGTCGTATATGATGCATGCCCGTTGATTAAACCTGTTCAAGGGCATACAGTGGCGAGCATAGAAATAGCCGCACTACATATTGGAAAAATGTTTGGTCATTTTGAGAACGGTTTGCCTCGCATGCTTCGATGGTAATGCGTGTATGATGTGCAGAATTTCCTGGAGAATTTGGCTGTACCAGCTAGAATGACAGAAAAATAGTTCTAGCTTAGCACGGCCTGAATTCAGACCGAGGGTGCCGATTTTACGCGGGCACAGAAATAGCCGCACTTTGAATGTTCTTTTTTATTGTGAGTTTTCGAGTGAATTTCTCCGACGGTAACGTGTTATTTTGCGTGCTCTGTTATTTCTGTTATTAATCTGTTACTCAATTCTTTTAGAAAATGGGACGGGGAAAACACATATCACCTGAACAACGCGCTCGTATCGACACCCTGAAGAAGGAAGGTAATTCCATGCGAAGAATCGCCGACAAGTTGGGAATTTCGGAGAAGGCAGTGCGAAATGCCGTGAAAACGATACAGAAGAGTCGAGGAAATGTGGAAAATCCGGTAAGGAAGCCGAAACCAAGAAAAAGTACGGACCGTGTGGATAGAAAGATCAGGATGATGTCTGAAGCGGATAGGATGAAGACTGCTGTGGATGTCCAGAATGAATTGAGTGGATCTCCCGGCTTCAATCTGAGCGTTTGGACCGTTCGACGACGTTTGAACGAAGTCGGATTGATGGGACGAGTCGCCCGCAAGAAGCCGCTCGTGTCGAAGAAAAACCGAGAAGCTCGAATTGCCTTCGCTAAGAAGCACATCACCTGGCAGCCTGAAGACTGGGCCAAAGTGTTATTCATGGACGAATCGAAGTTCACCCGGCTAGAGTCCGACGGAAAGACGTATGTGAGACGGTACGTCGGTGAAGAATTCGATCCACGCTGCACCAAGGTAACTGTTAAACATGGCGGCGGTTCTGTGATGGTATGGGCGGGCTTCCGGCGGTCCGGAGTTGGTCCAATTTTTCATATTGACGGAATTCTCGATGGAAAGAAGTATGTGGATATCATGGAGAAGGTGCTGAAGCCATATGCACGCCAACATTGCGGCCGAAATTGGATTTTCCAGCAAGATAATGATCCCAAACACACGTGCAAGATCGCGAAGGCTTGGTATAAGAAGAATAAGTGGCGCGTTCTAGATTGGCCAGCTCAAAGCCCGGATCTGAATCCGATCGAGAATTTGTGGAACGACATTGAGAAGGTGGTGCAGGCAAAGAAAACTAAGAACCTTGCCGAATTGTCAGTCAGCATCGAATAAGCCTGGAGAAACATACCCGTGACCCGCTGCATGAGCCTTGTCGACTCCATGCAACGTCGCTGTAGAGCTGTCATCGCAAGTAAAGGATTTCCGACAAGGTACTAGATCATTGTTGTATGTAGCCTGTTGCTTTTACGTTCTTTGTTAAAAATTTTCGGCAATAAAAAAGAACATTCAAAGTGCGGCTATTTCTGTGCCCGCGTAAAATCGGCACCCTCGGTCTGAATTCAGGCCGTGCTAAGCTAGAGCTATTTTTCTGTCATTCTAGCTGGCACAGCCAAATTCTCCAGGAAATTCTGCACATCATACACGCATTACCATCGAAGCATGCGAGGCAAACCGTTCTCAAAATGACCAAACATTTTTCCAATATGTAGTGCGGCTATTTCTATGCTCGCCACTGTAGATTCTTGCATTCGTCTGTGACATAGTACGTTAGAGGATTGTGGATTACCACCACCCAAATTTCATCATTTCACGTGTGGACTGTCCACTTAGGAAAGCGAGTATGATCACTGCGCACTGAAAGACCACTACGCCCAAAAAGTAGTACTCTGTTCTAATCGCTTAATCCGCAACCGTGAGATTAAGCGATCTGAACTGGGTACTGCGTTTTGGATTTCGGCAATCCATAATCCACACAGTAAATCCCCGACTAATTGGCTACGTGCTTTTTTTGCAAGAGCGCTATTGGCTGATGTTCGTTTACCATCCATGAGTTTTCTCTTGGCACCCAGATTCCGAAATGTATTTTCCTCTTCGAGTTGCTTTGTTCGATTTGGCCACAAAAACAGATTTACCATTGTACTAATACGATCATTGCTTAAAGCGTGGCGCTGAATAATACTGATACCTCTGTCAAAACATGTGTATTTCCAGTCGCCATTCAGAGCTGCCATGAGTGGCTCTCCGAAAGCGTTCGCTCTACACAGTGCTGACTATGTTATTTTCCTCTCCTTCATGTCGATTTCTGTCGGAGTCGGTGCGTATTATGCCATCGTCAACAGACGCCGGATGAGCAAGGTTCAGGAGGAAGGAACGGTTAGCAAAGAGGAATTAACACAAGTGATCGGGAGATGTTTCAGTCAAAAACGGACGAATATCTCATGGGAGGCCGAAACATGCCGTTTATACCTATCACTTTGTCTTTGTTGACAACGTTCCTATCCGGGAAATCATTACTTGGAATCCCGGCTGAAATGTTTGACCATGGTTGGTTTGATTGAGTCATGAACGTTGATCCATACAGCGGTTTAGGCTTGTGGATGTTCGTTTACATGCCCATGAGCATCATAGCGTTCCTTGTCTCCGGACTAGTCTTCGTTCCCATCTTCTACCACCTTAAGATGACCTCAATCTACGAGTATCTCGAACTACGCTTCCACTCTACCACACTCAAGAAGCTGTGTGCGGCAGTGTTCATCCTAAACACTCTTGTTTACATGGGAGGCGTCGTTTACGGACCAGCGGTGGCCCTTAGCAGCGTCACCGACATGCCCACCTTCTGGACTATCATTGTAGGGCTGGCCTTCTTGTTTTTAATGCTCGTTCAGCTGGTAGGATGCAGCAGCACTCTCTACACGACCATCGGAGGCCTGAAGGCCGTCGTGTGGACGGACACTCTCCAGGCGGGGGTCATGTTCGCCGGAATGTTGGCCGTGATGGTGAAGGGAACTGTCGACGTCGGCGGCTTCCACAAGATCTTTGAAGTTGCTGTAGACAGTGGAAGATATGAAGAAATGTGGAGATTGGACCCTAATCCGGCACAGGTCTGAACTAAATTCTACTGATTTATTTTGCATCTGTCCAGTATGCCAACATGTGGACGTCCACTTTCGGAGCTATCGCTGTTTGGCTCTCATTTTACGGAGTGAACCAGATGACTGTACAGAGGTACTGTAGTGTGCCTACTTTGAAGGAAGGTGAGACAACCAGGAATTATACACTGGCCTATTATTACATCCAGCTAAAAAAGTCATTATGTTGTCTGCCCCGCTTTACCTTCTTCTCACAATGATGGTGTGTTTCATCGGTCTCCTCGTGCTGACCTTCTTCTACAACTGCAATCCGCTCGAGACCGGCGAGATCTCCACCTACGACCAGCTCGTCGTTCTCTTCGCCGCCAGAGTCGCCGGTACCCTCCGTTTACAGTACTCTTACCTACAGTAATCCAGAGAACTACCCCGGCTTCCCGGGTCTTCTCCTCGCCTGCATCTTCGCCGCCACCCTGAGTACCGTATCCACCGGCTACAACAGCATGGCCGCCGTGATCTACAACGACTACGTGAGGCCCTCTTTCGGGGAGAAGCGCGCACTCCTGATCAACAAGACGCTCGTCTTCTTCTCGGGAGTCCTCAGCACTCTCATAGCCTTCTCCGTCCAGCCCCTCGGCGGCATCGTCCGATCCTCCGTGGCCATCTTGGGCGCCACCAGAGGCCCCGTCGTGGGACTCTTCTTCTTGGGGGTCTTCGCAAGAAATGTCTCCACCAGAGCTACCGTAGTCAGCTTTGTTGGCTCCATAGGAGTGTGCCTCTTCCTGTGGATATGTTCCGTTCTTGAGAATCCTTATAAAGGTACTCAAAAATGCTATAAAACGTGGAAAGTGGTCCTTTCAGATTACCATATGCCCACGAATTCATCTCTAGAAGGATGTCACGGGAGGTCGTTCAACATCACATACTTGCCACCTTACGACGCGTCCTACGGTCGACCGGACACCTTCTTCTTCAGTCGCATATCTCCATTCATGTACGCCTTCTTCGGACTCGTCTTCGTCTTCTTTCCAGCTCTGATTCTCAGCTACTGCATTCCTCCACAAGCAGAGCAGTACTCTTCTGGTCGGAAGCATTCACTGACGTGGAATGGGAGGAAAATAAAATGCTGATTTATGTAAATTCGTCGGCGTGACGCGACAAACATTACACCATCGACCTATCAATCGACAGGTCTATCATCTGTGTGCTATCACTCGGTCTTAGAGTGCAAAAATATCTACCAAAACCAAATCAGATATGTTTCGGGCATAATTGTGTGATGCCGAGACATTTAAGCAAACACATTTGATTGCATTTTACGTAAGTGTTCGGGTTCAAACTTTGCGATTGTATTATTCTCGAGGACATTCTTGAGCATTCTATTCTGTCCGGTTACTAGGAAAACGTGATGAACAGAAATGAAAGCTTATCACAAATAAAGTTGGTTTTTTACAGAATTTGATCCCACGAGTCTTCGGTTGTATTTATAAACCAATGCCCTCCGTGGGAACTGAAATAATATAAATCAAAAACACCGAGGCCGAAAAAACAGTGTATGTGAATCTAAAATATGAAAGCGAGAAACGTTCGTTAGTTTTTAGTTCTTAATGTAACGTTTGTTTTTTAAGGACGGATGATTACGATACGTCACCTACACGGTTCATAATGCACAACACAGTGTTGACTAGTCAGAGCATATAATTGAGAACAAAATATTTGTTTCATTCATATGACAATTTTTCGCGAACCGTAGGTAAAAGTTCCTTCAATTAGCTACGTTTTAATCATCGCTATAAGGCGTTCCTTTACATAATTCTTTTTGAGGACTGAACACACACTTCAAATATACTTATGTTTGTTCACCTTCCATACTTTTTGCGCCAATTTTGCGCAAAAAAAAGGAAGGCTGCGGAATTGTCAGGTCACGGTAACGAAAATTTGACCCGCAGATCGGGCAACTCTGTTCTCTTGAAAGACAGAGTTAACGCGTCGTAATAACTTCTATAACTACACTCCCTGAAAGTCCATAACCTAAATGGCAACTTTACTTTCCTTTTTATGGTTTTAGAGACTATACAGAAACAAACCTTGAGTCTGAGAATTTATAGTCTCAACCTTGTCTACGTGGAACTGTTGGGAAACCCTTTAGACATTCGTTTTGCTCGTACTTTTTTGCCAGTCGTTCAGAGTTCCCTGAATGTTTCCCGAAACTGCTTATAGTCTATAGCTACAATCAACCTTCGTATCTCTACTCATTTCCGTGAGAACACTTCGAAATGAGAACGAAAACAAATGTTTGTGCGTGTGAACGAGGCGACCCCATCCGCTTCGTTGAAACGGACAGATACGTGCAGAAATTGCAGCGTTGCGTACTTTTAGTCTTTGAGCCTCATTAGCCTCGAGTGCTTCCTTTCCCGCAGATTATTTCTTCAACTGAAAAGTTCAGTTTTAGTTTCAACACGTGCCTTTCTAAATTTTCCCATAATCAACCTCAAATCAATCGGGCGCTAGATTCACGAGCCCCTGTCAAAAGAGCCAAAAGAGATTTTAGAGCTGCCTGAAAGGTAACCAACTGCTGTTTGCTTGACTCTTCCTGACGTAGAGTGACCGTTAATTGGGCCGTAACTGTCAACGAGTTTAATTTATGGTCACCCCAGGTGCTATACATATTGTCGTTGTTTTTAAGTACTTGAAGTAGTTTGACTTCTAGTCTGACGTTAAGTATACGAGTTGCAAATAATTACGGTATGAGAGCAAAGCAAACAACTGCTTCATTTAACCTCACGTTTAGTGTAACGCTTCTTCACACGCTCGATATCGCAATAGTTTTTTTTTCAATTTTTTCGTCAATAGTTTCCGCTTTTTAAGATCTCTTAAGATCATTTTTAAGATTAAGACATCACTGAGAAGAGAAAGATGACCATCCTCACGCTTCCAAACGGTTCCTGAAATTCTTGACGGTGGTCGCACAGGTCTCCAGTATTAATTCGTGCCTTATTTATAGAAATTTTTTCAACAGTGTGAAAAGAGAAATGACGTTTTTTAATTATTAATTCGTACCTTGTTTTAGAAGAGTGTGATAGTTGTACAGGTCTTTACGCCTTGTTTTTAAAAAATAGAGGAGCGAAATAATGGGGTGTGACACATTGTATCGATGTAGATTTCACAAAATAAACTTGAAACTTTAAACTTGAAGAACGAAAAGAAAATTGACGTTTTTTCATGGCTTTTTTTGCCACCTTCTCTCAGCTGACAGTCGGAAATGAGTGCTGTGCAGGTAGTTGGAACTCAAAATGTCACCCGCCTGGTTGCATACGTGTCTACACACAGGTGGTCCGAAAGTTGAACCGCTACAGTGCAGGGAAAGGGAAAAAATGACCGAATGTGTGAAAGTGTGATCTCTGTGTGAAAAAGCTTCGTAAACAAAAGGTCCTCAAAATTTTGGGTTACTTTACGCGATGAAGCGATAAGGCCGAATATCAGAAGTAATGCGGCAGTGGGCGAAGTGAACCCCTCGCCAAGCGCACCCCTAATGTAAATGATTAGATATTTAAGGCTGGCTTTCCACCTCCGAAAAATCTACTATCACTTAAGTGGGTATCAGGTCTATACGTTAACATTTATCCTACGTTGACTGTCAGAGAGAAATGTCAGAGTCAAAAACACCTTTTGACTCATCATTTTCCCATTGTTTCCATTGTCGAAGTGCTCCGACTTCCCCTGGCAACGCATGTTCCCATAATGCTTTGTTTTGAAGTTAGTGAGTTAATCTCTGTCTGTTTCCCAGCCGATCGTAAAAGCGGAACCGCGTCATAGCAAAGAGCAAAGCGTAATTTCACAGACACTCCTACTCAGCAAAAGAAACACAAAGGACAAGCAAGACCTCCTCGTTCCGAGCAAGTTATAATTTAGCTCAAATGGGCGGCGCTCCCAGGCATTACTTAGGAGAGACGTTCCATTTCCCACTATATAGTTTGCATTCCTTTGGAAAGCTAGCGAAGCGTGTCAATTCATTTTACTTCTTAAATAACTTCTATAGTTCCAGGAGGACCATACTGTAGCCACAAATGGTGTCAACTATGGAGATCTACATGGTCCTCTACATCGTAATCGGTGCTTATTATCCTTTCCTACACATGTATGGATTGATTGGGTTTAGGATGTATCGTAGTCACAGTCAACGTCCCGATTTGCTGTCTTATCTACTTCTCCAAAGCCCTTAGACCTTCAAAAGAACTGATCCTCATCGGAGGTCTCTGTTTGGCCGACGCCGTCCAATCTCTCGCCGACATCCTCGCCGGAGGACAGCGCCTCGTGCTGTACGCGCATCAGCAACAAGATGGGATGGAAACGTCTCTCAGATGTTTCTTCCAACCGTTCAATATACTCTTCTTCTTCGGCTATCATCTCGTGGGAATCATGTCGATGCTGGTTTCGATCGACCGAATGTTCGCCGTTTTTATGCCCTTAAAGCATAGGGTGATGTTTTCGAGAAGGAACGGAATTACGATGACTATAGGTAAGTACGAGAATAACATCGAGAACCCTTGAATTTCAAACAATACGTGATAGTGGCCGCCTTTGTGAGTGAATTCTAGAACCACGCGTCGTGATAATAGCGTTATTCTGATTTTTACAAAACGCGTAACCAGCAGAAATCTATCATAAAAAAGGCTTCTGAACTAGTTAGAGAATAAGGTAATTTTTATGATGTCAAACTTTGGTGTGTTGAGGTTTTTGGGTTCGGGTACCCGAAGCGAGAACAGATTTTCGATAAGCAAACCTGGGACAATCAATGGCACAACGGCACAAGAGGAGATCCTTAAAAACTCTGAAAGTTCTGCGCCGTCTGGAAGCCTTCACAAGCCTTCTTCTTTAACTCCTGCACTCAAATCTAAGAATTGAACTTTTACCACAACAACAACTGTTTGGATTCCCATAAACTTTGGACCAGAAAGCCGGTGTTTTGAGATTTTCCAGTCTGAGATTTATTTATCGACTAACAAAGACTGTGAGACAGACGAGAATGTGGAGAATCCCACGACCGTTCGACACGGAGTGGCATTAAAATTTTCTAAATTTATGAAGTTCGAGTTTTTAGGTCGGATAACCGAAAGTTTCGGGTTTAGGCATTTGGACTTTCTATTCCGATCTAGACTTCGGTTATCCAGACAACTCTGGTCGTGATTAACTGTGAGAAGATTAAACAAGAAAAGAACTGTTAGGTTCAGCTGGCAGCGCAATCTCTCAAACTCAATATCCTCAAAACAGTCTGTTCTTTTCATAATCTTTGTAAATAAGCCACAATGACATCAACTTAATTAAAAAGGGCTAAACCGCCACTTAATACTACTTAGTGCGTTCATTCCGTTAAAGAACATCGACACCATTTAGCTGAGAACTATGCTTTGAAGTTGAGAATTTATTGAACTTTTATAGTCAGCGATCTGCGATCTCTTTTTAAGTGTTACACTTCGAGAATTTTTGACGAAAATTTTGCAGTTTTGAAAAGGAGTTTTAATGCACCGCTCGATCGCCAGACCTAAAAAGGTTCCTTATTAACTATCTAGCTTGGAAAGATGTTCATGATCTAGTAATCACGTATGATGTATCCTTCACTAACTGATTTAGAAAGTGTTACTTTTTCATGATACACTTCTCAGGTCGGCTTTTAAACCTTTGGGAACAGGACTAATTGACTATCTCTGTTCATAATGGCGTTATTCTACTAAACTCTTATTCAAAAGCACTCATTTAAGTGTTTTATTGTACTGTATTAAGATAACTATCATTTAACCAAGAACTATGTTTTGCACTCATGATTAATTGGCTGTTTTCAGGCGCCCTCACCTTTAGTGCATTGGCCTTCATCGTCTGTCTCGTCCTACAGACAAATTTCAACGTGAAAATGTCCATTTTGTGCTTTGGAAGCCAAGCTTATCTTCCGATGGTTTGGGAATATGTGCATCACATTAGGCTCATGCCCGTTCTCATCAGTATAGCGCTCTATGTTCCTATTAGTTGGAAGCTCTACCGGGTAGCATCATGCTTCTTCTTCGGCCATATGCTTAGGTCATTTCAGATCGTTAAAACACAAAAACACGCCGTTGGATGGAAATCCGAAAACTACAAAAGACTAGCGAATTTCACCAAAACGGTCGGATTCGTCTCCGTTGGAGCCTTGATCCTCCTCGTCATCCCCGATCTCATCGTCACCTACTTCAAAGGATTCATCGGAGACTACGATAAAGCGCTTTTCATTGTGGCACACTCGAAGGCCATCCTGAACATCTTTATCTTTACGATGCGTCATGGCGGTCTCCGCAAAACGTGTGCCACTTTCTTGAGGAGACTGACTCCGTTTCGCATTGTAGTTCATGTAAAGCCGATAGATGGAACGAGATAAAGAATGACCTTTTCAGTAGAATAAGAGCCCTACAGCAAAACAAATTGTGAAACTCCTAAAGAGTGACCGCTCTACGGAGTAGAAAGTCGTGTAAGTGTGGCTGATCAAAACAACCTGATTTTCGTTCTAGACATAAATGGTTGTCTCTCCGGAGAAATGCTCGTCTGGTAAGCCACCGCACAGTGCTTGTACTCTCGGAATGTCTTTGTCTGGGAGACATTGCTCCTCACTTTCCAGTCCTAAAACACGTACTTGTAACATTTCAATTTAATCTCTTACTCTCTGCTCTCGCAGTCGCTGAACCCGACGAAGTTGCTTCCACCCTGAGTAGTTCAGGGAGGTACCTATCCACTTGATGCGCTGCCAATCTTTCGAGAATTAACAAATAAACATCAACAAAAGAAGAAACTAATTAAGAAAGTAGCAATAAAATCAAAAAGTAATCACTCCAATAGCTCTTCTCCTGTGGCATTCATCTTGTAGCGAAAATACTTCGGCATGGCTTCATTCACGACCTTGTTGCAATTCACTTTTATCCGTTTGTACTTGAAGAGTCGTTCTTCGCCAAGTTGGGCAACATTAGTTGCGTGCTTCTGCTGCAATATCATATACATCATATACGGTCAACACTTTTGGTGGTAGACATACAGTGAAGTGCACGGGGAAGCTGAAAGGATGAACGTTGAATTCACAGCCGTCAAAGACGCAGTTGTAACTCAAATTTAGGTGCTTGGCGACGTGATTTCGACGAGTCGTTACAGCCGTTATCATTGCGCCGCATTCCTGGCACTTTGGATCTTCGAAATCTCTTGCGACGTTTCCGATTTTACAATCTTTGAAACCGATGAATGACTCAGGCGGGAAGTACTTGTCACGAAACGCTTTGGCCTTATGATAGAAATCTTTCCTCATGGTTGTCATCTGATGGTACTGTTTCGCAGTTAAATTGTTAATGAGAAGAACGTGCTTCTTCTGAAGTGAACTAAAATCCCATGATGCTACACAGCGTTGATAAATACCTGTAAGTGGCCCGGAAGTTGTGAAGGGTTTCGAAGAATTGCATTACATTCATCGACAACGCATGGACAGGGAATGTTCTCGTGGATTCCAATGTGGGAGAATAAAAAAGATCTACATCCTTTCCCTCTCATTTGCTTCGTACATAAGCGACACTATAAGTTTCTGAGTTATTGGAAGTCGAACGATGTGCTACGTACCTTCCAGATTTCGGCAGTATCTCTAACCACTTTCTTCAGCTCAACGTAGCGGTACCAGGCGTAGATCCTCGTCACTGAAGGCATCCAGATTCCCATGGTCTCGACCTTTCTACCGTAATCTTTACGGACTTCTTCGTCAAAGAGTAGCTGCAAGGCTTCCTTCTGTTGTCGCTCGTAGAAGTAGTTGAAAACAGCCAACTCCGAGGTGATCTTCACCTTCGGTCGTTCTGAAACGATCAACTGCCGCCATCTGCTTCGATCCAGCACCTACTTGGAATCACAGAGGCGCTCTGCTCCTGCACTGTTTTCGAACCTGCACTCTCCTTCTTCTTTGGGTTTTGAGTGGTTTCACCATTGGGACGCGCCAGAACCGGCTGATCGTCTCTCGGTAGGTTCGTTCGCACACTTGGGACGTCACAGGCCACTCGCTTCTTCTCTCCTTCTGAAGACACGCGCTCTTTCCTCTTCGAACGAAGCGGAACAGTTTTCAGAGCGGATAAGAAGGCACTTCGGTCATAGAGATGCTGAAAACGGCGATTAAACATAGTAAACCCAGAAACTCACATCTTGTCCTTCGAGTTCTCGGCAGCGCTCCTTCCCGAACAACTCCAGAAGAAGTTGTGGTTTCTTTCGCTTCACATAGTTGTACACAACAGAATCCGCGCTCAGTGAGTGGGAAGAAGACGGCGCCGTCGAACAAACCATCGGTTTCTGAAAATAGAATTCATTCAAGAAGCGTCAGAGTTCGATGATGTAGAGAGGTAGCGTTGAATCCCGTGTACAAGTAAAGCAACTAGATGGCATAGCCATGGACGCGAATTACGTATGCTCCACATGCTTAAACATGAGAAGTACAGGGCTCCTGTGACAGGACGTTAATTAGCCCAAGAGCAAAGACGAAAGAAAAGCCGCTAATCCGATCACATGTCCAGTTGCTCCCTCGAAAAAAGCTCCCTATGATTTGTACCTAATTCGCGTATGTTCCGTTCACCATAAGGCTCTCCACTCACCAACATTCTGACAATCGTCCGCATACCTCACTCACCCATTCTAAAGATAAATACTTCGTGAATATGTACTGAAATGACTCCAAAGAACTGAAGATGAAGTAAACTTTAACAACATTGGGATAACAACAAAGTCAACAAATCAACAATCGATGATAGAATCTCGCCGCCCCTCTACTGGTGCTTCGTCTTCCGCTTCTTTTCGAGCTTCTTCCGCCACATATTCTTCTTCTTGTCCACCTTTGAACTGAAATCCACAGTGCCGGACTTTTGGTTGCTGTCGGTGATGCTGTTCAGATTGTCGGCAAACGCGTTCTGCGCCGCCTGTCGGTGCTTTTTCTCGGTGATCTTCTTTCCGGCGCGTTTTCCTCTCGGCCGTCGAGCGTTTTTCACCGTCTAGATGGAGAGAATATTATGAAATGTTTGAAATATCATTGTGTATGGGCCGCGGAACATTATCCCCCGGAGCACAAGATAAGATCCAAACTTACCCCGATCTCCTTCTTCACGTCCTTCTTCTCCTCTTCTTCTTCCTCCATTCCGGCGTCGTAGGCGCCTTCGTATTCGGGGAACTCATGATCGGACATCTGATCGAGATCGGTCAGGCCGCTGATGTTGGATTCCAAATCTGTCAGCGATCCTTCGTTATCTGAATCTGCATCTTCTTCGTCGTCACTCTTCACTTTCTCGTCTTCGGGAATATCTTCTTCCTTGATATCTTCTTCAAGTTGATCGATAGGCGCTTCATCGTCAGGACCGTTTCTCTCGCAGCCTGGCGGGATGGTATAGTACGGCAGACGACCTCTTTGGAAGTCGTTGAGGACACACTTGGCCATAGCGTCCAGGTTGGGTTCTCCTCCCTTGAGCAGACGGCCTGACTTCACGGCGATCTTTGTCAGGAAATCGTCAACATCTGCGAAAGGTCCGATTTCGTACGTTTTCTGGAGATGCTCCGGCTTTACGCGGTCAAGAACTCCCTGGACGTGATTCTCAGGGTCCTTGACGTTTTCTACACGAACCTATAGTGGATAGGGGAATTAGAGGCGTCACAGAGGTAGTGGCGACTTACGACACCCTTTAAGATAGTCTGAGTTTCCGTGTCTCCCTGGGGATACACAACACCGGGACAATCAATGAGGTAGATTCGCTTCATAAGCGTAACGTACTGCCAAACTTTGGTCTCTCCCGCAATGGGTGCCGTCTTGCAGACCTTCTTCTGTCGCAGGGTGTTGACAATCGATGATTTACCGACGTTCGGGTAGCCAATGAATCCAACACTGACCTAAACGGAGCAAGTCCAGGTTTTTAAATTACGGACTATCTACCTGTTGGCGTTCGGGGTGGAGCTTAGCAAACTGACGCAACAAATTGATCAGGGCGCCTTTACCGAAAGAGTTCTGAATGGAGGCGTGGAACACAACAGTGGGCAACTCCTTCGCGAGGATTCCCAGCCACTTCTTTGTGACCCACGTGGGCACAAGATCGACCTTGTTCATGACGAGAACGACGTGCTTGTGGGGCTTCTCCTTGCGGAGGAACTCTTCGACGTGGCGACATCTGGTGCCCATGGGGTCGCGGGCGTCGATTACTTCAACGAGAACGTCCGACGAATCAATGACCTGAAGAAGGAGTTATATACTGCCAGCGATGGTTATCCCTACTTTGTACAATTCTCCCCAAACGCGGTTACTCTGACCGGCGCGGAACAGCGGGTTAGGGTTCTCAGTGCGGTCGTTGTCAGCTCCATCGATGACCAAATCGCGATCCTTCTCCTGACTGTAGTCACCCTCGCGCGCCTCAACATCCTGCTGCATGGCTTCGATGGAGTCAACTTTCAGAGTCGGCTTCTTGCGAAGCGACTTCTTGCCGAAGGTGTACTCAAAGCTCTCCGTGTCGAGCACGTGCACTCGTTGCTGCTTCGCCTTCTCTGAGAGCAGCGTGATCGGCATCTTGGTCTGCTTCATAACAACTTGGAAAGGATCGTGGAGAACTTTGCCGAGGTTCTCTTGGAACTTCTGCAGTTGCTCCTGACCAATGACGCGGGTGTTGCCGAACCATTTTCGATTGGGCTCGACGCGAGCGACTGTTCCGGATTGCAGTCTTTCTTGGAAGGGGGCGGCTTTGAGGATCTTTCCCTTCTTGTCACTAGAAAATGTACACCATGAAACCATACGTCGCACGAGATAAAACGACCGCTCCCATGACTAGATTTGTATGGGTGGAATGACAATTTAAACGTCTGACAATAACCTGCAGCTAGCACCACAATCATTTAAACAATTTTTTTTTGCATGGAGAGGTCGTACGTTCTTCATCACCACTTACCGGATAGCCTTAAAGTTCTTGTACATCAACAAACGGTTGATCGTCGCCTTAGAACGCATGTTGGCGCCGGTTCGTGGACGATCTAAATCACCGTTTGATTTGCAACGTCAAATCTGTAGCTACCTGGATTCAACGAATGGTTTCCGGTCTTTATCTTCTGCCGGTTGTTGCTAGCGGAAGTATTCCGCTTGCATTTGTTAATTTCGGGCTTCTTTCCATCGCGGCCCGGTCGATTGTGCTTCAGCGAAGAGCGCTTCTTCGCCATTTTTACCCTTCTAAAGGTGAATCACATTAGATAAGTCACATTACATAGAGCATTCGATATTGGAAAGCGCAAAACTCGAAATAACTATAACACGATGAAAGTTCATAAGTTTATTTACACAGCACGCATTCAGAGATCTAAAGATTCGCGGCTTTCTGGCGCTTCTTCGAGCACTTCAAGAGGTTTCACCTCCGTGACGCGTTCTGAGGACATTTTCGCGAGCTCATGATCCACGATCCGAACAATGTCGCTCTGATTCAAGTGGATGTTCTTAATGTAATCGTCGTACTCCTAAATTCAGTTGAAGAGAGCGAACAACGCAGCGCCGTTACGTCAGAAATCCGCGGTTTCGCATAATCCAAGATGCGCTTGGTGGTCTTATTCACCTCGGCGACCAATTCGCCGATTTTCCAGTTGTCCTTGAGCAGCGCTTCCACTGGAGTTTCGACGGCTTCATAGAGCTGCAAGCGCGAATTTCGAAAGAAAAGTGTCAAGCGATAATTTACGCACAGTGTGGCTAGAGCGGATGATGCCGTCGAACTCCTTGTGGCGATCGTTGCGTTCGAAATTATTCAGAAAAGCTTCGATTTCGGGTTTGAGAATCTTCGAGTGATCGAAGATGTTCTGAGAAAGCAACTCGATGTCGTGAATAACGGAAGGAATCGACATCGCCGGGGGAAAATAGGGAGAAGAAGCAGATCAGCGCGGAGTGAAAACGAAAAACCTTGAAGGGCAGAACTACAGTAACCCTTCAGTTGTTGCTCAGGGAAGTGCATTTTCGTGACGTTGAGCTGGGGCACTTTTTGATGATATTTCGATGTCTTCTATGCCCGAATTCACTCATCGAACTCTGAAAAATCATAAAGCATCGTAGCAGGTCCACAAGTGGGCTATAAAGGCACTAGGAGATCAGAGATTCTTGCAGTACTAATGTTGTCTAGGAGAGTTCGCACGTTCGCTCCCGTTGATTTGAGTTGGAATTTGTTGGCTGATGCGGATAGCTGCAGGCGATTTTCGTGCTTAAGTGCATTTCGCGGGTATCTGACGTGTTTTGTGTATTTTGAGCCTTTTTAGGAACAGTCATGGAGCATTCAACGTAAGTGTGCCTGCTTTACGAGGTATTCTGACAATATGTCAGTGCTGAATTTCTTCTGAAACACACATGTTCTGCACCGTTTTGTTCCGTTTCCTTTGATTGGTTGTTGGAAACGGAGCATTCCAGCCCATACACACCAGAATGTTAATTTTATGTGCTCCAATGCTGTTTTATCACAGCAAGGATTACTGTAGATCTGATTTGAAGGAACAGCGCCGAATTGTGTTCTGCAACCAACTCGGTTGGTGTGCTTCTTGTGCTACTACTGTGAATCGCTCTTACTGAATCAAACGCAGTCGATTTGCACGAGAAATGTGTGAATTTAGCAATTGTATTATGCTCATTCCTAATCGTCGCTGTCTTTTCAGATAACATTCCGAAATGTTGTCGTTCTACGGGCTTCTAGAGGCGAGTTTGCTGGTCGTCAACGGTCTTGCCATCATCAACAGGGAGCGTGTTCTTAACAAGGTTCGAACTGACCCTTCTTTTCTCAAATACTACGAAGTTATGTTCCAGATCGTCAAGAACAACCAGTACAGTTCGTTCGACAGCAATCAACAGAATTCGGTGAAGATGCAGCTCGTGAACCTAGTTACTGCTGTCCAAACCGTTATGCGAAGTGAGTTTGTTTCAAGTTTACTGTGCATTTGGACCTGGTCGAGTGATTAACTGCTGACGGTCTAGACAATCGCAGAAGTCTTCTGATCTTTCGTCCCTTCCTGTACTGTCTTTTGGCTCCTGTCTGTCTCGTTTGCTGTCTGGCAGAAAGAGTTTCCTCTTTGTGGCTCATACTTCTTTGTGCGCGTTGCGGATGATCCTAGAATTCTGACCATGCAGTTTCCACAGCTTCTGTGTTGCCCATTTTGAAGTACTGCACTTTTGTTTTCCAAATGTTATCGTTAGACGTTTACGTCTACTTTACACTGATCCTATTACGTCCCTTGATGTAGATCATATATTTCATACATCTTTCTCGATATTTTCAGCTCAGATAGCCGCTTTTCCCATCAGTAGGGCCTTATAGTTCCATCGACCTTGATGATCCGTCACTAATGCGTTCCATTTCAGTTCCGCTGATCGCGATCAACATCTTTGTGATCCTCATCAAGCTCGTCCTGGGATAAGCGCCATCGCCGACTTTATAATTGAATTATATGTAACTTATAACTAATGCATTGTCATGGGATAACGGGCTTAGCGGTTGCAATAAACTTTCCCCGAAAGAGCAGAGCTCATCGGCCTGGGTGGGATGTTTATCGATCAGAGCGCGCGTCGCCTCGCCTCCACGCGTCGTCCTGGTCGCCGTTCCAATCGCCTCTTCTTCCCTTTCAGCATCGCTCGCTTCCGACGACGACGACGATGGTGCTGAAGCCGGGAATGTTTCCCGTGCTGCCGATGGGCCCCCTCGGGCCGTTCAAGGACGACAGCCATATCCGCGCTGACAACGAACGCACAGCCAACGAGGTGAAGGCGCTGGAGTACTCGACGCTGAAGATCCCCTATGAGGTGTTCAACAAGCGCTTTCGCTCCTCACAGAAGGAGATCGACAAGCTCAACCACCGCTACGCCACCCTCTACAACACGATCGACGCGAAATTACCCAAAAACAACGACCGAATCCCCGCATCCACCATTTCACACTATATTCCGGCGACCATCGAACGCCTCAGCGAGATCAGCAACAACCTAAGGACGTCCATTGATACTGAAATCGCCGTCGCCCAGGACATGGAGAAGCGTCTACAGTACTTCCAGGTAGAGTCTAAGCTGTGGGGGCTTTGAAAAACCCTGGAAGATTAGTCCCTTTAGTCTTTTGAGGGAAAAGGAAGGTTCTGCTAGTGTTAGACAATGTGAAAAGTCCTGAATTTCATTTCATGCTATTAGGATACGGTTCTAGAATCAAAATCCAGAGGACTAACATATCAAATGGCCATAAAAACTTGAATCCCTTTCCTCTAGGAAGCCGAGAACGCAAAGATCCAGCCAGAAGTGGGCGCGTTCCGCAAAGAGCGAATAGACCGGATGATCATCGACCACCTCTACAGAACAGGCATGTTCGAGACGGCCAACATGCTCGCCGAGGCGTCCAGAATCGAGGAGATTTCGAACGATCGCATCTACCAGGAGATGAAGCGAGTGGAAGACGGCCTCAGGGCGCGGGACCTGGGACCTTGCCTTGACTGGATCTTCGACAATCGCTCGAAGCTAAGACGGATTCAGAGCGACTTCGAGGTGGAGGTGCGCAAGCAGGAGTGTATCGAGATGATCCGCGAGGACCGGAGGATCGAGGCAATCAAGTGGGTGAGTCGTTTTGTGGAAATACGTTTGGTTGCACCTTGGTGTAGCCTTTCTGGTAACATAAATCTCGTCTTAAATTCAATTTAGCTGCATCCAGTTGAGGCAAGGCCCTGCTCTGTTTTCAAAGAACGAATAGGTACCGTATACTTTTGCCTTTCTTCAGTTCTCCGAGTGCAAACGGACCCTGGTTTCCGATCCTTTTTATGACAGTAACCAAACTACAAACCCTAGGATCATGTGACTGCTCACTGCGCTCTGTGATAGGAGGACATGAATGACAGGAATGAGGATGACAGTTTTAGAAAAACCTAGCTGTACGGGACTAATCGCGTCTTTTTCAAGGATATCTATAGGATGTAAAACTTTTTGAAACAAGAATTGAAGGGATAAAAAATCGATTTGAACTCCATTGGCTGTTCTTTGAAGTGTGTGGATTGCAATATAATGCGATAAGATGTCATTACTGATAAGATAGGGCAACATTCAGTTGGAAAGTCGATTAACCAGACGGAATGCCCTTGGGCCTTTCATCACTAGGATATTCAGAAATACATTTCTAATAGGAAAAGAACATTAGCTCATTCCTTGGATAACTATTTTAGAATGATTTCACGAGAGCCCACGAGAGTTCCTTGGATAAACCTTAGCATGACATCCCACTTTCAGATCCGCAAATTCTTCAGCACTCTCGACAAGGAGCAATGGGACAAACGGGACATTCCACAACTGATGGGACTCGTCGTTGTCGGAAAGAACACAAACGTCAAGCACTACAAAAGACTCTATGGCCCGGAACGGTGGAACTATCTTATTGCGAAGTTCAGACAGGAAAGCGCCAAAGTGTTCCAGGTAGAGAAGAAGCTGTCCATCGTCCTACTATCATCTCTTTAGCTGAACAAGCAATCCACGTTCAGCACGTGCCTCCAAACGGGAATCGCCGCCCTAAAAACGCCCTGCTGTCAGAGGTCGAACGACTCGAAATGTAGATGTAGCGTCTGCCATCCGGATGTGTATGATTTGGCCGAAGGATTGCCGATCCGTCACAGTAGCCAGTCCCTGTAGGTTTTACAGACCTGTTACCATAGGCAATGTCTCTTTTAAGGCTGATCTGCTCTCACACCGGCGAGAAGATCGACGAAGACAACATCCCGATGATGCTGCCCAACGGCTACGTCTACGGCCAAAACGCCATAAACGAGATGACTAACGAGAAGAACGAAGTCGTCTGTCCCCGAACCAAAGATACCTTCCAGAAACTGGACGTTCTGCGCGTCTTTGTCCTGTAAATTCGAACTGTACATACATATCTATCTCAAAATGCACTTCTATCTCAATAAAGTGGCCTTCAGTGGAGTTAAACGTGAGAAATTTGATGGAGCAGCGTGAGTGGGAGTCGTGCGTGGAGCGGCAAAAAATGCACGGAACGGGTTTCAAAATTGTTGCGATGTGGCGCTAAAAATTAAGAGGCGGACGCGCAGATGAAATATCTAAATGCTACGGTGAAATTTTTCTGCCCTACTTGCTCCGATTGCATTCGGTTCACTGCTTCCCTCGTAATGAGTATACGGTATTCGCTGTATTTAATTTTCTATAATCTCACATTTAAGCGCCAGATAGTTGGCTCTCGAAGTGTTACAGCGCTTGAAATTCCAGCGTATTGTATCATGTGACCCGGATCGTTTCCGTGACGTGACAATGCACTTTAGAAGGGTCACTACGGAAGACCTTGAACTATCGATATTTTTTCTTTGGTTGCTTCCTGTTCGAACAAGTTTGTGTCGGACTGTTTCGGTGCATTTGGCCACACAGCGCTTAAGAAAACGTGCAAAGCAGAACAGCTCCACTTTTCAGATATTATATTCCACACTATGTATATATAAAGTACGATCTAAACATTTGTAGGCAGAGATGCCAACTGAGTCGAAACCACATAAGCCGAGCTAAGCTCAACCGCCTTTTGCAACATATACTGAGGCAATTTGCGACTGTTAATGGGCAGTGGTGCGAAGAGAGCGCTGACGGGGCATGGGGTGACCAGGTGGCATCCGAGTTTTTTAGAATTGTATCTCAGTTCCCTTGTAATTTGCGAAAAGCTTTCCATTTACTCTTTACTCAGTGGTACTACTCTTTACCACGCCAAATATTTTGTTTGATCTTTTGATCGAACAAAATTTGATGTTTTTTTAAGCGTGGAGTGCGCTAGTGAAGTGAATGGATAATTATTCTCCTTTTATGGGTTATATGTAATTTTTATTTGCTTAGAAATATACGAGCATACAGTTATTTTGCTATATTCATATTCAGGCGATTTTGATTTTGGTAACGTCGATTGTTTGGCATATCCGATACGATTACTTTGGCAAAAAAAAAATCGTAAAAGATAAGCTGCATTCAGAATAAGAATTCGAGTGACCAAATGGTTTTTAAGCAAGTTTAACTCGAATAAATATGATACTCGACGTCCCAAAGTACTGCACACCTTCACATACGTTGGCAGTCAAGGTACAAAAGTTGTAGTAACAGACCTTCTGTAGAGCGCAAGCGATCGGAAACGCAACTCTCAACTCTCGGTCTACAGTACTGTATCCTGTATCCATAAATGAGGCTAAAATAGATGTGAATAGTGGAGACTGGAGAAACGTAACCACAAGGAAGTGATGAAGTGAAAAATCGCTTAAAACAGAGAACAGTGTGCCACTAATGTGCCACTAAACAACACACAAATCACGATCGTTTCGTGCAAAGTGTAAAATTGAAGACGTGAAAGAACAAGGACAACTGACTAGTGCAAGCAATTCGACCATCTTTTAGAAACGTTCCAACTCACCTTGTGTATGTATTTTGGTTTTGAATGTTGCGTGTATTTCATGAAACTCATAGCGAGTTTCACGAGTTTATTTCTCGTATCTAAGGCTTACGCCTTGCGAGACGTCATATATATGCACAAGAAACACATTGTCACTCCGTAGTCGCCGGTCTTCTTCTGGCTTCGGCACATCAGAGTAGAACACGGCGATCCCATCAGTGTGCGCGGGGACCAGAGATGCGAAGAGCTGATTCCGGTGACGGTGGAGCACAGTGCATCTGTCTTCAACTCGGGTGGCGGCGCGGAGGTCGGTGTTGAAGAGCGTCTTCGGCAGTTTCCGCGGGAGACACGGGTGAAGAAGAACGGCATCCGGATGAAACGCGTCGGTGGAGCACAGCGGACAAACCGGGAACCATCAGGGCAGCTGGCTGCACGGACTTTCAGCGAAACTTCGATTTCTCTGGCGGTGCGGGTGGAGTCGGGCGGCAGTGACTAGCTTCTTGGCAAGACGGTGGAACTACGGCTACGGTAGCAGCTTGCGTCATGTCGGATAATTTAATCAGTGGTTTATTATAATACAAATGCAAGGCTATCTTGCAAGGTACCAGTCTTTTTGGCTACTGTCAGTCTTTTTCTAGGTCAATGCGATTTTTAAACGTGATTTTGCTGGCTCCGGCAAAGCGTCCAAAGCCCAAAGTTTGTTGTGCAAAGTGGACATTTTTTGGCGAAACATGTTCCTTGCCTACTGTTGCTTGCTTACTTGATTACTGTTCCTGGTACAGAGTGAATCTAGGGCTGCCACAAGAGTCCCCAGATCAATCTTATTTATTTCAATCGTATTGTTTACTCTTAGCGTAAGTCGGCGTTAAGAACAGGCCCAACTACCGCCACGGTGTTTGGTCCCTTTGGATGGTAGTGTCATTGGTATATCATTTTTTTTTGTTTCTGCCATGACCTTGTTCCTTCAAATGAGTGCAGAAACGGTGGTGCAGGGACAGATTTTAGTGTGACTTCCCTGTTTGCGCACAGTGGGCAGAATAAGCATGTCATCAAAAAGCTGAGCTAAGCTGGACGAAATCAAGTATGTGGGTGCTAGCTTCTCACTCCTAGCATTCTCCGTTCCATTCTTGTTCGCGCTACAGCTAGTCTCACCTTAATGGACTTAGTAAGGGTCCATATTTGCGATCCGTAGGGCATTGCTGGTAAGAGGCTCATGTCGATTAATCTTCTCGAAGTTTTACTATGGACAGAACGAAGTTCACTGGCAATGGTCTCCTTTTAATATATCGGGAACGACGCTACATGCATTTGTCACTTGTGGGTGCACGCTGGCAAGCCAATCATTTCGTCCATGGCCGCGTCCCTTTAAGAATTGCAGCAAACAGCTTTCCATTTACCGTAACAGTTACCTACAGAGTAAATTCACTACTGTTCAGAAAAAAAAACTCTGTGTGATCGGATCAGAACTACTAACTACTAAATCACTCTCCCTCTAAAGGCTTGATTTCATCCTCACCCCCACAATCACAGCACTTCACTTTTGTTGTGCCGTGTTATTTTCCGCGCTTACGCACAAATGTGAAAATAAAGGTTCCGGCGAAGGTCACCGCAATTTGTTTGATTTTACGCGCGCCTCGCTTCCGTCCCCCGCGTCTCTCTCCCCCAAAAAATGAAACTCTTTTTCTAATCTCCGAAACGGACAAAAAGCGGAGCGGCGCCAGCGATGGTTCCGTGATTAATTGATCAGATCTCTCTACTCTACACTGCCTAAGGGATCAGACATCGTCTGTCTGTCTGCGAATGTGGGAGGTCCTCCCGCGCACCTCTGCCATCTCCGAAGTTGTGCACCCGTCCTAGATCGCACTCAAGAGCCGACAGCTTTATGCAAAGAACTTGCACTTGCAAAAAATGATTTATGGGTGTGAGGTGGTGATTAATGACGCGAGGGTGCAACCTGCGTGGGCAGCCAAACGTGGCGGAGTTCGCGAAAAAAAGAAGGTACGGTGCTCCGATTCGGGTGTAAAATGCGAACGCTGTCGCACCTTGTTGTTGCTTTTTCGGATACGGTAATGTGATCGGCAGTGCGGCGTGAAAGGGTGATTAGAAGCTCGGAGGATTTTATCACTGCGCTGGCTGGATAATTCCAACGTTTAGCAAATGGAGAGTGTTGTTTGATATTTGTCCATATCTGTCTTTATATGCTAAAGAACACATCTATTCTCTAACCATCCACAACGATCATATTATTCTGCTCTACTGCTGAATTCTGAACTTCTACTGCTTTTCCGCTCCAACTATATGTTATACTTACAAGGAGAGGTCCCAAACTGTCCGACACCGATTCGGCTGAAATTTGGCAGGAGATAGACGGTTGACCTGACAGGTTTCATCGGTGAATGGGGGGTTTAAGCTGTATTTCATTGTTGATTTTGTCCTCTGCAATCGCAAGGTCTCCTGGTACGATGCCCTTGATGCCACAAAATATACGGTATTATTGTCAATGTACGTTGTTTTTTGAGCATTTCTCTATAGGTTTCGACATTTAGAGCCAAAATTAACATTCCATATTAGCAAGCATGTCCTTGTAGCAAGAAAACCGGTTAAAAACGACAAAGACTGACTAGGTTACCATATCTTTTGTGACTTCAGGAGACCTTACAATTGAAATGAAATATAGTTTGAACCGATTCACCGATGAAACCTATCAGCTTTTGCTACACGCTAGCACATCTATCTCCCTGCCAAGTTTCAGCCGAATCGGCGTGGAATAGTTTAAAACATCTCCTTATTAGCGGATAGTTACGAGGCAATTCTAACGCAGGAAAACGGATAATTCTGCATAGATTAAGCCCAAGAACACAGTTTTCATGAACAGAATTATTTCCAAAATTATTTTACCTAAGTAGTTCTTTCCATGTAAAGTTTCGATTCGATCGCCAGGGTACACTTCACAAGTTCTCTCATCTGAACCGATTTTCTGATCCATCCTTTCGCTGGTCTTTCCAATGACATCTTGGCAAAGGGATGGTTTGGTGATCGAGAATTGGCTGGTTGTATTTTGCAACCTCTAATCGGTATGATTGTGTTTTGCCTGTGCTTTGCCGGGGTCGGATGTTTTGCCGCCGTCTGTCATTTTTGTTATTACCGCGCAGTTGTGCTATGGAGAAAGCGTCCACAATTGACTTCCGGTGACCACTCCTTTCTCAATCGCCGATCTTTCAAAGTGCTCTGTGGAACTTCGAAGTCACATCACTTTCTCTCCCATCCAGCCGCACATGCCTGGGCGATGAACCGCACGCGTTTCACCTTCAAATGCGTTCAAAACTCCTAACGAAGTGACCTAAATAGTGGCCTGCCTCTGTTTAAAATGAAACTACTTCCTTGATCATTTGATCTCCGACCGCTCACTGTATCAGAGGATCTCCGAAATGAACGAAGGCCGTTTGGAGGTGGGCGTGAGGACATTCTGCGCCAAATTTTGCACCCAAATTTTAAGGTGTTCACGCTCTGCGCACGTCAGAAAAATTCTCCAAAAAAAAAAAGAAAAATTCTAGATCTATTCGAAAAATAAACGAGATCAACGAAATTCCCGGCACTTCCGTTCATCTCAGCTAGAAATCCAATCATCCTATCGGCTCTCCTTGCTCACTAACTTCTAAATTCCAATAAATAAGCGGAGGAGACATCGTGGAAAACGTGACTTTCCTTGCTTTTAATTAAAGTTTCCGCAGGGCGCCTCTCCTTTTACTTCCCGGTTACTTTCGCAACTCGTCTCTTCAAAGACGACGAGACGTCTGCCAGACAGTCGCGGAGAGTTGTTCGTCTGTCCGCCCGCGCGCACCTTTGAACCGATCGGAGAATTCCCAGCCTATCACGTGATTGTGCAACCATTAGCGCTTCTTTATGTTCTCTGGAAGTGGTGGTCGTGATCTCCAGTGCAAGGAGAAATAGGTCGGGCTTCGAACGCACACGGATCTGTTGTGTTTTTCTGTTACCGTAACTTTAAGACGGAAATGCTAGAAAAATCACAATTTGTGGTGTCTAAGTTGTGAATTTTAATGCAATCAAAAGGTATGTAGATGATAGGATTGAAAAATTTCTATTCATAGATTCCATCTCTTTTAGTTTTCATGAGAAATCGAAATGTTTAGGTTATGAATGCCACCATAACCCAAAAAGTGCTTTCTAATGGCTTTCCATGACTAACGAGTCCACATCAATCATTGCGCGTGTTCCTAACCTGAGCGGGAAGGCGGGTGGTGGGCGTCTCCCCCGCATTGCCACCACATTCTCTGTTTCATACAACGGTCACCGGCTATTTTGGAAACCTGTCCCTCTGGGACCAACGTGGAATGCGTGAAGATTTGCCTTTTCGATTTGTTTTTCTTGTTAACGTCGTTGGAGGAATCTTTCTAAAGGTTGTTCTAAACCTGTTTGTGAGAAAAGAATAACATTTTGATAAATTATTGATTGCAAATTAATGAGAAACGTTTCCACAGATGGCTTATAAAATCTGCATTAGTTTCCCCTTTTAAGGGCTCGAACACCCTAACATCCTATCGTGGACGGCCTATGGATGCCTATGGATATCGTGCCAACTGTGGCTTCTGAACTGTGTGTCTCACAGAATTAATCCTAATTAGCTATTAAATGTGACGAAAATAATCAGAAAAACGTGTTTTATGACTGTTTTGTGTGAATGCCCTGCTCTTGGGTTCAAAAATTGTGATCAAGATCTCTGACGTCGGACAGAATGCGTGGAGCGCATTAGGGAACGTGACATTTATTGGATTCATCTGTTCAATCAAACAGCTTTCCTGTCATAGATCATATCAGAAGATGTTAAAAAGTGGGTCCTTTATATGTTTTTTTTTTAAGATTTTCGGTTAGCTAGTGTTAAAGCTCCGATAAATGCGCACTTTGCTTGCCGTATCCACTTCCAATTAATTCGGCTCGTCTGCCATTTCACGTCCACTCTCGTGTAGTGTACAAACTTCCTGATTTGAACTCACTCTCTATACAAAAGCATCATTCGACTTGTAATTCTAAATTTTTCATTCAACTTTTCGAAACTTTTATTTTCGTGAAGACTTCTCTAGTTTTAAGTTTAACCCAGTAGACGAACGAACGGTCTTCGATCATTTGATAGTGCTAATGGAGCTGTGGAATCTCACCTATTGAAATAGCTCAAGTGCTAGTGTATAGTGGCACTGAACCGTCCAAACTGTCTCTGTGGCTCATCTGAATCATCTGAAAGTGTTCGATTTGTGATTGGTCGGGGTCGGTTCAATGCTTGCCTCAGTTCTCATTTTATCGTATCCTTTGAGGGTGTTCTTAAGGTCGTATTTTTCTGTAGAGAATAAGTAGTTGTACGTTGATTGAAAAGAAATATCCAGCTTGGAACATCTCGTTCTTTAACGTGATTTCATTTGTTTGCCGCTCCGTATTTTCCCATTCTACTGATCAACGTTCTGCATTAATTTGCGCACTTTTTATTCCGATTCGATCGCGTGCTTCTTCCCCGTTCCCCAAGTACATATTCTCCTCCCTCAAAGAGTGAGCCCACTTTGTCGTCTTTCTGTATCTCTCGTCCACCAATTGGGGAATCGAATTTGTGCGACTTCCAATTGTGGGCGTCGCGGCGGTGGCGGAAATTTCGAGGAGAAGTTCTCCGCGAATAGGGGGCAAAGTGCGCGAATGTTCGCGGCGTTTGAGATGTCCTTCAATTACCGAATCTTGATTGATGTCATCTGGAGAAGAGGCGCCAAAAAATGGTGTGGGTCTTTTGGTTTTAAACAGAAAAATCGAGAAAAAACGTCGGTTCCAGAATTATTAAAAGTGCAAATTGATTTATGCGATGAACACAATAAATGTAATGGGGTGAGTCATCCACATGATGGATGGCCATAAACCGAACGCTGTTTACATCGATTTAGGCAATCACAGTTATGCTTTTCACAGGCACCTCATGGTCATCGTGGCCTTTTCCTAAATGCATCGTGCCGCTTCCTCCTGTGATGAATGCCTCTTCTAGGTTTGTTTCTAAAAGTGTAACTTTTGCTGGTCCAATTTCGAATTCCATATTTTACAAATTGCTCGGTTTTCTTCACTAAAAGATGCATAGTGAACCTCTGTTATGTTATGGGGACATAGAGACTTTATATCCGCAATTTCTGTGTTTTCTATGCACGAAACAAGCCTAGGCTCATTCAACGCGCCAGTGAGCAGAGTTGTGCCTAATGTGTCCAAAGTATATTTTCATTTTACTTTTACATCTTTCCCATATCTTATCCTTGTTGCTGTTTTTAGAATAATCAATGTCTCCAGCAGCGATATCGGCAAACCTTCTGGTCAAGGTTTTTGACACTGATTTTTCATGGAAACCAAAGATCCACTCCCTTCAAACCCTTCTTTAAACCGAAACTCGTCTTTCTTGTGATAGATCACTCCGTTCGCGTGGGTGCCGTGGGCACTGACCCGAAATGTTTCTGCGCCGAGCACTCTGGTCTCTTATCGACGAGCAAAATCACTGAACCGCTGCTTTCAAAAAGTGCCTTCGCAACTTGTTCTCTCGCCACGTGGCGTTTCCTCTCGAACACAAAGAGAGTTGAAAGTAATACACACAAATTCCCACATAAAAAACGATTGTTCCTGCATAACTTCCTGTATACAGAATGTAGTCTTAGTGGTCCGTTTTGTAGCGCTAAGCGGATCAATCGCTTTATCTTTGACGCAAATGAGGTTGCATTGTCACAAAAGCTTCTTTGGCTTATCCGATTTCGTAGGCAGTCATCTGGAATAGCGGCTTCCGGCAACTGAGACATCGGCTTTACTGGAAGACCCGACCAGAAACAAAAAAAAATGGAATGAAACACAAGAGAAAGGAAACTGTCGAGTGAGTTAAAGAGCTGCATAAGGTGTTCGAGATCAAGGATTTTCAAAGAAATGCTTTAAGAAGATTCTTTTCCGCAAGTTCTTTACGAATTGGGCTCTCGAAGTCTTCGTTTGTTGCCGAATGGAGTTGTTATCGGATCGAACCCGAAAATGTTTTGGATTTTACAGCACGGACCAAATTTTAAGTCCGAGCCTAAAATTTTCGATTGAACTAGTCACTACGCCGAGGTCCAGCACAATCAAAAAATTCGACCGAACAACAAAATGTTCATTCAAAAATTTTCGCATTTGATCCCTAATTAGACCTTGTTTTGTAACTCAATGTAATATTTTGGGCCTTCATTGGGCTACGACGTTGTCAAGAAGCTACTTCAATTGATCATTTTTGTGTGGGACTTCAAAATTGGTCCGATTTTTGGGATTCCACCCGAAACAACTCCATTGCAGAGGAAGATAAAGAATGCATATCGAGTGTTCAGGCATTTTCTTTCCAATAATGACTCATAAACATCTTGCATGCAGCTTATGGGGATATCGCTTCAGGCGCTTAATTCTTGACGCAAATGAAGGTTAAAGACTTATTTTCCTGTTAGTCCGTTAGAAAATCCTGGATTAGCCATGATGACTCATGGAAATACTGTGAGAGCGGTCGGTACATAAGAATAATGGAATTCGTAGGCAGGCAGGAGAGGGCTAACCATACTTACAATCGGAAAGGAGTAGCGCTTTAATTGTGCATAGCCTTGTTTTTGTGTAGATCAAAACATGGGGCACTCGATGCAGGACGCTACGCACGTAGACACGAAGTGGGTAGTTCTGAAGTTATTCTCAAAACATGGAGAGGCCAAGATGATGTAGACTGATAGCCGTTGAAGTAAAGATAAGAAGAAGAATCGAAAAGATAGGAAAATATCAAGAGAGGTTGATAGCCCTTAAACTCCGAATAGAGGCATACCCTCATAACTGTGAAGTCGAAACGTTCAGAAAAACTAAAATCAGAGCAGAACTGTCTATACAGGGTGTCTCATAAGTTCTGTAACGCCTAAAAATGAGCATATCTCGCCGAAAATTCATTGAATTCGCGCGAAAATTGGTGTATATAAATCACAACTTGGAGAACAATAATCTACAACGATTTTTCGAAATCGCCACTTTTTAGCGAAAAAGACTTCCAGAAGTTTCTTAAAATTCTTCGTTCCAGGCCAATTCAAATAAAATTCTGGAACATCAGGGAAACAGTGAATATAGGGTAAAAAGAGGTCGTTGTATATGAAGCGTTGAAACAACTAAAAAAAATCAGCTCCAAAATCACACTTCAAAATGCGTTACAGAACTTTTGAGACACCCTGTATGTTTCGATCATTTCGTTGTGTGTGTGAAGCATGTACACACGTCTATAACAATCGTTTACTTGCGTTGCTCATTGCTCTTAAAAGCTGAACCACTAACCTTTGAACTTTGTTGTGTATCGCGAATGTGAAATTTTAAGAGTTTACGGCTTGTGATGCTTGTGATGACACTCTTACCGACTTTTATCGAATGCACATTTGATGCGACTACCTCAATGAATCACGCATATCAAGCAATCCAGCTCCGTGAGATCTTTCAACTCGTCAGGTCAACTTTCGGACATAATGACCCGTTACCCTATTCATCCATTCATTCTACTTCCCCGTTTTTGGCCGCTTTTCTTCAGCCCGCGTGAACCAACTTCCTTGATTACCTCACCAGACATCCGAGGGGCTCTTAACCTTCGAAACGCGCCTCGGAATCGAGTGAGGTCAGCAAATCAAAAAGCGGCCGTTTCTGCAACACTCGTCTCCTCGGCAATCTGTTCGCGATGTCCTTTTCAAGGTTGCGATCCTCTCGAACGGTTTAGGCGAGAGCGGTGCCGTCTTGAGCACAGGCGCTGCGCTCCGATGACGTTTTAACGCCGCTGATAACGATGCGAACCTGTTCTTTCCGTGACTAAGAGATGCCGACGGTGCGCGGGGCGGCGGAGGGGGCGAGTTGTTATTTGTTGTAATGTTTTTACTTTGCCTGATGGTCGACTCCATCGATTTCTTGTTTTAGGTGTGCCCTTTTCGCGGATCCTTTAATTGTGTCTTCTTCTTCTTCCCCTCTTCTAGGACACATTCTCCCACTCAGTATGATCTATCTCCTATCGTTTAGTCCAAGAAGCGCCAACCTCTCCCTAGAATTAATAGTTCAAATTCGACATTTGAAAGTTGTTTGTCAACAGAGACTGCTTTTGAAACGCTTCCCGGTTCGAATTTGGCGCCGACCACCCTCAGGGTGCAAAAGTTGTAAACAACGTTGCAGTGGAGGAAGCTGTACAGTTATGCGTGACCAGAAGAGGTGTCGTTCATCAAGACGCGCTGTTTTGGTGTCGCCTTAATTGGCTTTGCGACAGTTGAATTTTGGCCGAAAATTGAAAAATTACAACGCGACCGCTTTCCGGTATTTTTCGGCCGCGTTTTTGTGCCTAAGAGCAGGTCATAATTTAAAGGAAACTGATCGTTTTCGAGAGTGCACTTCTGCCGCGTTCCGTTCGTGTTCAGGAATATGTATAGATCACTGATTGTGATTGTGTATCTTCGCGAATACATTAGAAGTTTTTCGGCACAGCGAGCGTTTGGGCATGAGCCAGATAGGCTCTAAATGTGGCAACACAGTAACTATCGTATCTTTCAAAGTGTAGGATTGAAATCATACGAAACTACGTTCGTAGAAATGGCTGGATACTGTGCCGTTGCCCAAACGAGTGATTCTCCCTTCGCGTCATTTGAATCCGCAAAGTAGTCTGCAAAGTATTCCGCAAAGTAGTTCTAATTTTTTTTACAATTTACGATTTTGATAATTTTTGTACTCCTGGCCTGTGTGGATGTTCACAGAACGCAGATTTTTTAAAAGTTAATGAAAGCAAGGTGAAGTTCTTTACTCTGTAAGCCATCTTAATTTTGTTAGGCAAGGCACGACTCCCTGCGGTTAGGTGTGTGCCTCGAGAATATCGTTATCACGAGAAGATGTTGGTTTGGCAAAAACATAGGATAAAATATGCCGGAAAATTGACGGTAGAAATCATTTCTGTCTGAGCGATCAGCTTGTAGATGAGGAATCTCAGAGTCTTTTATGGTCTGGACACATCTGGAGATGCATCTTGGGCTTCTCGACAACACGACAACATCGACGACTTTCCACAGAAGACATATTCATTGTCGCCTTTATGTTTTAGCGATAGCAAGGGATATTGGCGCTAATTGCAAATAGACTAAAACTCTCACAACGGCCGAAAAAAAGCGTTTGTTCCGCGGCCGAAATTCGGCAACTTATCTTCGTCTATATCCTATATCGGCTGAGGTCTGAGTGATTCTGAGTGCAAAAAATGGCCACAAGATGCCAAAAAATGAATAGATTACTCAATTGACTCTGGAATATCTGGATGCAAAATACGTGTGTTCACACTATTAAACAGAAATTATGCGATATTTTCAGAGCCTCCACCAACAAAAAGGCGTTTTTTTCTATTCTGATAGCACGTTTGTAAAAAAAATGTGCCCCCAAGACAAAAATATATGTAAGGATAATGCGATATGGGCGTTATTCTCGGTCACGTTGGAAAACTGGACCTCCGCAAAGTGAAGCCTAAACCTGAACAATTTTGTTTTTGTCCGCGGCAATATCGAAAGTGCTAAAGTTGAAAAGTTGAAAACAGGTGAATCAGATTCTGTTTACAGTCCATAAAATGAAGTTAGAGCACAGTGGAGTTTCTAGCTGCAGTGCTATGGAAACCGTAGTCTTGGTGGAAAATTGAAGAAATCGAATTTTACAAAGATACGATTCTGTGGTAGGAAACATCGTTAGAAACTGTCAGATAACTGATAGCAGCTAAAGAACTCTATCATCCGTTCCTCTATTTTTAAGCAATTCCAATAAAGTCTCCATATTTTTGCTCATTGCAGGTGATAGGTGCACTCTGTTCATATTTGACTAGCTGCACATCGACAGGCAAACAGCCGAGGTCCTTGATCAGAAGTGCGATCGGTCGATGCTCCGGCTCGCCGAGCTGCTCACCGATAACGATGTCGAAGAGGTCCGTCGACATCGGCTCAAGTCCAAGTCCGCTTCCGCGTCCTCCTCGACTTCGGAGGCGACCACTCCATCCAGCGGAGCGTTCCGACGCGCCAACTCCGACGAAACGCATGTCCGAAAGGTTGGTCTTTTGTTTGTTTTTATCTTTTCCTTCGAATGCACCTCTAATTCTCGAGTTGTTTTCCTCCCTCCGAGCCCCTTAATCTCCCCATCTCCTGGGCATCGTCCCCTCGGACTCTATTTTTAGGCTCTGCAAATAGATCAATTTTAGCATCTCGCTTGCAAAGCCCCTAGGGACGCGTTGCAGAAATTCAATCATTCGCTCGACCTCGGCGTCGTTGTTTACCCACGCTTCCAAAAAAAGTTGTTAATCTTGAATGATCGTTAGGGATGGCCGCAGAGAGATGGGAAAACAAACACGCTAAGCTGCTCTGGACGGTGCCGGGGTTGGACTACTGCTTAAGGAAGCAGAGATAAATGTGCAAAATTTCTTTGGGCTCAAAAAGTGACACATAATAAATGCTTAAAAATCTCATATTGATGACCTTAGCGGCCCTAGGCTAGTTATAGGAAATCGTTTCAGTCGAATTGACGGGGTTGCCAGAGTTGGGTTCTTCTTCTCTATTGGTCTTTAGGTGGATCTTTGATCGCAAGGAGCTGTTTGATATCGTTGCTTTTGACATTTCGATGGGCTGTCGATTCAGCTCATCAATGGAGGGGTTCGGAACGGAGCCGTGCAAACCGAGAATAGACCGAGACTTCCGAGAGTAAAATTTATTTTTCTTCTGAAATCCCTCTAAAAAGGAACACATTGTACTTCAAGAACAGCGGTTTTGTATGGTTTTCGCTCATTTACTTTCTCAATCAGTGTAGCCATGGGAAACTCCAGCATAAAAAAATTCAGCAGGCGAATCAATGGAAGGGTTCGGAAAGGATGTTTTTCTATATTTCATGAATCAAAGTATTGCGTCCGAGTAATAGGCTTCATTCCTGGCGAGGCGTTGATGTCGACAACTGATCCCGGACATTTGAGCAGTAAACAGTCTGGATACGTATAATCTGTCCAATCCCAAAAAAGCGAAGCCTTAAAGAAGCTCTCGAACGTCAATGGTCAATGTGTGGGCTAAAGACTTCTCGAGTCTTTAATCATCCAAATTGATATGCTAATCTATGAAAACGAAAAGTATTTTTTTTTTCTGAAACGTACTTCTTGTGAATTTATAATAAAAAAAATGGATGAGAAGTTCATCACGGTTTGTTCATCTATGAAAAAAACAAATTTTCACCCCGAATTATATGCGTGTGAACATAAAAGAATCCACCCCTATGTCTGCCTACTCCCTCCGCTATTCGCGTTGCGTGTTAAGACGGCGTATTTTCCGCTTCAAGTGCATTCTCTTCTTGTTGTTGTGCCTGGTGATTTTTCAAGAAGGGATCCCCCTCCGCTCGTGGCGATGACCGATGTTTTTTCGATGCTATTTCTTGCATTCGAGGAGGAGTGATGTATGTCTTTTTGAGAACAGGTGCTGGATGGGGGATGCCGATGAACTCGAGTGAAGTTTGACCGGTCGTGGAGATGAACCTATCCCTATCCCTATCCCTATCCCTATCCCTATCCCTATCCCTATCCCTATCCCTATCCCTATCCCTATCCCTATCCCTATCCCTATCCCTATCCCTATCCCTATCCCTATCCCTATCCCTATCCCTATCCCTATCCCTATCCCTATCCCTATCCCTATCCCTATCCCTATCCCTATCCCTATCCCTATCCCTATCCCTATCCCTATCCCTTGGTCTACCATTTTTTATTTCCTTCCGGGCCACACGATGCCAACCTCCATTTGTCTTCACTAAAAAGTCGTGTTTCTCTTCCGCGTGTCATAACTTCTGCAGATGTCCCAGCCGATAAGTGATACAAGATTAAGCGACCACCGCACTCTGATCATCTATCATTGCTGAACAGAGTTTTTCATCCACTTCTTGCCACTCCGACATTCTTCTTTAAATATTTCATAGGGCCATTTTGTTCCGCCTCGGTCAACTTGTTCGTTTCGTTTCATGTGCCTAATTGAATTACTCGTTTTTCGACAAAAAATGACGTTTCTTTCAAAAGGTTCATTTTCCTAATTATACTGCTAGAAATACGTCTCGAAAACGTGACACTGAAGCGTTCAAAAATTAATGTAGAAAGGTTCCTAGAAAACAGTCCATTTTGGTTAGTCGGATAAAGACATTTTTCAGATGCGCTGAGTGCAGCTGAGCGGATTACTAAAACAATAAGGTCGAAAGATATTGTTGTGGATTAGCGCCAGAAATGAACGCCGACAGCTTAGGGCCTTTCGTTAGTGTGACAGCTTAATCGAAGGGTTTATATAAAGGTTGGCATTATTCTAAGATGTTGACGGATAGTATGCGAAGACTGGGGGTATAAATGGGGTTAGATCTTCGCTATTTTGGCTGTTGCTGTGACGCTGCCTTTGACTCCAGTGCTTTAAATGTGATGTCATTTATTAACCCGCAAAATTCAGGCAAGCTAGCTATTTCTGTAACTTACCCTTGATCCTCTTTTTATTTTTCGAACATGACATGTGTTTTTCTGCTATTTACGAGACGCTTTTCCGAGAACGTCAACCATTTTTATCGTTAAATACATGGTTGTAAATACGACTTAAATATTCAGGGCCGATGTTGACAATTGTCGGGGTTCTGTTCTTCGTTCTCATTGATTTATAAATGAGTTCGCTTATCGCAGTCGATTACATGGTTTCAAATGGAGATCAAATATTGGGCAAAGAAACTAGAACTTCTGTTGTCTTATGAGTGTTGAGCGTAAAAATGACCCGAACGATAGGAGTACATTAGAACATGACCGTCAGTTTTCAAAGAAAGATTTCATGCAAGACCATCCCACTGGGTTGTTACACTGAAAAAGGCGCTTAATTTCAGTGAATGTTTACTAATATAATCATGCGTTTTTCATTCATGCCGGCTACGGCTCGGCTCGGTGGCTCAGGACCTGATGGCACCCATGGCATAAAATCAAGGAACATTTTGGTCCAATTTTCGACCTCTTTTCTTGTTTTAAGCGCTTTCCGCTGATTTCGTTGTGAGTGGAAAGGGACAAGTGTGGATCAGATGGAGCGAAGAAAGGCCGACAGGAGAAGAGGATCCTGGCTACTAGCGTTCTGTGAACTTAGGGAATGTTTATCACGGTCGGCATTTTTGGTGCAACATCTCAATAGTAACATAAAAGGTCTATAAGCAAATCCAAAAAGTTGCCTAAAGGGGTTGTTTTAAGGAGTTGATGGAGTGCTCCACGCCATCGGCTTGCATGAGGCATGAAGTTCTTAGAACTGAGAGCCGTATCGTTTAAGGTCTGATCATCTTTAGTCGATTCACATAGATGATTGAAATTTCCGCCACAGAAATTATGGCCACCCTCTAGAAGTGAAAGCAAATTAGAGCAGTATTTATCGTGCTATTTGTGAGGCGTTTAGTTTTTTTGTCGTCTGCTGCCCCGTTAGACCAATAACTTTTAATAGGTGGTAGTTTATAGTAGTTTTATTGTTAGCCGTTTAAGTATTATTCTATGCGTTTAGTGGGAAAATTGAATTCAAAAGAACGAGGAAGTGGTATTCGTATGATCCATCACAAACTTTGTATAGTTTTATGGCGATTTTTTAAAGAATTTGTAATACTATCTTTGCTCTGCGTAAATACAGGTAATTCTAGGTCACTCCACCAATCAGACATTCTCTACAGCTATACAACAACCACCTTCATGTACAGATTCTCCAAGATCTAGGCAGTGATCTAGCGAGAACTAAAGATCACCGCCCGATTCCCCTCAACTGATTTATGCGACCCATTCGTAGCCACTTTTTGACCATCATCCGACACGTTCCATGCGGCCCACTTTCGTACATCCCATGTCACTTAACGCTTTTTTCCGCCTGTGCGCCTCGTAAACCGCCCCGCTGGCGCGTTCCCGGGGGTCCCGGCGCGCAATTTCCCGTCCCCGCGCGCCCGTTTTTTGTTTTTGGCAATCACCAAACGACGTGGACTGCCGGACGGGTGCTCCAGAGCTGCCACCCTCACATATCGATTATCGCCTCCACCTCCTCCCCCTCTCCTGAAAACTCCCTCAGGCGTCGCGTCGTCGCCGCCGCCGCCGGCAGCTTCCCCGCCAGTTGTGTTCCCGGCCATTTGCCGCATCGCCCTTCTCGTCCCCTCATTTATATTAGTCCTCTCCCTCGCCGCCGCGGAGGGAGGGGGAGGCGGAAGGAATGTGGCCGAGGAGGCGCCGTCCCCGGGGCCAAGAAGCCCCTTCGGGCAGATTACGCGCGCGCGCGGAATTTTAATTAGACCTCTCGCCGAGATTCCCAAAGTGTCATGAGTCACGGAGACGTGTTGCCTTTCTGATCAGTTCTTAATGCATTCCGACGGCTATTCGTGGACGGATTCTTGTAGTGTTGACGTGTACACGAGTAGACAGAAATATTATTAAATTCGAATATAATCCGATCGAAGCGGTCTCGAGGGAATTGGATTATTTGATTTTTTGGAAATGAGAGCGGGGCGGATGCACTTATGGAGGACATGAGGAGATAAGAGGACTTTTTTGGAGTTTTCTTGATGAGTAGGGTAGCTTGATCTGCGGCACTGGCTATTGGAAGTGTCTTTCTGAATGAATGGACATTCTCCCTCAGTAATTTTTATAAGACTATTTTAACGATGTAATGGAACCAGGGTAGAGCATGCTTGCAAAACAAGGAAATAAGTCCTGCAATGCCGAAAGTAGTGAACTGGGAACTGCTTAAATTAGGAACTTCCCTCCCCAATCGAAGAGCAGATTAAGGAACGAAAGTGTTTGTAAACATTTCCGGTCTCTTTGGACCTTGTTTGGAAACATGGGGGTGCCGAGCACTTAATTGGCAGATCCACAGCCCTCAATCTAGTAGATGCTTTGCAACACTTGAGGATGCTTGTTTATTACCAAGACGATGTTTAGTAATTTCCCTCAGGTTGCTTGGGACAAACTCCACTAACTTACATAGTCTTACATCAATTGCTCTTTGGCAAATCTTAAATTCTAAACGTGCTCGACCATTGCAAAAACGAAGAAAATGGTGATTTGTGGCTTCTTTGGTTCCCTAGGGCGACCTAGCAAATCAAATGAGTTGTGGGTGGATTAGCTTTCTGTCAAGTCAACCCTTTCGGGAATCGCGTCACTCGTGCAATCTCTGTCTAGAAGTCTGACCCTCAGCGCACAATTCCACAGAAATTTTCGTGGAAAGCTTAAACTAAAGATTCTGAAAATAGCATTGCTTCCAGCACCATTCCTTTAAACAGAAATTTCATTATTCTCTGCTATAAGACATAGGAGATTTCTATATGTGTGTCGCCGAATTTCATCGGGAAAAGTACAAAAAAACGCGCGCGCCAAGCCATTAGCCACCTCTTCCTCACCAAACCACTTAGTTTATCTGCCCTCGAGAACATCTGGATCGCGCTTTCTTACCAAGAATCACATGAACATATATTCAATCGTGTTCCAAGAACTTAATTCTGTTTTGGCATGTTTATGTTCTCGTTATTTCTGCATAAACTGACTCCTTTAGTACACCTTCATCCTTCTAAATCACTTCGCGAATAACTCTATCATAACGAAAAAATGGATGTGTGGTTCTTAATACCCCTTCTGAGTATAAACATTTCCAGCAGGTTATTCTGTTATGAGCTCGGTGCCTGCAAAAAAGTCCATTCATAACGCGCTGTTTCCATGGATTTGGCCAATAAAACGCATACATACGTGATGCGAATCCCATAAAACACCCTCTAAATTTGCACTGACATTTATGAGCTGGCAAAGTTGTGCAGCTGCATCACGCATGGCGACTTGATCGACGATCTCTTGCTTCACAGCTGATATGTTTCTGCTGTTTATTGGTTCGGAAGATGCAACAAAGTGTGGGCTTGATCAAAACACAACATTTTTTGTCGCCAATCAAAGAAGCAGATTGAACCTGGTTCAGCCAGCTTAACAGTCGCCTAACTATAGATCTGTGGGCGAAGTACGCGGAACTGCTGCCAAAGGCGGAAATAAACCATGAGGGGCCATAATCCTTTCATGAGGCTCGTTGCTGTTCCATGTCTTCCGCTTCACTGCGACAACGTTCACGGTGGTTTTGAGGTTTCCTTATGGTTAGATCCCACGAAGAGGACGCTATAATGGTATTTATTGCTTCGAATAGTTTCTGATCATCCGCTCTTTTATCCTAAGGCTTCTGCAACGCTCTAAGCATGTTCTTTATCTCCGGTCCCGGCCCCCTTGGACCATCGGTTTTTGCCCTCTTCTCATGTGCAATGGATCGAGGCTAACCGTTCTTCGAACTGCTTTAAAATTCTGTGCATTCGTCCGTTCATGTACTTCCAGCATCTCGCAACGTCTCATTAGTTTTTGACCTTTGTTCCCCGAGAGTCACCTTTCCTTATATCATTGCAATGTTCACGTTTCACCTCTTTGTTCAAAGTCCATGCATCCTCTGCACCATCCTCCGATGGAGCTCGTGACAAAAAGATTAATTAAGGACGCCGTAAATAACCAAATGGCAACGGGGAGGCCTCGTGTGCAGCTTTGTGCCAGCCGCATCCTGCGTCACGGGAAACCTAATTCTGGTGGGAGGGCCCGGTGCAAAACAAGAATAACGACACGGCACAGGATGGGCGTTGGCTATGTGAAACAGGGGAATGGAGGAGGTTTGATCATTTTTGAGTTTCCCTTATAGGTGTGATTTTGTGGGCGTTTTACCCGAGGTTCTGTCATAGAATCACAGATTCCAACTCAAGCTCGATGGCTCCTGGCACCTATAGAAGACATCACACTTTGGAATTTTTGATCTGTTGTGGTAAAACTCAAAATCAGCATGTCTTTGACAAGTTTTCTCTATTCTTGTGGCGACTTTGTTGTTTCCCTCTCTTTTTAGGATCCCTTCGAATTCAATTCCGTGTGCTCTATTTTGTTTTTCTTTCCTTGTTTTCAAATGCACCCTCTCTTCCATACGATAGCATCTTGTTTACCATTGTGCACCAGGTCCCTGAAGCCGTGCTGTTTTTTAATTAGCTGATATCTGGCCTGCTGGTAGAAACCACCAAATGTTGTTAATCTGAAGCGAAGTGTTCTTATTTATGGCAGGGTTTCTTCGAATCTGTGATTTTTCGATTCCACTAGAAGCTGCATTTAGCTTTACGCGGGGACATATGTGACTAAATTCCATGAATGGTCTCGACTCCATCATCGCTCTTCAAGTCCACGCTCATCCACATCTATTATCCCGTCTATCGTATGGCTTATCCCTGCACGACAACTTCTCTCTACCCACGAGAACGCGTCAAAGCGGATTGTCCCTGCTAATAGTCCTAAGAAGTGCCGTTATCTGCTTAAACTTTGTCCTACGCATGACGTCGCCGATCGGTCATATGAGCCGATAAAAAACGAGATCCGCTCAAATTTTACGATTCCATAAAGTGGCTATTGCCTTCTCGCAGCGATCAATCCGCACCTCCGCCTTTCTGTTCTGACCGACGACCTCTGGGCGTCGGAGATGTCCGCAAAATGCCAGCGGCTCGAACCGCTCAAGGACATCGTTTCCGGAATTCCTGCGGCACCCCCGCGTGGCGCATCGATTTCCGCTTCGCGTGTCGTTTAATGCGAAGACAGAGACACGTATATAAGTCACGTAGAAAAATTGGTTTTGATGGGTTAACGGTGTAGAACAGCAGACAGGACCTGGCAGGCAAGTTTTGGCCTATCTTGAAAATTTTCAAAGTCTTTTGTGCGATTAAATGAACATTAGGGGGTGGGGACACCAATATATCTTAACTGGCACGATGGATTCCATTAAGGATTTTGATCAGAGATGAAATGAATATTTCGCGTGACTTGATGCAACCAACGCGTTTGCACTTTTCTTCTTTGCACGTCCAAGATATATGCTCTTCATTTATCATTTAATTTACTCTCCATTCCACCTATAATGACTCCAATGTCATAAAGTTTCAAGGGGCACACTATTGGGATGCGGTTCCGAATATTCGTTATTCTAGTATTCATTTATATGACTAATTGGTAAACTAATTCGTTACGAGAGGGTATTATGCGATTAGTCATTCTAAGCATATTCTATGATTCTCACGGAAATATTCCTTCCAAAACTTTTTGTTTGTGGTGTTGCCTTTGGGAACGCACTACACTTTATATGGATAAAAACATGAAGTGCTTTGGCGCCTTTATAATTGAGCCTGGTGGTATCCTACCCATAGTAACAACGTAGAAACAATCTGTAATTAGAGACTATATGAAATCCTGCGCTTTTGTTATTGGTCTATCCCTTTGTCTGACTCTTCTGACTAGACCCCATCGCTCATTCGAATAGGAACACATCAGTCAATAAGCAATTGTTTCAAAGGCCAGATTCAAATGGCCTCAGCAAGAACTGACGGGGATCTTGACTTACAGACCTCGAAATGGTGTATTGGAATAAAACTTATCAAAATACGATATTGTGTATGCACCCTCTTTAAGGCGTCTGTGCCCGATCGTTTTTTTTTCAATCTGCCTTGATAAGTACTAAGCAGTGTTAGTGACTAAGACTGTGGGGCTTGTGCTGACCCGCTAAGACCGCTAAGAGGATCTGCGTAGTCATCAGGTACTTGTCAAGAAAGCATGCTGATCCAATAGGATCACAGTTAATTTAGATGCCCAATTATCTCAATTAATCAGGATCTCGTAAAGGTGTGGTGTGAATGAAATCATGGCCTTGTTATTGTTAAGAGGTACTACGCATGACACCGAATAGTAGAAAAACAGAAGATGTTGTGGCACAAACGTGATTTTGGAGCTCGCATCTGCTTCAGTAGTATGGGTTCTTGGTCCATACGCGGTGGGATTACGGCTTCCGGGTGTCCGAATTCCCGGAGCACTCGCAACTACCACAGGGTTTGCCGTCAGACAACCCGCGAATGAGGATAAAATGGCCTATTTTGAGCGTAAGCGGGTCAAAAGCTACAGAAAAGCACTCTTTCGAATTCACAATAAGCCTAATTATTGGGAACATAATATACATATAGAAATATAACTTCATGGACCTTTCATTTTATTTTTTTCAGTTCAAGGGCGACACGTTTCTGAACTTTCCAGAACAGCTGTTTCGCTGAATTAATTTTCACTCTTTTATTCGGCGGACTTTAGATCATCGGATAAATTTTTCATTTGTCATGTGGACAGAAAGCGCAACGAAACTTATCGAAGATGTGTGGTGGTCAAATTCGTCCAATTTTAATCCCCTTTCTGTTTGGGACATCATGGAGTAGAAGGCCTGCGCTATCAACCACAAGTTCATCTAATCCCAAGGCCTGGTACAAAATCACGACAGAATTGATCGATCACATGCATTCTGAAGAATTTCTGAAGATACTTGTTTTATGGAAAGTCACGTGGAAAGAAGGCACAACGGTGAAGGTGCAAACTTATCTAGAATTAACTTTCTCGGAGATCGTGATTCCCTAAACACAGGAGAATGCAACTAACTTTGAAAGGAGGGTTGAGCAGGACTGGGTGAAGACCCTGGAGCGGTGTACGGCGAACTTCATCACCGATGAAGGAACACATTTCGAGTATTCTTGTACAGAATTTGCTGCTCTTTTGAACGATATATAAAACGGGATGCTACGTTATGTGAAAAGTTATAGCTGTTTTTATGATTTACATTCTGGTGGTGCATCAATATGGTTAGTGAACTGTCGATTGCTCTGATCCGTCTACTTTCGGTTTATATAGACCATATGTTTAACCATCATGCTGGTTGAATACGGAGCGCATCTCTGTTATTTGGCATTTTTTCTACGTTCTAGTGTGTTTTCCATCCGTTCACTTAGCCAAAGGTCCATCCACTCGACGATGTCCAATCGTCGACGTCCTTACTTCCGATTCTTGGAAGGCCAAATGAATCACTTGGCGCGCTCTTCCTACCAGCTTCTCGTCTCCCTGGCCCAAGGGTGTGTCGGCAACGTTGGCGACACCGCCGGACATGAGCTTAGCACACGCGCGGTTGATTATTCATTAGCGGAGTAGGAGTTGCCGCGTCGGCTCCAGCGGCGCCGGGGCGGCACACCTCCGGAGGTCTGGACAGAGAGAAGACCTCCAATTATCTCTCCGGTGCCTCTCTGGGGAGGATAGGATGCTCGTGTTCCCAAGACGAGGTTGTTGGTCCCAGTCAGGTGGTGTCGCCTCTTCGTTAATGCTGACATTGAGAATGGTTGCTGATGATAGGTATTGTTCGGTGCCGCTTTGACAGCATAGTATTAAGAGCCATACTAGATTTATCTGGCTACAGTTCACCATAGTATGAAATTCAGCCTCCCCAATTCAGCATTCTAAACTTAATGATGCTCATTTAGACAAGCAATTATCGGACACAAGTATTACTGAAAACGATCTTTTACGATTGGGAAGTGGGCTATCATTTTGATCAAAAGGGCGCAGTACATTCAAAAATTCTGAAGGAAAAACAACGCCACCGGATCCGAATTTATGCTCCTTTTTTGTGGCATGTGCAAATCTATCTTTAGAGCGGGAACATTCCACATATACCCACTACTCTGTGGTAAAAATAAATGTTATCGCATTCGTTGACGCACAAATATGGTAACTTAATTATTTTTGGCAAACGTGTTCACCACTTACCTCTAACAATCTTTGGTCCCTGTAAACGGTTGGTCACCGTATTGAGGTATCAAAAAAGTAATCAAAAGTCACTATATTTTCCCACGTATCACTTGTTTTTCGCTCTCGACACTACAGTATTCTGAAAAGAAAGATTTGTCGTATCCTTTTTCTCTGAGAACCCATTTGATACGGTGACATTTCACCTAATAGCTTAGAGTAACTTTGGCCGGCTGTTTACGCACTTACTCAGCCGAACGATTCATATTTCTCTTCTGAATTTTGAGTCGAGTCGGATTCGGTCGCCATTGAATCGTTTGACTTCGGCGCTAATTGGAAAATGTGCGTCGAGACATTTGACCACGCAAAGACGCACTTTTCTGTGAATGGGCCATTGTGCTCGTATTAGCTGTGCACATTTTGGTGTGCACTGAACGACAAATCGGTCTGTGGTTAATACATTCTGGTGCAGAGTATTTTACCTCGCCGCCTTTATTTGGTCTTTGGAGATAGACCGTGACAGATAGATCGGTCTTATCATTAGTCTTGGAAGCACTGATTTATGTTATGCATATTCCGAAGTTAAGTGTCTCTCAAGCTGCATTCCATCCATCAGAGTCGATTTGTTTTATCGTTTGTATCCGCTAATTTTTGGCATCATCAGCAACACCTTTTTACGTCGTGTTTCAAATTTAAACTTCCATGTTTATAATCGATTTTCTTGATAGGATAGTGGTGATGAAAATTCTATAAAAACGTGAGGCATACGGAACGGACCTACACTTCTAGCAGCACGCTCAAAAGTGGAAAGAAGTACCTGTGATGTGTGTTGTGATGCGGACGAATAGGACCGCTCATTTAGTTGGGACACCCACCAACAACACGCTATATATAGGGAACTGTCTAGACTGTCTACTGAAGGACAAACATGTGTGGGTCGCTCTCAACAATATTTACACATCTGTATCTCTAGAATTCCAGATCTTGAAAGTTGCATTACGCTGGTATTTCTGAGCTCTTAGAGATGGCCAGCATATGAAGTGCATATACATATAGCAAGATATGAGCAGACAAGCTAAGATTTATCTCTGGCAACATGTTATTCAGTTGTGAGTCACTGTTCATCCTGCAAATCAACCAATCAGGAGTATTCTGGCTTCCAGGAGCATTTTCCTATCTGTTTGTTGTGTTCTCTTCCTGCATCTGCTTCAGGGATTCACCCAAACTAAAGCGGGATTTCGTGGGGCGTTGAAGGAATTCGCGATGATTCGCAAAACATGTGATTCCGAAGGAAATTAAATCTGGAATTTGTAGTGCCTCCCAATTTCCTCTTTTCGCTGTGTCCTTTCTTGCTCCGATTTCACAGAGCCACACAGATCCTGGATATTGTAATTGACCTTTGTGTCTTGTATCTCGAGTGTCCAAAATTCTGCGACTAAGACTTTCCTCATACATTCCAAATTCTCCTGCATTCTTATGTCGTCTTGGTCTCCGATCATCTGAAGAAAGCTTTTTAGCCTCTTTGAATGCTACGCTGTTTATTAGCGCCATTGCCCAAAAGACATGAATGAAACGGGCCTTGTTTTTGCCTTTCCCTATTCCGCCTGATTAGCGTCTATCCTTCAACTTTTGGTCCTGCGCAGACGGACCCTGAACCCGGTACCTCTCACGAAATCCTCTTTCGAACTGACGTCAGCGGAGTTCAGCAAATATGCGCGTTTCGTTGAATAATTAACGCGATCGAGCAGGGGTGGCGAATGGATTAGTCGCGAGGAAACGGTCGTCGTTTGGCCTCAATTTCCTGACGCACCTGCGCCACCCCAGAAACCGATCCTACGCGTTCGTTTATGCATGTTCCGTTCCCAAGACGGTTACTTAGTTACGTGCAGGGGCGCGGTTTCGTGTTTAAGGGAAGTAGCAGCATCTGAGCACGTGATTCATAGCCTGTGACTGCCAACCAAGCCTCATTAGAGTTGATTGGGATCTTAGTTCGGTTATCAAGGTCAAAGTGGAATGATCACGGGCGAGGGAAGAATCTGTGCTGCAAGTCAGAGCGCCAGGTTCGGATGTATTTAAGGGTCGCCTCGTCGTTTAATCGACCGAATAAAATGAGCCACACAGACAGGTCAAAAGGGATGAGACTTTTCTACATCGAGGCTCGAGACATACACGGTCAGAAGGAGCCGGTGCACTGTTCACTGCCGCGTATATCCGGGGCTTCAAAGCCTTTGTGAATGTGCATGGTTAAATTCAGCCCATTCCCCATTCTTGACGTTCTCAAAGCTGGTGGTGTCTCTATCAAACAGACAGTTAGACCTTTTGTAACGAAGAGTGACGAGTATCCCAGGTTGATCTTGGTGACAAGCCCTTCAGTGTCCTTCTTCTTGACTAGAGACGAAAAGTAAAAAGAACTCCATTTCGAACATGACAAAAAAAAACAAAACAAACAACAACAAAATCATAAAATTTATTCATTTTATAAGCCTCCAAAACGACACTGTTTTGTAAGGGTCCATATCGTTTTGGATGCCGATCTCTTCTTCAGTCTGCTTTGAAGTATTTCGCACGCTATTTTGTTTGTTTTCATCCATTTGGCATAGTTTTCGCCGGGTCTCAGTTGCTCATTTGGTGACGTAAATGTCGAAAATACTCCCCTGGGCCCTTCCTATATAAGCTTCCTAATTGGAACAGATAGCGATGTTTGGAAGTCGCTGTTGGTTGTTGTCAGCCAAGGTGCTCCATGGGGTTTTGACGTATTTAAACTTGGATGGAAATTATAAGTTGTACTTTACTAGATAGTTATCTGTATTGTTTATGCGATGGACGTTGATGGCTTTGCTCGTTTATCGCAGTTCACACGGAACCTTCCCCCTGGACAGTGATCCTTCTAGGAAAGCTCCGGTACGCATCGTTAAAGGACCTACTTGTCCGGAACAATACATTGTAAAACAATAGCTTGTTGTACTCGATATATGAAAAACAATTGCCATGGGAAATTGTATCCTTCTGACGTAAAAAAATCCGCTTCCTCGTGTAACGGTTCAGAAACAAAAGAAATGTTTACGATCCATCTAATTAACAAATCGAATCTCTTTGTGGAGTGACGTCTTTGCCTTTGGTATTTGACGCTTTGATCAACTGATTTTGCCAAGTCCGTTAGATTCAGTCGTAGGGCAGGTGCTTATTCGTTTTATGTGCAACACTTGTTTAAGGCTTTTATACGGCACGTCTTGTCTTCATATTTCTGGAATACCACCCTTGTCCTAAACCGCGTCTTTCTCGGAATCCCTTGACCCTTGTCAACAACCAGAGAACGTGTAGATTCTCCTCCCCTCGATTTCCACGTTGGCAACACCCTCTTAATTAACTGTTGCCGTCGCGTTTCCGAGTAAACAGAATCCAATCCTCATCGGTCCCCTTTCAGGTGACAATCGACGGACGCCCATCATCGTCGTCGTCAACAGCTCCGTCGCCATCGTCGTTTCCTGAAGGCGGCCGTCGCGCGACCTCTTTCGAGAGTGCGTCGCCTCGGTCGGTACTCCCCTCGGCCGCGCAGCGAAGGCAACAGTTCGCGCGTCAGTACCTCAAGGTAGGTGGAAGCCATAGGCCTGAATCGACGCTAATTGGTCGACATGGTGTTGTCGTGATTCAGTGGGGAATGAAGGGTTTCAAACGTGCGTCTTTGTTTCCGTGCGCTATGAGTAGTGCAAGGAACGATGCTTGGTTGGGCTGGATATGGATAGTCTTCTGAAGGGCCTATGCAACGTTTTAGATGCGTCCGCAAGGCTGCTGATCGGATTTTGGGGCTAACGTCTACATATGTAGAACTTCTGCATCAATTTTGTGCACGATCCTAGGCTCACCCTTCGGAAGGTTTCCAAGTGGGCAGCATGAGCGAAGCGTTTCCGAAAGCTACTACCGTAGCAAATGATATAAATACTACCGTAACCATATAAATAATGATTAGGACAATGAGTAGTTGGATAAGTACGTTCACTGAGTTCAATACTCACTTGGATTGTGGCAACTATGGTACTCACATAACTGCTCTCCTCAGCATAGAAATAGGCAAGTAAGGCATTCGTATGTAGCTCAGACAAATCAGTCAGTTGTGAAGGTCGCCTTCATGCTGATATACGGCACGATTATGGTGTGTTGCAGTCAACTTTTTAGATTCTTTAAGAATTCTGATACCGGTGAACAGAGTGGAAGGTGGAATACTTTCTTGATGGAAACGCCTCAATCACGAACACCAATCTGAGCTTTAGAATAAGTAATTGGCCACTTTACTACCTTGCCCAATAATCAGAAAATCAGAACTTTGCCTACATCGTTCCTCGACTGTTTACGTTCTAGAGACAGAAGGCTGACGAAGGTCGTAGTTCTTTTTAATCCTGTCTCAAAACATCATGAACTAAAAACATTTCAGGATATATTTATATCACGTTTTTGTTTAAGTATATCGTGAACTGCCAGGACAGACGAGCAGCGGAAGACAGTGCAAGATGCATACATAAAAGGAGTGGATCTTACAGTCCAGTTTTCACAGAAAAAGGCGTTCCTCCATAGCTTTGTGGAATTCAGTCTTTTCCTTTGAGAATTTCTGTGCTACAGTTGGACCTTCCCTTGTCAGTTGGATTTCTTGGAATCAGACTCTCTCGGAATCACTCGAGAGAAACAATCTCGCCATGTATTTCCTGTAAAGTCCGCCGACAGCAAGCTAGAGAAAAGTTCCTGCTTTTAGGAATCTCGAACATTTAATCAAATTGCGTAGATGTCTCGTGGCGACACGCATCCTTCCGCTCCTAATAACAGGAAGATCCTAACATTTAATGATAACCGTTTTCCTTCCGAACTTCGGGTGTTCACAGCTCCGTACGATTTCCAGAATAGTGCAAAACAGGAAATCGTCACCGAAGAGAGGAAAGCGAAAGCCTTTAATGCATGTGTTTTACATGGTGTTTTGGCTCTATTGCAGCTTCCTGTCTTAACACCCTCTTCTCGGGGTATTATCCATGTGATATGGCGACTTTTCATGCGCTTGAGTGATCTCTGTTAAAAACGGATCTTTGTTAGACATGTTAGAAGTAACAAGATTAGTTACGGCTAACGGAATTTCTTAAAGTTTAATGTGATGAAAGAAATGCATAAGAAATCAAAAGCTATGGAGATTCTGGTTCACCTCACAGACTCTCTCAAAACTGACTTTTTAGCGCAGCTTGTGTATCCCAGCTCTTTTGAGCCACCTTCCAAATCCAAGAACCAAACACCGTACGGTTGCCTCCGTTCTTCCGTCCATCCACACATTTTTAAAGAAAAATCGCTCAGACAACGACGGATGGAGCGCTGACGCAAATGAATCTGACTCATCCTAATAAGCGCCTTAGGCGAACGATTAAAATCTAATGGACCGCGAGCGCATCTCAGCGGCGCTTAGGTGACTTAGCCCACCTCTCCAACAAAAGCTGCCCACATAAGTCTTCTTATAAGCAGCTTCTTGGCGTTTCCTGCTGATCATTCGGCCCGGCGGTCATAAGCCCCTTTCGACGTATCTTGTTTGCATCCTCTCGGATTGGCGCGTGAGACTGGGCTTCTGGCCGATGGAAGTTTTGCCAGAGATCGTTTCGGCCGTTGAGGAACTTCCTGGAAGTGACAGCTGGGAGTGGGAGGGATCCAAAGGGGCGATGTTCATGTCGCCACCCACCGCATCGTGTTCTTCGGTTTTTGTAATCCTGTTTACACGGATAACGTTGCGGGCTTTATTTAGTGTGAGAAAACTTCTTGTGATGAACGTCAGTGCTGTGCGTGCGCATTGTTCCAAATGTAAAAAGCGTGCGAAATGTTACAGTATTCTGCCTCTTTGTATGTTTAAAAAGCCTACAGGGTGGCCCAAAGGTCTGCAGCTTTTGAAATAGCGCTTGTAGATTACGGTGAAGCCTTCTGTTTTGGTGAAGAAGGTTTTTGCAAAAAAAAATCTCTAAACCAGTCTTGAAAGTACTGCATTCTTTTACATCTGGAAAGAGAAGCAGCCACAGTGCATCGGATCCATGGATCGGAGGTGGAGGATCCATCGACGACCCGTGTGGATTTCCCATTTTCCCTGTGATCGATTTAAATCACACGAATTTTACGACTTTCGTTAACCTATGGAGACATGCCTGCTCTCTCACGTACAAAAAAAAGGAGGGGGGTTGTCGAATATTTCAAGAGGCCTGTTCAAGCTTGTATCGGTCCTAGAGATCGATAGGGGTCCGTTCATAGAAGGGGTCCGTTTTGAAAAAAGTGTCCTTTTGTTGTCTTTACTTTCTAGAATATTTCTTACAAACATTTGACTGAAATTTTCCCTTGCTAGTTCAGTTTTCAAGCGTCCTCGGCGTCTCCTTCGATGTCTCGTATAATCTGCATTCAAAATCTTTTAAACAATTATAAGAAATCTATTACCGTAATTGTTGTTATCACAGTCTGACGTTAAATGCAATTTAGAGCATTTTCTGAGAAGTAGACCAACCAACAATAACATCCGAGATCTCTACGATCTAGTCGTATTTTCACTCATGCAGTGTGACCTCTAGTTTTTCTCTCTTTTCCGGAAACATTCGCATTGTTTTGTTCCGATAAATGAGTTTGCTTTACGATATTAAGTGGTGATGACGAATGTCTTTGATTGGCTGTTTGTCAGAAAACGTTGTATAGCATAAACATGGAGGAAATGAAAATTAAATTGTGGGTACAGATCTACAGTTTTCTCCCACAGCCTTCCTGTATGGGCTGTCCTCGCTGTCCCCCTCGAAGAAAGTCTCCTTTCGTTATATTCTTGCTCGCATAAGATTAGCGTCAGATCCATCCGTCTTGCGACAAAGACATGTCTCATGTAATTTTGATGTTTCGACACCGAAATTATTCACTCTTTTCATTCTTACTTAATTAAATTCGGTCTGTTGATGAGGATGTTTTCGCTCGATCCATGGTGGGCGCAGATGACATGCCGTGCACCTTCTGACAGCTCCGATGGCACCGTCGCCATTCATGACATCATCTTCCATCCAGCTCTGAACTTTACGCGCATCAAAAACAAGTCGCCGCCGCACTGTCTCGCTCGCTTCCGTCGCCAAAACACAGTTCGATGTTTTGACGCGATTAGGCAAATTGTAAGTGAGTTCATATTAATTAGATTGTGGTTTGCGCGATGACGACGGAGTCAGATATCTCTGCGCGGCCCCCGTGCTGATCTCCGCTTCCGCCTCGCCTCCTCCTCTTTCATGACGCTTTCCTGTTGTGCTTCCTGAAGGGGCGCTCCGCAGCTTTGCCGACGCTGATTCACGAGAGCGGATGATGGGAAAAACGGTCACCGAGCTCTGGGAGGCGTTGTTATGGTGCTGGAGTGTATCTTCCATTGAGTTAGTGCAGGCATAAGATACAATTTCGTCAATAGCCCAAATTGTCAGGCCGGCGCTGACGGAGGTATGAGTTGTTCGAGTACAAATAGGGATATGTTGAGCATTTGAGGGTGATCTTAGGGACAATGGGTGGATGAATATCAGGAGACGTGCGTTGACATCAGAGGATTAGGCAGGACGAAGGTACGCGATGCCCCGTTTCGGGGATTAAAAGTGACCTATGATGAGAGTAGTATCAGAATAGCCTTTTTTCGGACATTTGTAAAATCTGATGACGGGAAATGGATTCCATTCTTGAATTGGCGTTAGAGTTAGAACTATAGATAGCTTCTGAGATCCAATCAGGAGAGTCTAACTCCAACTCCAGGCGCTTTTCACTTGTGCCAGTGCCCATCGGTTGGGTCGTCCGTTCACTCTCTCAGAAATGAGTTGAGTGAGTGATCGTTCTTGGAACTATGATCGCCCGGCTCCCAGAATTACTGGCCTCATTTTAATAATCGCAAAACGCAATCATACTCGCTCACCCCGAATGGTTGAGTGAGCGGGTGTTCTTGGTCGTCGTTGATAACACAGGGATCGGCTCCCAGAAGGCATGGAACACCAGAGAGCCGTAGTTCCACCGTTGTGCCATTCACCTTTAGTGTGCCTGCAAAAAATCGCAAATTCTTTTGTAACTGTGTCCGTTGGAAACATCGCTTCATTTGCAGTCATACCATCCATACTCCGTTTACATGGCACTCCGAACACATAGCTCGTCTTCTTGTCTTCTTCTTGATCATTTTCAATTTTGGAACTGTCGCTTTGCTGCGACTATTGAAGGAGACTTTTAAACCTGCTTAAGGAGGCGCTACATAAACTGTAACTGAACCACAGACCCCACCACTTGGTTCCATCTCGTTCTTTCTGTCAAACATCTGGGTTATTGTCGATCCAGAAGCAACTTTCACTCGATAAAGAGCCGCATTGCTGCACTGAAATGGCGTACACGTGTCCTCAGAAATCACGAACATCGAGCTATTGTCTAGTTGAATATTTCTCAGAACGCTGCCACTGAACGCAGTCGATGAAGTCCACCTTTTCATCTGCAGCCTGCATATTGAGTCACCAGTCTGGGAGCCATTTAATTTATTTATTATTCTCTCTGGTCGGAATCCGAGTTCTACGTAATTTATTTGCCTCAAATGCGGTTGTTTTCCCGAGGAGATGATAATCCGTTCGCCTTCACCTTCTTCTAGATCTGCCCGACGTCCTTTTCGAAACGTTGCTCGACTCCCAAAAGCGAAAATCTCTCCCGTGCGTAGTGGAAACGCGTCGCCATTTGTTTTCCAACTGGTGACTGAATATTCTGTGGAAAAATGTCATCAAAAGGGGATTAGTCAGAGGCGAGCCGTCGACGGCGGTGGGGGAGGCGCGAAGCCGCCAGCGACGGCGTAAGTGATCCCCCGCACGCGTTCCCCGAAGTGGGACGGCGCGAAACCTGTTCCGGCGCCGCTCCGAATCGCCCTCCCTCGCCGCTGATCGCTCCAGAAGTGCTGTTTTCCGCGTTTTCCCCTTGCAGCGAAGGCGTCAAAGTTCTTGTTCGGCACTAACGGATCTTCACCTTTCAGCATCGATTACCGGACAGTGAGTCTGCAGAGGCAGAAAACGACGAAACGATGCACGACGACGCCCTAGGAGGTGGAGGATCCATCGCCATCGGTTGGTCACTTTTCGATCTTTTGAAAAGTCCGCTTTGCTGTTATCAAGTGGCTTAACCAGACCATCTTGTATATAAGGGTGTGCAGAGAAACAGTAAGATGATACTCTTTGCAAGATTGCCAAACCTATGTCGTCATCATGAAATCGAAAGATCGCATTCCCCAAACGTATGACGCCTTCTTCTTGTTTTCAGCAGACTCTGATTTGGCGAGTCTGATCATTTATCAAAAGCATTTTGTGCAAAAAATGGTTATTTTGGAGAAATGCGGGAGAGTGCCTAAATCAAGGCATTCCCAAAATAACACTATTAGTGACAAAATAACTTAGCTTCATGGTTCAGTCAAAGACTAAACAGCATCTCATCTACAACATCAAAACATAATCCGATTAGATCAGGTCCTTTTTCCTCCAAAAGTGCGCATATGATGCCTACTTACAGTTCTTAGCGCACTCTGTTATCAACACTTCTATCACAACCTATCAAATTAGATCTGATCGGAAGCATTCCAACAAGACTCGATTCTTGTATGATTCTTAAAAATATTTCTAAGCGGTCCAAAGTCGCAGAACATACTTGTTGTTAACGGCGACTAGGCAGCCGTGTTCTGATATCATTCGTCGTATTTTTTCGTAGCGTAAGTGTCAATTAGGGAACTTGCCACACTTCCCCAATAATATCATCATATCCGAGTGAATCACCTCAACGCGCCTGGCTACTTGTCGCCTACATGTGCTGGCATCATAACGACGAGGATGTGGCGGAAGTGGGCGACAATTTTAACACCAAGTGATGTCACCTCGATGTCTAAATAAAGGACGCGACCTTTTGGTGTGTACGAAAGGGCTTCTTCACGTGATGCTCGTTGCATAATTAATTAGATAGTGCGTGTGTCAAAATTTGGTAATTTTGTTGCAAATGTCAAGGGCTGTGTGCTGTGTTCGGAACTGAGTCAATGAGGTCATTGATTTCGTAGCTCAGTTTATAAGTGATCCGAAGCTTTAGCCACGATTCGGGAAAATACGGATGCCTTTCTAATGGATTCCGGTGCACTTCTTCTCATTTTGCATTAAATATTACACCTGCACTTAAGCAAAAAAACACCCTTGTTGCTGTGACCTCCACCTGAACTTAAACACCTTTTTATGTTTACTTTGATTTCAGATTCAATCCCACGCATTAATTTTCAAACGAAATTAGTCTTAAATGCCACATTTGGATATATAAACCCGAACGTCTGACATTCGTACCCCACGCAAAACTCAACATGGACCTTGGTCATGTGCCTCTCTACATGTACATACAACATTCAAAACAACAGCTTTCCCACGACGACTCATTACCGCACGTGCGCTCTAACCTGAAATCCAATCCCACACCCCTTCCGTCGGCGCCTTCCAAAATTCCCGGAAACCGTCGTCTATCATGTTTTCAAAACAAAAGTGCACCGGGTGTCGCGCGCATGCCTGCAGCTTAGCGTGATGACCCCGCATTAGCGACGCACGGATCGGTTTCTGAAAAGCCGAAGAGTCCACATAAGTACAATCGACTCCCCCTCAGAGTGCACTTTGTGGGTGTCGACCGAGACATCATGTGGGAGTGGATGAACCCGGCCTTCTGGGTGCTCAATCATGTAATGGACAGCTGTCGTCATTGTCGTCTGGCTGGCGATGGGAACATTGCCGGGTTAGATGCATTTGAGATTTTTTTTCTTCAAAAGCTGTATAAGAAAGCATGTAGAACCGGTCAGTTGATCTTTCTGGTCATAGCCAAAGATAGAATACTCATCTAGAGGCACATTCCTGCTTCTACGATCGTTGAAACAAAATTTAGGTCCATTCTCTCCACATAAACCTTTTCCCTCCAAACGACTTCCTCTTATCTGTCTGTACATCAACTTTGTGCCTCTTTTTTTGTCGGACACATTATGGTTCAACTGAGGTAATGAAGACGCCATGAGGAAGTCCATAAATCCTTTATCACTTCAAAGAAGAGCGTTTTCGCGTCTGATCAGGCGACCGATCTGGTGACGTCAGCGGGTGGCATCTGCCGTGCCGCGGTGGGAGGATTACCATAAAAATAGCTTTTTGTGAAATGATCAAACTGGGGCTGAAGTATTGATTCTGGAGCGACGTTCTGCGGCAGAGAGATTGACAGCTTTTCACCCAGGCTTTGCAGAGGGCACACAAAAAAGACAGGGAAAAAGAGATCTCTGATCGTCGGGTATCCTGGACGTTTTTTGTTTTTCAGTGCAAAAGTATGTGTGTTTGGTGGAAATAGTTGAGATTCCGGTGCTGTTTTCGAGTTGTTTGTGCCAACATTTGATCGAAATCGAGGTCCTCCACATTGCTCGACAGATCACTGATCGATTTATTCAACTTTGTGTAATAGGGAAGAGAAGACTGAGAGGTGTCCATTTACTCTAGGCTGCATCGCCCGCTTGTTTAAGCGATTTCCTGTTATGCTTTCCGGACGGCACATGTCGGTGGGGACGGGGGACACGTTTTTAACATCACATCTAGACTGTTGCATCATGAAGCGTTGAGGATATGAAATCATGTAGAGGCGGAGAAGACACCTCCGTGTCGCGACATACATATAAAATGATACCTCACGTTGTATGCTCCCACAGATCGGAGTCTAGACGGACTGTCTCTATACTATCTAGTTGCTCTTGATAAGTGTCGCTCTCATTGGATATTGTGTGCTATTCTGTGTCAGATAGGTCGTTTACGGATTTATGATGACAGGTGGGTCAAGAACTGTATCTGTCTTTTGGGGTTATGGTAGCCCCAAGGTCAATTCATAGCCATAACCGAGGGGATTTGCAGGTCTAAAACTTCTACTTCTAACCTATTGTCTGTGTCTACGCTCGGAGTAACTGAGAACAGAACGCTTAAATTCTCGTTCTTGGAACGATGCCATTCACAGGGCTGCACACCCCCTCTAGACGAGTTTTTGTTCGGCTCGTCGGCGTGTCATATGTTGAGTACTCCTGGAAATGTTCCAGACCTCTGGTGTTGAAAAAGTCATTCAAAAAGTGGCGGCGAAAAACGACGTCTGTCTGACAAAACAGTCTGGAAGATATCACAAAAATAAAAGAGCAAACTCATTGGACAATTCGGACTTTCTGACTCGGACCTTTTCAGGCGGTTTCCTCCGCGTTCCAACGCAGAACTCGCGACCTTCTTCTCCTCGACTTGCCCACCCCACTTCTCTCACCATTCCAACGGCTCCGCCACCTCGACTCATCATTCCGCCCGTCGGCAGCGGCCACATGGAGCTTCCGACGACAAGCGCCGACGGAATCTGCTCCAATCCCTTGCTTAAGGTAGGCCTGTCCCTCTGTTTGCACATCTCCCTCGATCGGGCGTCGGGCGACGGCTTGACCCCCGGGAAGACGACATGGCGGAAGGAGGAGAAGTCGCGGCATGCGTCAGCTGATGGCTGACGAGAAGCGGCGAATTTTGATTGTTTAACAGAGTGAGGGTGTCCCACTTCTTCGTTCCGCTCGCTCTCTCTTGTTTCGCCGTTTCCCGGCGGCCCGCCAGCACCCTCTCTCACCCGCGCTTCGGTTTCGGTTTCGAGTTTGAGACGTGCCTAGGGTTACATTTCTTTCGAGTTACTAGGAAGTTTAGTCTTTCTTCCTCCTTATCCTCAAATGGAACCATAGTTTTTGCTTTTTTCTCAGAAGGGAACCTTCCGAAGTGTCCGTCTTAGATCGAGCTGCACCCACACCTACGCTCAGGTAATTTTCAGGGGGGGGGTGTGATGTCGTGTAAGCCGACGTCCTTTTGGGGTTCAAGTTCACTAGTATGTGCCAATTTTCGGCCCGATCTGAGGCGGACACTTCGGAAGCTTCCCTTGTCAGTTGATTCTTATCGTATCGAAGAACAACGAATGTAGAGAGCACTTTAACTCCTTTATATAATTTCTAGCCTGTAATCTGAGTAGGCTCTTTTGAAATTGATGACCTCTAGCTTAGAACTCCCTTTTCGAGCGTAAAGAATATTTTATGCAAAAAGAAGACTTAGGACTCTGATTTCACTGATCTCTGGCCAAAGTGACTCAGATAAAGGTCACGCCTAATTTGTTTTTTTCTTTCTTTTTGTGGCATCTGTGTTCGTTGCACTTAACACCAACTACGAGAGGTTAACTGCTAAGTACATCATTCAAATATTTGCTTATGCGCGAAACTTCTTGTGGTTTTCAAAAGTGATGTGCGGATTGTATAATAAATGAGGTTTTCCAAAGGGTCCAAAGTGGATCCACCGACATTTCTTCTAAGCGTTCAAAGTATAGGCTGTGATAAACTGCGATGATTGATGGCCTGTCTCTGAGAAACTGATCGCTGAGCTTAAGTTTCAACATTCATGCCGTCCCATTCCGCGGTGCAATTCTTCAAACAGCGATAGATACTTCCTCAAAAAAGAGCTCGCTATGTGATCTTTTCTGTGCTACAACAATGGTTTATCATCGGTGTGAATCAGTTCTTCGTGAACCATCGAAAAAAAAACGTTTCCTTCCATTTCAGAGTCCTCCACTGATCTGCGAACAAGGTCCAAGTGCTCCATCTTCCCCTACGAGTCCCGGCGCGAAAGTTAAACGTCCCAGTCCACTTACCGTGGATGCTATGCAGAGGATCAATCTGGTGAGTTGCTTCTGCCTTCTCGAACCACAGAGAAGCATGTAGTCGTGTGAGCCATATGAACTGTTGCATTCTCTTGACGTGGAATGAGTTGACATCTTGGGTGAGGTGTTTAGGCCTATACAAGATTTGATAAGTCAAGCTCGGGCTAATTTTATAAAACAATCTTATATTGGACTCATTGAGACTACTGGAAACTGTAGGCTTCCTATTATATGCCACTTTGGATTAGGCCAACCAAATAGACTTAGCAGACGCTGGCTAAAAATCACTTCTTTCTTTCGTAAAACACTATGGATTTGAATTCATGTCGTCTATAGTGATAATAGCTCATTTATAACTTCCTTTCGAAAAACCATCCACTAGTCAAAGAACGCTTTCCTCTCTATTTACCTTAGATTTTTTGCAAAATCGAAAAGCGGTGGGGGAGCGCGGGGGTATGTAAACAGCTGAGCGCCACGAATCCGGCGAATCGCGTCGGGTCGGAACGCATAAAAAGAGTGTTGACGTGGCTTGATGATCGCTCTAAAGCAGTTAGTAGCTCGGGCGGTACTTAACTATTCTGTCGAAAACACATGGGTTCGTTGTTCACGAAGAAATGACTGCTTCTTGGGGGTGTGAGTCACGGCGCCATCAGGTGATCTGATTTCTGAGAAGTGTTTGTTTGATGGAAGCGAAACTTGTTTACTCATCTTTCTTCTTTTCAGCTGCATCCCGGCTACATGGACTTCAGCAGATTGGCCCCGATCAGTCCGGGCAGCTACGCGACCAGTGACCTTGGCTCGAGCCCTCGCAGCTCGATCAGCCTAGCCCCTTCGGCCCTCGGGCCAGCCTGGAGTGCTTTTCGCGATTTCAAACGGTCCAGGTTAGTGGAAGCACGGCTTTGAGGGGCTACAGTACCCTTGCAGTCACGACGACGGGGACTCAGACATCTGCTCGAAAGATCTCCTCTCGCCAGGTATGATGTTCTCGCCCGCTCCCTACTCGCCGTTCTCCGACTGTCCAGAGGGCGCCGAGACCCCCTACTCGTTTGGGGCGAGCCCCAACCTCAGTCCTTGTCTCCCGCACAAGAATCTCCATTTCTCTTTCGACCATGTACGCAGTGTGTCGTCCATGTCGAACCGCGGTCCCGCCGCGCACCAACTTCTCATGCCCGAAAGTCAGAGTTTGGACTTGGAGACGAGAGAGCGGAGCAGATCCGATGGGGCGATGGGAGGCGACGAAGATGAGGACATGGACACGGACATGCTGCATTCGACCATTTCGGTGCCGACAACGTCGAGATTGTCATCTACTGGGCAGTACAAGAAGAGGCTTTTGTTGAAGTACAAGCAGGAACAGAAGGACCGAAAGTTCAATGGATCGCCTCCTGATCATCATCAGGCGCATTCTCCAGGTATCACTGAGGTAAGAGCAAGGAAACTCACACATCACTTCATGCCTAAACCTCTCCAAAACATCTTTTTTTCGCCCTACTGAGACTCTCCTCTTCAGAGCTCCGATGCTGAAGACTTCACGATGATCCACAGCGTCAGTCGCCAGATGTCCCGCCAGCCGACCATCGAAGAACCCCCCAAATCGCCGAGCCCTCCTCCAGAGGAGATGAAACAGCCTCAAGATCTGAGCGACGCCGTGAAACAGGTCCTCGGCCAGCAACAGCAGTTCGACATGTGGCTCCAACAGCAACTAATGGCCTGGCAGAGCCACTGGTACCGCAACCAGTCTACCGTACCCCCCATCAACAACAAACTCCTCACCGTCCCTCCAGCGAATCCCCAACTCCTCATTCCCCCCGACCATCTCTCCCGCCCCCTCCTCCGGATGGTATCCACGGACCAGGCCCAACTCGGCCCCATAAAACACCCGACCCTCTGGCGACGGAGCAGAAGCGAATCCGACGTCTCCACCGGAACATACGTCTGTCAGCACTGTGGCCAGGCTTTCGCTCTCCACGACCGTCTGGCCAAACACATCGCCAGTCGCCACAGGGACCGATCGGCTTCGGTGAACGGAGAGGGACCGAACAGTGGAAAGATCCACAAGTGCACGGTGTGCAAGAAGTCGTTCGGACGGAGCGATATGTTGACGAGACACATGCGCCTGCACACTGGGATCAAGCCGTATGGATGCCAGATCTGCGGGCAGGTCTTCTCCAGAAGCGACCATTTGAGCACGCATCAAAGGACGCACACAGGAGAAAAGCCCTATCAGTGCCCACAGTGCAACTACGCGGCGGTGAGTATTCTTGGACATCCTTGATAAACGATTTTTTGGTCCCCTGGGGGAAAGTTAACCTTAATCGGTGATTCGATCGACCATTAACAACGGTTTATCAGGAAGGCGATCTATGAAATTAGGGCCAGATTGTGTCGTTTTACTATGTTCGACAACACTAAAAACGGGCTAAAGTGCACGCAACATCGTGAAAAGACAAAAATTCAATTAAATGCCACACATGAGATGAACAATAGTTCCGTGTAAAATTCAAATGGGTCCAATTACCCTTCAAGGACAACAGCTGGGTGGGTGAGCGCTATAATTTGAATGAAAAATTGGGGACGAACAGCAAAAGGAGGATATATGAGAAAAACAAACCGATATAATTTGAATTTTCAGAGCCGTCGTGACATGATAACTCGACATATGAGGACCCACATTCGACCAGATGGAACAATTCCAAGTCCATGCGACTTCTCAGCGCTTCCTATAGGAAACCTCACACTCAATCAGCCCGCTTCACCCATTCCGCCCGAAATGTTGGTCGGCGGAACTGGACTGGGACCACCAACTCCAAATCTCTTCGCCGCTTTAAGTCCGGAAGGTAGGATCATTTCTTAACTTTCCCATTTCTAGTCGTTCCGTATAATGAACCCATTCTATGGAAACCGTGAACCTCCTATTTCCCTCACTAATCCACCCTTGTTCAGCTGCCCTCGTCCGGATTCCATCGATCGGCTCAGCAACGTCCGCCTTCTCCCGCTCCACGTCGATCCAGTCGACGGAGGACCTGCGTACCGCCGGCAGCTCCGCGAACCTCCTCATGCCCCCGTCCATCGTCAACACGTCCCACTCGTCACCGAGCTCCCCGATGCTCAGCCGACAAGCCAGCATAGGCGGCTACGGGTCCTGAAGCGCGAAAGTCACAAAAGAAGCAACCCAAAGAGACTCTGTATGATTTCCCCTTTCGATTCTATTTGTGCTTTCTCACTTTCTCCTCCTATCTTCCTCCTCGTCCTGACTTCTTCGTCTACCGTAGTTCTGTATATAAATAAGTGTCGCACAATTGTGTTGATTCTGTAATTACCGTATCCGATGTTCTCTCTCCGGCCATCTCCCCGTGTCCGAGCCGTCTTGATCCGTCCACAAACAAGAGTATTTTATTTGTCCATCGGTTTCATGTCGAACCCCGACCACACACCGCGTTTTGCAAACGTACTCCGCGAAAAAAATGTGTACAATTGTGAAAAGTGAATAAAAACTTAAAAATTGTGTTTCTTTGTCGATCGCAGTGCTAAGAAGCAAACAAAGCTGGAGGCTAGAACGGTGTGTTCTGAGCCTTCCAGTTCTAGTTTTGACCTCCGATATCCTCCACGATATGCGGTAGATCTGCTCGTCCTCTTCGTCATCGCCAGCGGATCCCGTGCTCCAGAAGTCTTGGAACAACAGGATCACCTATTTTCTAGGCCATCGTCTTAATTCGAACGCTCAATGTGCGTCGACAAGTGAACTTCCTGCCGCCATGTACATATTTATCGTAGCATTCGCACACTCGATATCGAAGTTTAATAATTATCATAACGCCTCGCATCCTTCAAGGTCAACCACTTCTCGTTGGTTCCGAGGCTTGTTCATTCTTAGCGATAATCGACAAAAAGACTTAAGTGCCCGTGTTCGCATAAGACCTTAATTGCCCAAAGCGATTAATCGTGTCCTCTGAAGTGCGTCGGAGTTCACTCGCGCCTCTCATTTTTGTACCTTCGATAGATCGTAATCTACGAGTTCCTGGTTTTTATGAGAATATTCGACTTTGTCGGCTTTTCAGAGAAAGATCACCGTCCCCGACTACTATTCAACTCAGTCGTCGAGGATGTGATTGTCACTTCTTTTTCTTCAGAAAGCTCTCGTAAGAGGAAAACCCGAGCTGCCTAGAAACTCCCTCCTTATCGTACGGTTCGATCTCCTCGGCGCCTGTCGCACCACGTTAGTTCGCCTCCCGTCAGCGCCAAGAACAGCGCGTCGTCTTTCGATCATATCATCGTCATTCCTTTAGGTTCCTCAAAAAACTGGAGTTCGCCAGGGGAGGGAAATGGACGCCGAGGACGCTCTGTTGGAGGGCGACAAGAAGCTGACGGAGGAGAATAGTGGAGAAGAGAGAGACGGTTTGATTCACGGGACGCAAGACGAGAAAAAGTTCTTCGGCCCTGATGACGTTCTCGACGAAATTGGTACGTTTGTGTTATGGTTGCCTCAAAAGTTGTCATATGTAGTCGGCTAGTGGAATAGTACACTGAATTTTTTGATATAAAAGATCCGGAGTCAAATACAAGATGGCCCAAAAAATGGGCGCCTGGACAGATACCTAGAAAGCCATTTAGACCTGAATTTAGAATCGTTTTTCGCTTCTGTTTGTTTTTTTCCTGTTGTCGTTTGTCGCTTCATCTCCCGACCTTTCTCATGCATGGTCACAAAAAATAACCACACTTCTGTCTAGATGCCCCTTTCTGGGCCACCCTGTATATTTTTTTCCTGTCTATGGCTATATCTTCACCTTATCGTACTCTTCACAGCCTTAAAAATCCAATCCGACATGGAACTAAAAGATAGACAGTCTGCAAAGAGTAAAGAGTAAAGTTTATGAAGTCAACAAGTGGCAGTAGACAGTCTGCTAATAGAAAGCTGTCTACAGACACCATTTTGCAGAAAACTCATGCATTCAATCCAAAACAAATGGTGAGCGTGGACAGGGTAGACGTGTAGGCAAATTTCTCGGAGTCTGTGGGCGAGCGAAGCTAAGACAGTATTTAACGTGGTGAGCATTTTTGAAGGTCTGAGCTAAATTAGCCCACACCACATAGCTTGTTTTGGAAAAGTCATGTCTTTTGGTTGGTCTGTCTTTCTGCACTCTTTCTATCTTTCACCGCACTGCATCGTATTTCTATTTTACTTTGTTTCCTGATGCATGTGATAGTACATTATGCGTTAGAGAGCAATCTATACTAAGCGCTACGAAAGCACTCGTCACATGACGACTTATTGCAAAACCGGATTCCACTAGGTGAACAACCTATGCAGTCTAGCACTGAACTAGCACTTTAATTCTTTTTCTTGACAACCAACTAGGAACTGACGTTTCTGCTGGGAAAGGAGACATCGTGTGTATAATGCATGTCTTCGTTATCAGGCGCCAAAAATGGATTCATCATATTCATCTTCATGGCCATGAGTTTCGTGTGGTGCATCGGGGCGCCACACTCCGTCATCAGCGCCTTCATCAATGAGTCCGACGAGTCGCACTGCGTCAAAAACGGCACCGACTGCCGGCCTACAGTATCCCTTCGCTCAGAGGTATTATCTTGTTTCACGTCAGCGATTTCCCGTGTACTGCAGTAACCTAGTTTTCTCTCTACGGCGACAAAGCTTCTCTGGCGGCCACCTCGGTATCTGTCGCCATCGCCGGCGACATCTTCGGCGGATTCGCTCTAACGGCCCTCTCCGACAGGTACGGTAGAAAACCGGCAGTTTGCATCAGTCTTCTTGGACTCGGAATCTTCGGATGTCTCTCGGCTTTGGCGCCGAATATATACGTTTTCTTGGTGACAAGATGTGCCTTGGGCGCCTTCTTTTCGGTAGCACAAATCATCGAGTTCAACATGGAAAACACAGCTTTAGGGTTGCACTCTCGTCAACTGGGTCCTCTCATATGAATCCACTCCCCACTCCATCCGCTCGTTCACAACGATGCTATTCGGAGCGATGTGGGTGGTCGGATATTGTGGACTGGCTCCAATAGCGTACTACTTACACGATTGGAGGCTGATTTTGGCGGCGACGGCGGCACCAGGGATCGTCGTCGGACTAATTTATGCTTTGTAAGTCCGTTAAAATCTGGATTCTTAGGCTTTTAATCGCACATCGAATTGATCGATTCATTGTTCGCATTATCAGAACTGACCTTGCTAGCATGGGTGGATCCCATGCTCATAGAATAAGTGAAGTTGTGAATCAGAAAAATGCAATTTCTGACCGCTTCTTCTTGTGCACCTTTTCTCAGCGACATCACTGCGATGAATGCAATTGAAGCAGGTGACAGTTAGATGGAGCTATGTGAGCTCTCAATAATCACAGGATGGGGAGTCTCCATGTCCCGAATAGAGGACTGTTGCGGGTGCCATTTTTGAGTATATGCAAAGAGCAGGAATGTCACATATCTGTCTAGATTTTCAAACTACACAATCAAATTCCAACTTGTTTAGTCCTAACATTAGTCATCCGTGTTGTCTAACCACTGTCAGCCTCTCGAATCTGCATCCGCTGTTCGCTTGGAATGCTCCAATTAACATACAGTGGCACAACCTTTTTTCATGCTTTCGGCTGTCTATTTATAGCTGTTTTATGAGCATGAGAGCAGGTTGATTGGGAAGACAAGTGACGACCAAGTAATTTATGCTGATCATCGAATATTCTATACTTGAACGTTTGAAAAGTCCTTTTTCTTTTCTTCTCATCATAAGAAAACATCTCGATTTGTAACTTGGTGAAACGATGAAACTACAGCTCCCTGATGATTCAGGCCTATGTTCTTATAGCTGCTACTCTTGTTCTGTTCCAGAATCCTCCCCGAGAGCTTCCACTTCCTAGTCGGAAAGCGTAAAACTGCGAAAATCCATCACTGGATGAAAACAGCTGAACGATGTGGAAAACAGAAACTGACAATCACGACGGAGCAGTTGATGGAGCACATGGCCATCACGCATCCTGTCCACCACGAGGAACATTCCACCAACAAAAAGTCAACGTAGTATAACACATCAATTCCGATTTCTGATCATCCTCGCAGTTTAGAATACACGATTTGCGAGAACTCATTGGAAGTCGCGCTCTGTTGACAAAAATCCTCATCATGGGATATCTGTGGTGGGGAGAGATATCTATGAAACATTCTCATAGCCTATTCAGGATAGCCAATTCGTTCGTCTACTACGCCCTTTCTCTCTTCAGCACATCGCTGGCCGGAAACCGCTACGTCAACTTCGTTCTCATGGGTCTCGTCGAGCTTCCGGCCTACATCATCTCCCCTTTCTTGTTGGACAGATTCGGGAGACGAAAAGTGGTCTCCATCGGACATGCGGTAGCCGGATTCTCTATGTTGGCCGCCTTCTTCCTACCGTCCGATTCGGTCTATGGAGCGTTGGTGCTGTGGCTATTGGCCAAATGCTCCATCTCCAGTTCTTTCAACAACATCTTCATCTACGCGAGCGAAGTGTTCCCAACGAGTTTCCGGAATTTCAGCATCGGTCTATGTTCAACGACGGCAAAAGTGGTTACTATATTCGCTCCTCACGTTGGTGCCCTGGTAGACTGAACCCACCTTCCAAAATTATATTCAAAGTCTCCATTTCAGGCAGCGATACATCCCAAGATTCCGATACTGTTCTACGGCTTTCTTGGAGTGACTGCGGCACTGGCTACGCTGCTGCTTCCAGAAACACTCAACAAACCGCTTCCGAGCACCTTGAGCGATGTTCAGACGGCATAGCGACCGCCTCAGTTGTGTTGCTATGTGTGTTCTACGCAAAAGAGTTAATAAATATTTTCACTAGAGTGTTCGTAGGGAAAATAGAGCGAATTGATAGCCGAGTTGTGTCGCATCCTCGACGCTCCCTTTCGGCCCTTATTCTTTACGGCATGATTCTCTCCGCCTAGGTCATCTTGATAGTGCGTTTGTTGATCAGACGCACTGGCATTTGATAGCTGTATTTGAAAGCAGATCTGTTGGTTATAAGGATCAGATTCGTGCGCCTTCGCGTCTCCTTTTGAAGCACATCCGTAGGTGATACCAGTAGTGACAATAGCGGTTTATTAACTCAAACAAGTGAAGCAACTGCGTCGGTCGGTTCAAACACACACTGAATTTCATCACATTGATAGCGATCCTCCTCGGGGGCAGGTGTTAGTTGCTTCTGAAGTTTACGAAGTGCTCGCTCTGTCTCACGAAGTCGAGACACTAGCATGAGAAGTCCTTGAGAAAGAAGGTCCTTGTAGTCATATCGTAACGATGTTCCGGCTTCGAGGAATACGTTGTAGAAGGCATGAAACGTGATGTCTTCATCCGTGCCATCATAGCTCGGGATTCGGCTCAAATGTTTGCCGTAGACTCTCATTGACCATAGCATCATGAATTTCTTCTTTCGTGGTCAGTGTATCCGTTGTGATTTCCTTTCAGTGGGTTCTTCTTTGTTCTTTTATTTCTCTTGTCTCTTCAGGTGTACGTCTTCTTTCTTCGCACGTTCTTCTTCCTTGGGAAGCTCTTCTTTTCTTGCAAATAGGTGTCTTATCACCATGGTAAGGCCTTGGGGTGGTAGTCTCGGACGACTCGGTCCGCAGTACAGGATTTCGATCTAAGCATGTGGCATAAGAATAGAAATTCGGGAGAGGAGTTTACCTCATCGTTTTCCATTTTTCCCTAGTTTGGAATTCTGACCCTTTAAGGTGGTCTTGTTACAGCAGATTCCAGTCCTGGTCGATGGACAGTCGGGCATCTCTTTCAAAGGTGAGGAAGAACGCAGTGTTCTTGGTTGTAGCGTGAATTGAACTGTTCAGAGCAAACGTGACGAACTTTAACTGCTTGTCCCAAGTCTTTGTCCCAAGGCCCGAGCTGATGGTTGCGAGTGTCCAACCCGGAAGGGTCTCATCCGAGCTCCTCCTTACGTGTCCTGAGATGTCCCCGGGGTGCTACACTTTCACTGCCCTTTTATATATCTATAACACGGATAGACAGACATGATTACAAGAGGGGGGCGGAGGATGGAGAGGGGGAGAGCCGATCGGGCGGCGGCCCGGCTGCCCGCCGACTGACCTCGAATTGGCCTGGTCGGAACGGCCGGCGGGGTGACGTCAATACAGGACCACCCGCGCTGGCGGGAGAGTCCTGACACGAGCATGTCGACCAGTGGCTTGTTCACTCTGCCACGTCCACTATGCCATTCGCCTGTTGGTGATACGGCGTTGTTCGGAGGTGCTCAATTCCTAGGAGAGTGGCCAGCTCTCCGAAAAGGTCGGATGTGAACTGCGCTCCGTAATCCGTAGTGATGGCTTCTGGGATCGAGTGGATCAGAATGACGTCGTCGATTAGAGCTTCTGCTACTGTTCTACTGCTACGGTGACATATTTCGTGAACGCATCAACGCTCACTAGTATACGGTGACGTACTTTGTAAAAGCATCCACCGTTACTAAGATGTATGCACAACCGGAGGTTGAACGCGGCGTGATTGGTCCAACAACGTCGCAGTGCCAGTGGGCATTCGGCTTCATGTCTTCTTTCGGGACATGCATTGGATCGTGATGTCGCTGTGGTCAGGAGTCGGTTATCTCGATCATTTTCGGGTTCGTCGAATCCCCATGGGGAACCGACGCTAATCATATCTCCCCAGAATTTTCTGTTTTTTCTCGCTTCTCCGATCTTTGCTGTACTCTTTCCTTATGCGGACAGTCGGAACGGGGACTACAACGCTAAAAAAGTTCTGAAATGAGAAATCACATAAATGGTAGAGTCACCATGACATACTTGAAATTGAATAAATGTCCCGGACGAATTTTATTATGGGTAGATTGCCCAGACCCTCCTGTGTATGAAACAAATACAGATCCATGTGCACTGTTTATTTCTTTCGCATCGCTTTTGACTTTCTCACATTCTTAGATTTTAATATTACATGTTGTTTATTATGTTTTTATCTGTTGTTAAATGCAAAAAAATGGTTCGTTATGGTCAGACGTCATGCAGAGAAGCGTTTTTAGGTATAGCCAAGTCGCTGTCACCGGTTCAAAGTAAATCTTCAGATGATTCTTTGTTCACGATGATCATTGACCTTTTCACATCGTCGTTGTCCAAGAATGGTTTCGGAATCCTCCCACGAAAAGTCAGCGAATACTTCCTCCCCGAACTGTACTTCTCGGCTTCCGGCTTGAAAATGCAGCTTAGGAGAACGCCAAAGAAGTACGTAAAAGAGGGTCCGATGAGCGCATAGGCAAAGGGAGAGATTCGACTAAAGTAGGAAGTGTCAGGCCTGCCGAAGTGAGTATCGTAATCAGTCGAAATGTACATCTTCTTGTAGTCCTTCGCGCCACAGTTTTCCTGGGAAGAGTTTGTCGGGAGGTGGTGGCCTAAATCATAAACGTCACGGTGAGAAGTGGAAGCTAGGCGACCTTTGTAGGGATTTTCTAAGACCGAAAACGTCCATAGGAAAACGCACACACCGAGGGTGAGAGTGAAGCCAATGATGACAGCCTTGGAGGAAACTCTTCGGTTGAAGATGCCGAGACAAAACACTCCAAGAACAGGTCCTATTGTGGCGCCAAGGAGACCAACAGCCGAACGAACGATTCCGCCCAGAGGGCCAGCGGAGAAAGCGATGGCCGTGCTCAGAATTCCAGAAATCAAGACGACGATCTTGTTGAGCCAGAGTGACTTCTTGGGAGTGAGACGATGCTCCGAGTGGGGAAGCACGAAGTCGTTGTAGATCACAGCGGCGATGCTGTTGTATCCGGAGGATACAGTACTGAGACTCCAGGCGAAAATGCAGGCGAGGAAGACACCGACCAGACCGGGAATTCCATCTGAACATCCTTAAGAAAGGTTTTCGGATAGGAACTCACCCGACACTTTGATAGCAAAGAGAACGGCCAACTGATCGTAGGCACTGATCTCGCCGGTCTCGAGCGGATTGCAGTTGTAAAAGTAGGCAAATATGACGAAGGACATGAAACATGCCAGGAGAGAAATGATGAGGTAGAGAGGCGCTATGAGAAACAACGATTTTTGGGCTGAATTTTGAAATTGGGATGGTTAGAATGGAAAAAAGATACCGTCTTTGAGAGTGGGAAGACTGCAGTATCTCTGAGCAGCCATCTGATTAACGGCGTATTGTGAAAGGTTCAAGGCTGCCGAGCTGAACAAGATAATCCACACACTTACGTACTAAAAGGATTGTTTTAAGAGTACTGCAATTGGAAGTCGAATGTACCTGAGCGGGATCCAAGCCCCATCTTATCGATGTTTCCCATCGTCCGCTTTCGGAAAGTGTTTCGAATACTTGTCCGACCCCACCGACAGCTGCTACTCCTAAAGAACAACAGATGAAGCGCTTGAGCATATCTTATGGATCCATCTGTTCGGAATTTTACTGAACTTGTAACTTTGTAGAAAATGTGAGCCAGCCAGATAGATGTACTTTCACGGGAAGTGCACAAATTATCCCACGTCGAATCGGCTGAAATTTGGTTTCAGGCACTTCGCATCAATTCATATTTCATAGTTAATTTTGTCCGCTGAAATTGACAAGTCTTCTGGCGCAAAGTTCATGATTCCAAGCTTCAGTCGAATCGTAATCGGCGAAACAATCTTGTTAGTATTCTTAGCTTTGCTTATAAGGCTATATGAGCTTCCCCTGGTGGTGATAAAAGTAAAGTCAGGGCTGTCGTGAACGTTCGTAGAAGAAAAACAGGATTTAAAGTTCATGTGGATTATTCTATCCGCTTCTGGACTGTTGTCCAAACAGTTCACACAGCCATCAAAACATCCCTATCTAGATTACGTCACCTGATTGAACGTCCAATAGTTAGAGACAGGATCATCTCAATCAGTAAGACAGAGACCGATATCCTATAACGATGACGAAAACGGTTGGATGACCTCAAATCACTAGATATGGACCTGAGGCGCAACTAGCCAAAACTATCGCAAGTGCACCGTTTTGGAGCCTCCCATTCAGGTAGTAGGTCTACTACTAGTTGACCTAGATGTGTGTCTATCATTCTACACCGCACTGTATCATGTTCCACTTGGCCCTCTGTATAAATCTGAAATTATGGATGCGTTAACCCCTTCAGTATCATTAGTGCCCCGGAAAAACGTTTGTTGTGAACTTCTGTAAAAAACAAAGACCATGCCTTTGTAGATGATAGCGAAGAGCCCAGCGTACATAACTCCAGCTTGAAGAGTATCCGCCCACACCACAGCCTTCAGGCCTCCGATGGTCGTGTAAATAGTGCTACATGTGCCCACGAGCTGAAACCTCTCTGTACACTGCAGATGAAGTGACTCACGTACCAGAATCAGAAACCACACGTCCAAGTTGACTACTTCATTCAGTGCCAGCGCAGGGGCGTAGATGGTCACTCCCGCGTATATCAGGGTGTTCAGGATGAAGAGCCCGGCACAGAGTCGTCGTAGAAGAACTGAATGGAAGCGGAGTTCCAGATATTCGTAGATTGACGTCGTGTTCAGGCGGTAGAGGACGGGAAGAAGGTAAAAGCCGGTGATGAAGAAACCGAGGGGACCGGTGAGGTAATGGACACACCAAAGAGGACCTAGGAAGACAATTTATTTGAACGCTACAGCGACCCACCATGGTCGAACACTTCGGCCGGAGTGCCAAGAAGGGTGATTCCAGAGAGAAACGTGGTTAAGAGGGAGAGCGTGACAGGAATTATCGGCATTTTGCGTCCTCCCATGAGATATTCCTCTGTTTTGCACTAAATTCTCCGTTTTTGTCCACTGGAAACCCCTGGAACTCACTCTGTCGGCCGATTTCTTCTTGAACTTATCGGCAATTGCATGGTAGATGCCAACTCCGACGGAAAGCAGCAAGAAACTGAAGAATATGAAATAGTCGACGATGCTGAGACGATAGTAGGCCATGGTGATCGAGAGAAGAAACGTTTCCAGTCGGTGAAGGTGGATACGTACCCCAGGCTAAAGGATAAGCACAGTGTTCGGTCTAGACCGACGGAAACTGATAAGAGCCAAAGCCAGGGACAAATATTTACCGTTTTGGGCATAGTGGGCACACAACATTAAGTGACAAAGGTCAAAAAAACTAAAGTTCACAAAAGAAAACAGTTTATGGACCCGTAGGAGGAAGAAGCACCCCACGTGAGGTCAGGTCGTCCTTAAAAATGTCGTTTCGGTCGTTGAAAAAAAAAGTGTTTTAAATTGTGAATCACAAGCTTTGGGTAAACGGACAGCTGTCACTAATCTCTCAGTTACGTCTCTTGGGGAGTGTAAGAGGGTATTTTGGGAGTAAAACTGAAGAAATATTTCATGCAGTGATGAATATTTACGAATTTTTTATTGAAAACAAAACACGTGCTTCGGATTAGAGCCGAAATTCAAATAAAGACTTATGTAAGAAAAATAAATGATTTAATACAGGGTGTTCAGAAAGTTCTGTGAAATGAAAAGAACGATTTTTTCAATAGAAAACACAATAATTTCGGAAAACGAACAAGACTACCTTATTCATCACGCAAAATTGAACATAATCAAAATGAGTATCACTCGAAATGGCCGCCTCCGGCGTTGATGCAGGCCTGAACACGCTTCTTGAAATTTCCCACGATGCACGCAAGGGTTTCCACACTAATTTCTTCACAGGCTTGCTTCAGCGCTCTCTTCAGGGAGTCTATGGTGGTGTGTCGTCTTCGGCAGGCCTTGTCCTCCAGAATGGACCAAATTGCGTAGTCCATCGGATTCAGATCCGGTGAGTTGGAGGGCCAAATATCTTTGCCCCACATCTGCGGGATTTGGTCCTTGCAGAAGGCCAGTGTGGAATTCGATCCGTGGGCGGGCGCCCAGTCCTGCTGAAACACCCAATCATGGTTTGGAAAGTGTTTTTGGGCCCAGGGAATCAGATGCTTCGCCAGGATCTGTTCTTGATACACAGTAGAGTTAATTTTCACGCCTTTATCGACAAAAACCAGCGGAGTTTTGCCTTTTACGCAGATTCCGCCCCACACCATCACAGAATTGGGGAAATGACTTCTTTCCGCGCGCTTCGTACGTGGAGAGCCCTTCGGCAGCAATTGGCGGTGATTCTGGCTGTTGTGGATCGCTTCGATTGTAAAAATCTTTTCATCTGAAAAGATAACATTCGAAAATCCAGACCCCCGTGCCTCGGCCTTCAGCTTTTTGCATTTTTCCAGCCTTTCCTTCTTTTTATGGTCCGTCAGAAGCTGGCCACGTCTAATTTTGTAGCTCTTGAGCTGTAGATCATCTGTAATAAGCTTATACATGGATCCAATGCTGATTCCATGGTCCCTCGCCAGCTTTCTGATCGAACGCTCAGGATTCCGCTTAATTTTTTGTCGGACCAGTTTTCGGACCTTTGAAGTTCTGGCGGTCTTCCGTCTTCCGCTTCGGGGACGGTCCTTGATCCCACCAGTGTCCTCAAATCGATCTAACACCCGCTTGACCATCATTGGGTGCAGTTTGAGGTCCTTGCAGATGTCAGGGTTTGACTTCCCAGGGCAGCATGAACTTAGCGCGGATTTTTTTAGCGCGCGGAACTTAGCGCGCAGACCTTAGCGCGCGCGGAACATAGCGCGCGGAACTTAGCGCGCGAAATTTAGCGCGCCGAACTTAGCGCGCACGGAACTTAGCGCGGCGAACTTAGCGCGGCGAACTTAGCGCGCAAGGAACTTAGCGCGTGAAACTTAGCGCGTGGAACTTAGCGCGCCGAACTTTGGATCTCAGCACATTTTAAGTCACGCTATGATGTAAAACGAGGTCGCACGTGGTCTTTCATTGATACGGCGATTGTCCACTCACTCTCTCGGTGTGTTTGGCGCCCCTTTTAGCACATCTACTGCAGCAGTCCTTTGAATAACAAACAACACGCCCTCACAAGGATCGTTAGCCTCAGCGCTGTGTGTTTTGAATCAACAATAAGACATACAGATAGACGAACCTTCCCGTTTTCGACGATGATCATCGCCATGTCGACGACAGCGCGCTTTTTATCGTCGTCATTGGCGCCCTTTTTGGCACATCCCCTTTGAATAACAAACAACACGCCCTCACGAGGATCGTCAGCCTCAGCGCTGTGAGTCACATTTGATCAAAATCTTCTTGGCGGTAACTTGTGTTTTCTTTTAGTCTATTGTCAAAAAATGATGGAAATTGAACGCGTGAAGTCTAACTGTCGTTCTCGGAAGGCGCTTTTGGGAGCTGTCCCTGTTCCTATCAACCTTGAAGAAGTTCGCGAAAGTTTCACGGCGCCGAGATGGAACGACCGCTATTACATGTTCATCGCATTAAGAACGGCTAGAAAGAAACGCGCAAAAGAAGTCGACGACGCTAAAAAAGTCACCGAAGCATGTAAACTTCGAATTGAAAAAGCTGAGATTCTGGTAACTTCTCGAAAGATAACATCAGAAAAGATATTTTAGCGTCTTGAATCTACTCGCCCGCCAGCTATTCCCTTACCTCCACCGCCAATCTTCCTCAATGAACGGCTGGTTGGATTATTTCAGAGGTAGTGCTCTCAACAAAACTCTCTTGAAATTAAGCTCGTTTTTCAGAATCCATACTTTGGCATGTGGTGCAGGAAGTAGCGATTCAGACGTTGACGTTCAAGAAATTCAAGGCGTTCAAGACGAAGTTCTATTCTATGAATCGTCCACAAAAAGAACGCGCACAACTGAAAATGTGGGCACTGGAATCTTTTCATTTGACGATTTTTCTTACCGCGTCGAACGGAAACTGAAGAAACGGCCTGAGTACTATTCGTGCCGGTGCATTGATCGCCATTGCAAGGGACGGGCGATCATCAACACCACAACCAAAAAAGGTTACATACAACATGACCACAATCATCCACGAAATTATACCGACCTAGAGGTATGTGAATCTCGAAGTTTTTATTAGAATCTTAATTCACACTTCACTATAAAGGTTTAGATCAGAAAGTTCCGCGAAAAGTTTGAGCAAGAGGCACGGCAAGCCGCCACCAATCCAGCAACGTCGGATCGGTCTGTGAATCGGAACGTGATTACGGAACTGCGCAGTGATCTGTCCGACGAAGCAATTGCGAACATCCCCTCCAGCTCTTCATTTACGCGTTTTTTCCAGAAAAGACGCCAAAAAATCAGATCTTGCCTAGGTGATGCAGAGGCGAATATTGGTGATGCAAACCTTTTTGAAGTTCCCGACCGTTTTCGGAATTTTACCACAGAGTCGACTTCAGGTAAAATATACGATATATGTATATTGTTAACAGTTTGCCTCTAATTTCAGAACAGTTTCTCATTGCAGACATTAACATTGCTGACAGAGGCCTCCGCGCATCTGTATTTATGTCTTCCTTTGGATTGCGTTTGCTGGAAAAGTACCGTACTATAGCGTTTGATGGTACCTTCTCCATCGTACCTTCACACATGCTGCAACTATTCACGGTGCACGCATTTATCGATCCTACCGCTTCGTTACCTGTGGCATATGCTATTATGTCGTCAAAAACTACTGAACTCTATGAGTGAGTCAATTTTGAGCAAAAAAAAACATTACATTTCTTATTATTGCAGAATGGTCTTCAGAGAAATCGATGGATGTCTTCATCACGAGAAGCGTCCAACTCGTTCAATGTCGGATTTTGAGCGGGCAGCATTTACAGCAGCCAAGAACGTCTGGCCAGCAATCGACATAAGCTTATGCTCCTTTCATTTGGGACAAAGTCTACACCGGTTTATACAAAAAGAGCCGACTCTTCTGCAGCGCTATGCTAATGCTGACGACCGCGCTTCCATGCGATCCCTTCATTCGTTGACGTTTGTTCCAGTACAACACGTTTATTCCTATTTTTGCCAATTGTGGGATGCAACATCAGGAATGGACACCTTGTTTCATTACTTTTTTAAGACGTACATCACAGCTCAAGGCGTGCCGAATGTACCAATCCGCCTTGGGCGACCAGGGTCTCATTCAGACCGTAATGAATTCACTGTTACCATAGATATACGCTTTTGCTTTTTAGGTTATGTTCGATCAGTACTTGTTCCCCAGTCCAGTCAGGGAGCACACTTTTTACCCGTGGAATGGAATTTAACGCAGCGATTATTGCAAAAGGACCCGAGGACCACCAATTCAATTGAAGCGTGGCACTCGATTATAAACACCTACCTTACGCCGAATCCGACAATGACCAACCTATTAGAATTGATCAAAAACGAGGAAAAAAAAGTCGTCAGGTGTATCGCGAGTTCACTATAAATCCCGCGAAGGTATGTTTTTGAAGTGTAATTGAGGGTTCTTTAAAGGTTCTTATTTAAAATCATTTTCATCGCTCCAAAAACGCACGTAACTACTACGCAAGAACTAATTAGCACACGCAATTGTATGCTTTATAGGGTCTTCGGCAGCTAGGGCCTCGACAAGAACGTTTACGCCATGAAGAACAGTTAGCAGCCCTCGTAAATGGTTTCTCGTTGAACGAGCTGGCGACTGACTACCTTCGCAAGGTTTCGTATCATCTCGCCTCCCCATGACGCATCAAGACTAAGGATCTGCGACTCACGACGCCTTTACTTGTACATTTCCACATATTTTTGAATTCCTAAAAAAAACTGAAAACGTTAAAAAAAATATTTTTGCAAATATATATATTTTTAAATTCTTGAAAAAAAAATTGAAAACGTTAAAAAAAGCAAAAAATAGACTTCGAAAAACATAAAAGAAAAAAAAAATAAACCCCTTTGATTGTTATCCATTTATCTGTGTACATAAATAAAAGAATTTAATTGAAGCGTTTGATATGATATCAGGTTAAACAATTTCCTGAGAATTATTGCATTTATGACGTGCATCGATTTCGTGTCCACTTTTCGAGTGAACTAATTTGTTGTTCTGGAACGTCTCCATCAGGGCTGAGCAAGTCTCGAGAAATTCTCCAGATTTCCAAGAGTTTTTGGTCATAACAAGAAAGACTTAAATCGTGTGGGTTTTCAGAAACGATCTTGCACAGCGCAATGGCAGAAGTCGACGATGTGTTCGTGGTCGATCGCGCCGAGTACAAGTGCTGCTGGGGATATATGCACGTCAAGACAGGAGCTGTGGCGGTCGCCTTACTCGGCCTCGCAGTCATCATCATCAGGTTCTTCTACCTCACCTGGATTCTATTCTTTGCATCGTACCCTATCTACTACTTCGAGGTATTCGAATACATCTCACATCCATTCTTGACCCTCTTCGTGCTCATCGCCATCGTGGGCATCTTCCGCCGGGAGAAGTATTATCTGTATGTTGACCACGTGTTTCATTTTTGTACTGAAACTACCCTTTCAGACTCCCGCTCCTCTTCGCTCTGATGTGGATCGCCCTGTTCTGTTTTTTCACAGCGCTCTTCCGGCTTCTGACTGACTCCAGAGACGCGCTCACTTCGGAGCCGACCGTTCCTTTCCTCGCGATTTTCCTGATCGCGTTCTACACGGTCATTGCACTCAATGTTTTTTTTAAATCTTATCTTTACCTGAGGGACTTGTAAATTACTACTAATAAAATGTGACAACTAGCCAACCAAACGGTAGACAAGAAAAGGGCAACTACGGAGGTAGACAGTGCACAGCGGGTGGCCATAGACGGCATCGGTTCTCGTCTTACATCATAGCGTGACTTAAAATGTGCTGAGATCCAGAGTTCGGCGCGCTAAGTTCCACGCGCTAAGTTCCTTGCGCGCTAAGTTCGGCGCGCTAAGTTCGCCGCGCTAAGTTCCGTGCGCGCTAAGTTCGGCGCGCTAAATTTCGCGCGCTAAGTTCCGCGCGCTATGTTCCGCGCGCGCTAAGGTCTGCGCGCTAAGTTCCGCGCGCCAAAAAAATCCGCGCTAAGTTCATGCTGCCCTTCCCAGCACAGTGGAGCTCGACGATGGTGGAACGCAATTTTTCCGAGACCATTTTGTTTCTGAATAACAGTGAATACCAGTATGAATAACAGTGAACATAGGGTAAATAGAGTTGATAAACGCGAATAAAACATTGAAAATTTGCGCGGACGCCAAAAAACTTGCGAAAATAGACCACTCAGAAATTTCACAGAACTTTCTGAACACCCTGTACAAACAAGCGGAGGGGGACGCTCGAGGGGGTCCCACCCAGCATGGTCCGCCTAATGAACATCGACTTTGGCTAGTACCATACCTCGCTCGGCGTCCTGAAAGTCCGCGAGATCGTCCGCCTCATCATCTAATCTGATCTCATCCTCTGCTTTCAGGTGCTCGCCATGCTCGTGGTGAGCTCTATGTCATATTATACGGTATGTTAAGTCCCTTATACGAAGCTACCAAGACCTTCGGGCTCTCTTGAAATCCGTGAGTTGTCTCTAAACCGGAGGCATGAACCTAAACCGGAGCCTTAGCCTCCTTTTATCTCCAAAGACCAAAATTTACACTTGGAGCGAGCTAAACTCGATTAGCATTTCCATCTATTACTTTATTTCAATGACTCATCAGAATAACAACGGTTTAGACCTTTCTAGGCCGACATCTGAAAGTGAGGGAATGTCTTCGTCCACAAGAATACAATTCTTCTTTTGGCGGGAAAACATGGGATAAAAGAATGGCCGGAATCCAAACGCATAGGACTCCGATGGGAGGATACAGAAAGGCGGAGATCTTGCTGAAGTAGGACGCATCCGGTCTACCGTAATGAGCGTCATAGGAGGGTATTTGGGTGAGATTAAATGGATGATTGTGGCAGCCTTCAATGGTAGAGTTGGTTGGGAGGCGATATTCTGAAAAGCACGCTTCTTGTACACACCCGAAAAGAGGGAACCCACCGGCATAGGGCTTCTCCACAACGGCCGATATCCAGAGTCCGAGACAGACTACGGTGGAAAACAGAAACCCAACGGTTGTGGCTTTGGTGGATACTCGGCGGCTCAGAATCCCCACGATGAAGATTCCGATGGTGGGTCCAGAAGTGGCGTTAAACATGCCGATGACGGACATGATGATTCCCCCGAGACGACCACACGCGAAGGAGATTCCTATGCTGGCACACCCGAAGAGACACACGAGGATCTTATTGAGAACAAGTGAAGAGGTGGATGTCAGCTTGTGTCCGGCCAGGGGATTCACGAAATCTTCATATACCACCGCTGCCAAGCTGTTGTATCCAGAGGATATGGTACTTAGGGTGGTGGCGAAGATGCAGGCCAAGAAGAGGCCAGGCATTCCCGGGATGTCTTCTAAAAATTAAAATCAGGTAAGTGGAAGAAGTGCTCAACCTACTCGTGACTTTGACGGCAAAGGTCACCATGAGTTGATCATACTTCTTGACTTCGCCGGTCTCGAGTGGATTGCAGTCGTAGAAGTAGGCCAGCACAGTGAATCCGATGTACCAGGTGATGAGGGAAAACAGCAAGTAGAGGGGAGCAGTGTGTTTGACGATTCGCTTTGCCCCGCTCAGAGTGGAAACACTACAGTATCTCTGGAGAGCCATCTGATTGAGACCGTAGAAAGAGAGCCAGGTCAGAAGGGAATCCGACAGAGTGATCCAGATGCTCATGTACTAAACAAGTTCTGTTCGATTTTGTGGGACGGAGCTGGGACCTGCCTGAGCTGGATTAGGATCGATTCGCCACAGCTTCTCTATCCTCTGGCTTCTGACGGCAACTTCCCAAATCTTTCCGATCCCTCCCACCTCCATCGTTCCCTTGACGACTATGATCGCCGTCCCAGCATACATGACCCCGGCTTGAAGGGCGTCGGTCCAGACGACCGCCTTTAGACCACCAAGAGTGGTGTAAAGAGTGCTAGACACCCCAACGAGCTAAACGGAACGCTTGATTTGGTTGGCCGAGAGAGCGCCCCACCAGAATAAGGATCCAGGTGTCGATGTTGGTCACACCACTGAGAGCAACGGCTGGCGCATAGATGACCACTCCCATGAGCATGATGGTGTTCACGACGAACATAGCCGCGCAGATTCGCCGGAGGAACACGGAGTGGAAGCGAATCTCGAGGTATTCGTAGATGGAAGTGCTTCCGAGGTTGTAGAAGATGGGGACGAAGATGTAGCCCAGCAGGAGGATCGCCAACGGCATGGTTAAGTATTGGAGCATGAGCACAGCGCCTAGAAGCTGCACAATATAAATGTTCCGTTAGATTTGCTTTTTTATTGTTGTCTCCTGTCGCTTACCTATCAGGCTCATAGGCACCTCCACATTTTGTACCTTGCCACCGTGTTAGAACACTTTTAGGTTTATACTATACTCCGTGTCGTCAAAAGCTGTCTTTTCATGTCTTCTACGCCTGCCTAAACTCCTACAAAATTGGGATGAGGCTGCAGGCTGAGATTTTGTGCTCTTGGCCAAGGTCAAAATTAGTGTTCCTGGAATTGTCCCGATTCTGGCCTTCCACTTGGATCGCTCTGTTGCTTGGTGATTAAGGACACCCTTGACTTCACATCGCTCGATGCTGGGCGTTTCCTTTTACTTCTTTAGGCCTTGTGTTTTTGAGTAATATTCAGCCTGTTTTGTAAGTGCGAGTCTTGCCACCCGCAGCGCAGTGGTGTATCTATTAAGGCTGTGAAAGTTTTTAGTTCTGACTTTTTGGCGAAACTCGATTCAAAACTCGGCCTTAAAGCACTATCCATGCCGGACGTGAGAAGCTCTTCTCCCCAGCATCATTGATTAATCTTCGAAGGTCGATGACACCCAAACAACTGCTATCTTTAAACTCAAACTGCTTTCTGGAAGCTCTGCCGAAGAAGCTTTTAGTGTATTTCTGTTATTCCACGTCAGAAGTGGCTTTGAGTTTTGGTTTTGAGTCTCTCGAAAAAAGTTTTTACTTCCGAGTTTTGACTTTCGCACAGCCCTGGTCTCGATAACTTTCATGCGTTTAGCGCCGGTAGGCTTCTGGTGTCTTACCAACAGGGCTACTTGACTCTTAGTGCCTAGAGGACGCGATATCGAGCGCAGCCGCACTGGCAGAGAAGTCTTTGCAATGTGAAACTTAAAAAATAACTGACCACTTGCAAAGCGTATTGATTAATAGGTGCGCTGCATATCTCAAATCCGGTTTAGCCTACGTTGAGCTTAAATTGAAACCGGTCCCGCGTGCGAGTAAATGGTGCTCATTCATTTGTTCTATCTCATCATTCTGTGTTTGTGTTTGCTTATTTGATTTGCTTAAACCCCAATGAGAATACTTCATCCATGCTCTACAAGGTCGACCACCAAAACGAGTTTTCCCACAGTCCATCGCACTTAATCTTACCGTGTTCGTAAATCTCCGCCGGTATGCCAAACAACGTAATCCCTGACATGAATGTCGTCACGAGAGACAAAACAACCGGCAAGAAGGGCATCGATCGTCCGCCCATCAGATAATCTTCCGTCGCCTGGAATACGATCCGTGAGAATCATGTCACGAGTTGCCTACCTTTTCCTTGTCGACATTCGTCTTAAGCTTTCCTACGATGGCATAATAGATTCCAACTCCGGTCGAAATGCACATGAACGCCCCGAAGAGAACATAGTCGACGACGCCGAGTGTGTAGCGCTGCATCGAGGGAACTGCGTGCACTCCTGAAAGTTTGGTACATATGTGCAGATTAGTTAGATCGACGAGGGCGTTCGCAACGCTAAAAGTAATCCGATTCCTCATGGATTCCGGAATTTGGTGTAAAATATTGGATTCAAGAGTTTGTTGTTTACAAAAAAAACAAGGGGGAATTTCAGATATCCTCCGCTGAAATGTATCAGATAAATCATAGGGATAACCATAAGACTTTCCGTGAAATGGTGCAAATCCAAAACACTTGCATATCACTAAGAGGGTCAACTGATATCGCTTCTAATAACAAAAATAATCGGGCTTAACACATCTTAACACAATAAATAGTTTTGTTTTTGTTTATTTGGCTAATGCAGAAGAGAAATAATTTCATTCCCTGATTCACAAATGGCCAGCAAGAGAGTTCCCTTTACTGTTCCCTGATTCACATCGCACCTTGTACAATTCGTGAATTTTTTACCGTATCGTTTTGATTTATGCACATCGAACTGGTCTCTGGTCAGGGTCGATACAAAAACTTCGTTCAAAGGGCACTACGAATTTGCACTTTTTGGATAAATGAACTTCCGCTGATTTGAATTCAAATGTTAATGAAGGTGTACACAAGAGGCTTCGATCGGACATTGTTGTGTAGCAGTGAAATGTGACATGCTACTGGAGAAAAATGAAGAATCATTAACAACGCAAAGTAAAATTCGCAGCATCCGATTAAGAGACGTTTCAAACACGCCTTTCTTCAGTGTCTTCGAGGAATGAAATCATTCATTTCCCATTCGGATTATGAAATGCTCTTTTCCTTTTGTCGTCCGCGCTGAAGAACGGTCGCTATTTTTCTGAAATATATGTATTGCCGAGCGCTGGCAGAGTTCGGCTCGGCTCCAGCTAAGTTGGCATCTCTGTTCCAAACGAATGACAAATTCGTGACAACAACATTCGATTCCACGTAGTATTAGCGTGCGCTAGACAGAAAGACGTGCCAAACAGCATCCACAAAAAGGGATCAAAGCAGTCTGTGTATTTTATTCAATTCATTCTGAAACCAGTTGGCGCTGATAGGAAAGAACGATATTACAGTTTAAAGGGTCACGGGGAGAAACCTGATTTTGAAAATTTTGAAAAATTTTCTTCTTTCTAATTTTCCTACTTTCGGGGCAGATTTCGGCGTTTGTTCTGATACCCAAAGATATTTTCCCAACGGTTTAGTGATTTTCCAACACGGTAGACCCCAAACACCCTTAATGTGATTAAACTACTGTTCTAGATTAGGTTTAAATGTCGAATATTCGGTCTACAATTTAGATTCCTGAATTGCTTACAGTTAATCTCTTTCTGCCAGTTATCACATGCATCGCATCTAGCAATTAATCGTTCAAATCATTTCCATTTCCATATTCACAATTCTCATTCTCAACGAATAAGCGCAAAGAAACAAATACACGTTAACTCTAAAAAACAGATCTCCAGGAAACATTTCCGTTTTGATCAACTACATACATGTTTACACATTTCTCGCAAAGGCCAATTAGAGATAAGAGACAGATACTGAAAACAGTCACACGGAGAAAAATGAACGATTAAGGCGAGTTGGGGTCTTTAGTGTTTGAAAGCGGAAGAGAAAAAGTAGCAACGCCAACAGGTTTCCCATTCTTAATTGGTCTGAAAGAAAAGACGAATGTACGAAATCGAGGAAATCGATGCGAAGCTTCTATGGCATCTAGCAATGAATTTCTATGAATTGAAAAGAAATGTAACGTTCTCGGAAAAATCTCAGAGAAAAAGAGGAAGGATCTCTGCGCTGCACTTCTGAAAGCAGCACGAGAACTGGAGGGCAAACAGGACGAGCCAGTCGAGATCCCCGACGACCGCAACGTCCTCAGAGAAGCTATTAAGAAGATCGCCGTTTCGGTCAATGATTGTCCTGTCGGCGTGCTGAAAGTCGTTTGTGCGATTCCCCGCTATGAGGTGGAGGCATATAAAGATGACTACCGAGTTTGGGAGCTGCGTGTTCTGAAGATGTTGAAGGAGCGTTTCAACCCCAGAAGATGCGTCTTCCAAGCCAACGACATCTCTTCTGCAGAGGTCGCCTTCTTGAACTCGGAAAAAATAGAGTCCATGACTCACGCTGAGCCAATCAACGAAGAAAGTGCCCCGGAGGAGGTCGATATCTTCTGCATGGCTAACGCGAGGCCGCTCATGATTGACGAGCTGCTCAGAAGCCGGAATCCAGAATATCTCAAGAAGACACTTGTAATTCGGTGGGGTGCTTTTACATGGGCACGGGAACCCGGGGATGCTCTGCGCCTAATGCTAAAGGCAAACTTCGATTGTCCCGATGAGATGCTGATAACTTCGTTCTATGAACGATGGTGGTGGCAAGTTTACAAGATGAATTTCCCCGAGGAGCTTCCAGAACTTCCCGAAGACAATAAGGACGAAAAGACATATGACATTCTGCCGTTCTACGTCACCTCTTTAATCGTCCTGTTGACAGTTGATTGTATATTTCAGACCCCCAAGATCACAAACATCGCCTCCGTGAGGCAACCACTTTGGCGCTCCTCAAGTCCAGCATTGAGATCGTCCAGAAAGTCTTCGAAGAGACAGGCTACCTGGCTGAAGTAATCGAGAAACTGAGCAAACTTTTGAATGATCGGTCTCTGAGACGCATTTGCCTCATTGGATTGGGGAACTTTGCTTGGCTCTGGGAAACGGGTAGAAACGCCATGTACCAGTTGGCCATGGCCTTATCTATCAGGAGCCACTTCGGGACCCCCGAAATCACATCCCAAGAGCTCACTGCAAATCTCTTCGAGAAGTACTACATGGAACAACTGGGAATCGAGGTTCTGGAGCCGACTGATCTGAGTGAACCAGAAGAAGGACTCGAAGACGACGAAGTCGCTCTCTTCTGCATGCACCACTGCACAGCAGATCTCTACAACAGCGTACTGTGGGCAAATCGCAATCAAATCAAGAAGATCATTATCTTCGGCAATGGCTTGCAATGGCCATCAAAGCAAACCGTTCTAAGACCGTGTGCAACCGCGACTTGGCCATTCGAAGACTGACTGAGGAGATGTATGGAACTATACTCAAATTCACCGCGAAAATAAACTCAGAATTCATGCAAAGCCCTGAAGATCGGGATGATATAAAACGGAGCTTACGCGGACAAGATCTGATGACTTATCCTGAGGATATTCTGCCTGAACCGAGCGATGAGAAACAGATTTATGCTGAACGTAGGTCCTACCTGACTGATGAGGTTTACATGTCTTGTCGGTGCTGCAAAGAGCATTTTCTTGAGACCAAGGCACTTACCGTTAAGTACAAATTGCCTGTTCATGTATTTTCACAGTAAGTTTCGTGATGTACCTCGACTGCCAATGGCGATAAATTAGTGTTCTCTTGTTTGTTTTCGCGACTCGACGCCAAACGAATCAAACGGGCGTTAAAAACGCGCAGTCCAGGTCCGATCGCGTCCGATGCTCCGACGAATTTTACGAATTTATTTGCGATATCTGACATTTGCATGTTGTGGCATCGCCGCTGCCTGGCTTCTTGTCGCGCTCGGTGTTACCGTCTTCTGCTGATTAGTTTCTTCGAGAAGTCATCAGTCCATAGGGTCCGTGGTCGTCCGTGAGGCACAGGAGGGCGCTGTAGTCCGTCTAATAGATACGAAGACGAACGAGTGACTCCGAGGCCAAGATGTTCCCGATAAGACACCATTTCAGATAGTTGAAATGTATTCAGCCAAAAATTCATGTTTAGATGCTATTCTCACTGGGAATAGCATCTAGGCTGAGAGTGCTGAGAATTTCTCAGCCTTTTGCTTTCGACATCTTCGGTTGTATCACGCCCTACAGTTTGAGAATAAGACGTTCATTCTGGCTAATATTTTATTCTCTCTTAATACACTACTCACTATGTCCATAATTTATGTATGTACAATGTAAATCTCAGGCAACAACCTTCAATGGCTGAACTTCGTGCGTTCTGACGATGGCGCTTCTTCCTCTCCATGTGAGAGAATGGCGCCGAGTGGACGAGTACTTCTCCTCCTTTGGAGGCCACACATGGCTGAGAAGTAATGCCGTGATGGTCACGATGCTGAAGCCGATGATCCCGTAGAAGAACGGAGAAATTCTGCTGATGTATGGAGCGTCCGGTCTTCCGTAATGAGAATCTGTCGCGTTTACCGTATTCCTCGTAGGCATGTGGTAATCTTAAGAGCTACGCCTTTAATTATTTCTTCGAATCAAAGTCACCTTTGTACGGCATTTGCACGGTGGAGAAGATGAAAAGCGACACACAAGTCAGGATCGCCGCGAAGAAGGATACGGTAGCCGCTCGGGTTGAGACCCTTCTGGCAAATATTCCCAGGAAAAAGAGTCCAACTACCGGCCCATAAGCGGCACTTGTGAGTCCAACGGACGCGTAGATAATTCCCCCAAGTGGTCCCGCCGCGAAAGCTATGCATGTACTGAAGAAACCGGCCAGAAATACGGTAATCTTGCTGAATCTAAGGGCTTTCCATTGTGGCAACCTGTCGTTGTAATAAGGCCTCAGGAAGTCGTTGTAGACGACAGCTGCCAGGCTGTTGTACCCTGAGGATACGGTACTCAGGGTGGTGGCGAAGATGCAGGCCAGGAACAGGCCTGACAGACCCGGATAAGGACCTAAAATTTGGTTCTAAAGGGAAAGAAGGACAATCGAACCTGAGACTTTTACGGCGAAGAGAACAACCAGTTGGTCGTAGGAGGAGATCTCGTTTGTTTCCATGGGATTTGAGTCGTAGAAGTAGGCCAAAACGAGCAAGCCTATGAAACAGGCCAACGTAGAGAGTACCGTAGTGAATGGGATGGTGAACCAAATGACTTTCCTGGCTAAAATTCAGTTTCATCGAGCAATGCAGCCAACACTCACCATCCTTCAGCGAGGGTACACTACAGTACCTCTGCACTGCCATCTGATCGAGGCCGTAGAAGTTGATCCACATGAGAGTGGAGCCAAAGAGAATGGACCACACGTTCATGTACTGAGCCGGATTCGGGTCGAAGCGGAGGAACGTCTGCATTCGGCCACTCTCCACGGCGACGTCCCAGATTCGTTCGAAGCCGCCAGCGTCGATCGTTCCTTTCACGAGGATGAATCCGATTCCGATGTACATCACCCCGGCCTGGAGGGTGTCCGTCCAAACGACCGCTTTCATTCCGCCGAAGGTAGTGTACAAGGTGCTGGTAACGCCGACGAGCTAAGAGGGGAGAATTAAAAAGAACTTAACAATGGACTTACCATAATCAACCACCACGTTTGAAGATCCGTGACTCCACTAAGCGCCACAGCCGGCGCGTAGATCACGACACCCATGAAGACCAGCGTATTGAAGATGAAGGCACCCGCACAAAGTTGTCTTAGAAGAGTGGAGTGGAACCTCAGTTCCAGGTACTCGTAGATTGAGGTAGTCTTTAAGTGGTAAAATATGGGAAGGAATATCACAGCTGCGATGATCGCCGAAAAGGGGGCGACCCAGTAGTTGAGCATCCAGATGGCACCGTGATCGAAGATCTCGGCTGGGGTTCCCAGAAGGGTCACACCGGAGAGGGAAGTGGCCATGAGGGAGAGGGCTATCGGGATGAAAGGCATCTTCCGACCTCCCAGGAGGTACTCTTCTGTGGTGCGCTAAACAGCGCCGTCTATATGATGGATTTGTGGAGAATGCAAACCTGTGTAAAATTCCCTTTCTTTTTGAATTTATGGACGACAGCATAGTAGGCTCCTACTCCAGTTGAGATGCACATGAAAGCGGCGAATACGGCATAGTCGACATATCCGAGACTGTATGTCGTCTTGGGATCTGCCGCTATCATTGCACCTGGAAGCAACCTGAGCTTGGTTTTTTGTTAAGTATTGCACTTCTTATCGTCTTGTCAAGACGCATCATATCAATTCTAATCGATTAATTTATGGACTCTGTATATGATTATCCTTTAAAGGTACAAGTTTCACTAAAATGCGGTTAAGGAGCAGTTACTCCAAACCGGCTTGTCCTTCAATGTAGACTGGTTTCCCCAACTGGAATCGTCCTTTTAAAAGAAGGGCAAGATCACACTAGCCACGAAATTGAGGCGTTCTACGCTCTTGCAATCGACTAAACCTTCCAGAATCAAGCTCAAAGATCTATCGACTGTTTCGACAAAAACTGCCCGTCTCTTACAAATATAAATTCCTGTGACAAATTTGTTTGTGATGAATAATCCACTGATTCCAAATAATCTTCGCGATGAGTAACTCCGGATGACTAAGCGTCCGGATTGTCTGAGTATTTGTCTCAGACCAAAGGAAAAAAATAGAATCCGATTATCACAAGAGGGATTTTCGCTTATCGCACAGAAAGCTTTTGTAACGACGGCCATGTCCTATGACTATGGAAAGAGTTTTTAGCAAAAAAGAGACGTCACTGAAGAAGTGAGGCAAAACGTTTGTTTCCAAAACTGCCAACTAAAACCTCAATGACACGTCAAACGAGTTCATACAGCGAAAATTATAATATCTGTAGTGTGTGGCATGCAGCCAACCTGTGGGTCGTGTTGGTCGTCACACCAATGACACATCCCGAACTATTGCGAGCATAAATCGACTGCTGGGAGAGCATTTATTTGATAGAACACAAAGCCCTCTTAAGCATTTCGGTGTAACAACAACTATCTTCTGTTATGTTAGTTGACTCACACTATCCATATCAATGTGCGGCGCCAGTTGTATTTTGGCTTAAAAATCCATCTCAATAAGTATGCTTTAAGTAGTCAAATAACAGAGTCCCGTCACAGATCACTTAGAGAACAGCTGACAGCCAATGATAAAGTGAAGATCTTCCTACTCCGCAAACAGATCCCGGAAAAACATCACCTAAGTGTCAACAAGGCCCAGCTGTCATCAGACTAACGTCATCATTTGTCGTCACCACGTGACAAAATTTTTTTCAAAACCGCACAAATATGTATAGCTTGCGAACAGAGCAACTCAAAAGTATTACGTTATGCACATTTATTTTCCCTTGATGGGTTTGTTTGAGTGCGGTCTTTTCATCGTTATCTCTTCAGATGATAATAGCGCACAGCTGAGAGAAAGAACTAAAATGACAGACATATAAAGCTAAGGCATCATGTTAAACAATGTGCTTTGAGCGGTTTGACTTTTAACCGTTCAGTTCATATAGAGGAGGTTTTTGCGATGGCTCTAAAACAACTTCTAGAAAGCAACGTTCCCGAGATGAAAGTTGGGCAGCAGATGGCAATGTTCTCCATCCAACATTACGCTTCAGTCATTTATATGAGAAAGCTTGTCGGCCTGAGAAAAAAAAAAAAGAAAGCCTGAGAAAGCTTATAGGTGCGCTCTACTTAAGGTAGAGACAAAAAAGGTTTGCGTTGTTAATTTTAACATTATTAGTTGTATGCCTGCCAAAGCCACAATGCTCAAAGACCAACGAATTCGGCCAAAACATTGCTTGTTGTGGGATAATGCAGGCAGAGATGTTTCCGTCTAGACCAAAAGATTAGTTTCGGTCATTTAATCCGTGTGTCTACGACAGATATGAGAGCTGCAGAAAGCACAGAAGAAGCTCAATCTCGACAGTTCCGCGCGATGTGTACATGGGAAAGAACAAAAAAACATCTCGGCACTCCCCCGCACGCGCGAATCTCTTCCGCCAGCAGAAGACGACGGCGACGGTGCAAAGGGCGGTCGACAGTCAACGTCGCCGTCGGTCGGCGGCAGCACTTCCCGCCGGACGCGCCTTTCCGCTCGACGGTGGAGACTGCAGCGACCACAAGATGATCATTGCCGTTACACTATATAGTGTGACGCGCAATCTGAATCAAAAGGGACGGCGGACGTGGAATGTCCCAGCCGCGCCGTCTTTTTGTTCCCCTTCCAAGAGTTCCATGATAATGAGATAGGAGATAGAAGGGGGAGGGGGTTGTTTTGGGATGGCACTGAAAGAGGGGAAGGGCTGTGTGCTCAGAAGTGCATCTTGTTTTTGAGGTTAGACGTGTTATGACAAGGAAATGGCACGCCTATCATAAAATCGAATCATAAAAAATGAACAGTGCACAATTCAAAATATTGTGAAAAGGGGAAAGGATGGTGAAGATGGTGAAAATGTTTCGATGGCTTCATCGTTATTGAATCTCTTTAGTGATACTGTGGCCTTACTATACAAAGCTGAATTAATAAGAAAACTCAGTTACGAGACCATCTAAAAAACCAACATAAATGTGTAGTGTCTAGGGTTGGCCATCGAACCGAATTGGGTTCAAGGGTTGGGGGTTCCATATGGCTTCTATACGGCTTCAATTAACATCATAACTATCGTCGCAACCAGTTGTCGACAACCATTTTCCCCCCAACTATGCAGAAAACTATGTATTGTCTACAAGAACTTTTTGTCTGCACGACCGTCAATGGAACCTGCTAGACGGTCATCTACGGTATGGACAGAATCGCGAACGACCTTTGAAGTCCGTCATCCGGGTTCTTTGTGCGTATCACCTGCGGATCGGTTGTCTCGTGCCTCTGATCTGTGAATAGAGGGTAGCTAGTAAAGAATGGAAAGCGGGCAATTTAGAGTTTAGGGCAATGTTCTTTCGGTTAATTCTGCTGAGGAAAACGTAAGATGTTGAAAAGGGATCAGTAAGACCAGTGCAAAAGACTCAGTGCAAATTCAGACTTCTTATGAAGCGATGTACCCAACACTATATTCTTCATCACACATATCGTCTCCCAGCTAATAGAAACAAGGTTCTCACAGAGTTGACTTCAAGCGAGTCACACATTCGATCACATCACAAAAGTGGTCTCCCTAGCACCTCAAATAGCAGTTAAAGTGCCATTTCGCACGCCTATAGCCTCGATGGAAGCTGTCCACGAACAAATGATGGCGCCCTGTCTCCATAAAGGTTCTAGTATTCATCATGACATTGACTTTTCGGTCTTCGAAGCTTCAGAAGACTGAAAAGACGATGGAAATGACCAGACTTTGTGACGAAGACTGCATGTGTTCTATGGTGGGTCCCACCACGAAGTTCCTTCCACTTGGCGGTAAATTGAAGTGTTCGCTTTTTCAATTGAGAGTTGCCGAGGATCGAGTCCTTCTTCTGTTTCTGCTGATTCTGAAGCTGTCTCTGAATCCTATAGCGAGCCAGACTAGACATAGACTCAACACTGAACGTGTCTTGCCTGTTTCAGATCATGAGTCTCACTCAGAATAACATCCAGCCGAGTTCGTTCTTCGACGCCGACGCGCTTCTCGCGATGCAGGGACCCGTAGAAGCCTTCTTCAGAGGCGACACGCCTAAAGGTGAGATCTGCGCGGAAGGAAATCGAATAAATTATGTCTTCAGAAATCTACAAAATTCTCGGGCAGCCCGTGCCGGCAAGTTTCGCTGACGGTCACAAGAGCGAAGTTCCCGCATATCTGATTGACGTGCTCAGACGGTCGGAGTACATGCAGCAGGTGAATATTAGTTTAAGTGCTCCCGGTTTTCCGTTTTACACCTGTCTTTTTGCACCAGTTCTGCGCAGATTGGCTGTTTTGTGAACGGCTCACGGTCTCACTAGTAACTCGCGAAACTGAATAGGCCGAAGTTTGGTGATAGAGTTGGGACCATGCAGTGTCTGTACTCTATTTGACGACCTGTCTAAAATTGGCTTAACGCATCTGCTAACATGTTTCTGAGAGTCTCAGTTGGGTGTGTAAACAGTCATCTGTGTTTGAACTGAGCATTTGAGACAGCTAGGCGTCTAGGATTTGCATAGTCCATTTGCATGCGTGTCTGCCACTTATTATCTCAAGGACATGCAGACAAGCAGTCTACCGAATCCCCTTGCACCCCTTGTCCAAGCTGCCTAGTCTATTATCTATTCATCCGCTTGTCTCTGATCCTCTAACAACACTCATTTCAGTGGAAATTTCCAAGATCCTGTCAAGAGAAATCGTTGGAAATCATGAAAGCCGACGCCTCCTGTGTCCGTCTCAGCGCCCTGAACACTGACTTCTACGCCTACAACGCGAGGATCGCGGAACTTGCCGGCGGAATCGCAGGCGCCGAGATCGCGCAGACGCTACTGGCATCGTTCCGTAAACGCTTCCCGAAGATGCTGAACTTGGCACTGCACATGGGCGAGAAGTCGAAGGAGACCGCGAAACTCGATCGATTCGAGGAACGTCTCGTACGCGTCGGGGCAGGACAGTCGAATGCGTTCCGCGAGTGGCGCTACGGCGCCGAGAAGGAGAACAAGCGAGGCAAGAAGCGCAAATTCAACGTTTTTCAGAGTTCCTGATCGGTGTGCCCGGGTTATACGTGTATATTTCCAACTTTATTATTATTATCATCGCGAAGTGTATGTCGTGAGAACGAAAAGAAAATCTCAGATCACAGGTGGGCATTCACTAGATGAAGTGAAAAAGTGAATAGAATGGCTTTGGACTTAGAGTTATTATGCTTGCATTTAAAGCATCATGATGAGAGATTTCGACGACCGGATACGGTCGGCGTATGATTGGAAGGGGTCCACCGGTGGAGCAGAGGCTGTCGGGTTCCTGATCTTCTGCTGGAGCTTTGCCGCCAGGGTGCTTCCACGCTCGGAGAGGATTCCGTCGGATCGAGATGGCGTGAGAGATGGGGCCTGAAGTGAGAGGAAAGTCAGGTCCAATTCTGGTATGTGAACTCACGTCAAGAAGGTTCGAGGATCTGTTGTTGTTCGCCGCCATGTCGTCTCGGAAATTCTTCTGGACGTCATTTACCGACGGCGCCGGAGAGGCACTTGACGGTCTCAGTCGAAGGACCGAGGTCATCTTGGAAGCGATGGACCTCGGCGCCGCTCCAGTATCCAACCGCGCCACATGATCCACATTGAGTTCTCTCCCGGACATGAGTACAGTAACCCGAATCTGCTCACTGATCGACTGCACGTATTCATCGGCTTCTTCGCCATTCTTCAGTGAGATGGCGACGTTGTTGAAGAGTCGCGTGCGGGCGGCGCGCCACTGGGCGGAGGAGATGTTGTTGTTGGAAACGTGCGGGGCCCACCGGATCTGAAGATGAATCCGCTTCTGGTTCTTGCCGGGCAACAGGCCGAGATGGACGCCCTTAAGTTGTGCAAACTCGATGATCTTCAAGTCGACGAGCTTCTCAGAGCTGTCGTCGTAGAGCGCAATGTACAAGTGTGTTCTGGAAAGGAAGTGGTTAGAACAAAGGAAAGGAAGAGGTGGATAAGATTGATGAGATCGACGAGATGCCCAAAATATGGTTCACACTTCCTCACCCGGTGAGCAGAAGCACGGTATCGATCTGATCGGACTGATTTGTACCATCCACCAAAGCCCATCCTCCGACGAGAACCTCATTCTCGGGCAGTACGAAGTGCACGGTTTCATGTACCAGTCTTCCGATGTTCGCGCTCTCCTCTTCGATGTCCTCCTCTTCTTCGTCTGCTTCCTCTTTTACGTCGCTCCGACCACTTAGCAGCGAGTCGATTGCGATCTGGCGCTGCGCATCGCGCATATGCGAAAGGTAGTAGCGAGAAGCGGAGTTGTATCCATCGCGCATGATTCCAACCAGTTTCCGCTGTCCGCTCCGTGTGATGTCACCCTTTAGAGCATCGGTTCCTGCGTACTGAAATAGAAACATTGGAAAAGACGCAGAGAGCTCATCGCTTGCATTAAAAATCATAAAGATCGCATGAACGTCGCCCTGATCTGATTTAGAGCATAGGTAGAAAGCGCCCCCTAACCACACGAGTGTGCCGAGGAAGTCATGCAGCTACTATCAAGAGCCATTCGATTGGTTTCAATCCCAAGATACTTGCCTGTCGAGAGATCGAATCCCCGTGATCGGCCCACATGACCTGCAGTGTTTTCACGAGCACTTCTGGATCTTCGTTCTGTGGGCCCATCAATCCGAGTTTTCTCGCCTGTCGCATGCAAATCGATTGCGAAATGGCACTTTGCACAACATTCGTCCTGTCGAGGCAATCCACACAGTTCGTCCGAATAATTCCCTTCTGCATAAGAACCATCTGGTCCGATTTGTCGATCCAACAAAAGCCAATCCGATTAAATTGATCGTCGAGCGCGTTCATCAACTCGTTGACCTAAACATCGCAGATCAGAATCAGGACCTTGAAAACAGGTGAACCTTCTGGAATCGCAGAGCTCGGCAATGATGGTGGAAGTCGAAGGAGAAGTAGGCGAGCTCCGGCATGTCCGCCTCGAGGGTGTGTTCCAAGAACGAGCGAGCCAAACCCAGCTCTCGTCCCGTTTGGTCGACTAGATTGATGACCGAGATCGGAGCTTTGTAGTAGGAGATGAGTTGCTCAAAGTGAGTCTTGAAGACCGGGAGGGAGTCATTCATAGGCTTGTCGATGACCAGAGGAGGTCGATACTTGTAGCCCCGTTGGCTCCAGAAGACTGGGACTGAGCCACGGATCTGAAAAGCAACGGTCGTTTCAAAAAATGAGCAACAGCCGCACCTGGATAAAAGAGAGCTGATGTCCGAAGATTCTCATGATTGTCTCCGTTTCAACAAAATTGGCGACATTCGAGTCGGCGTCCACTCCTCTCCTCAGATACCTGACTCCAGCACGATTCTTCGACCTTCTTGAAATCAATGTCAGCACCAGATTCACATCAACTTCATAGAAGATGGACCTCTGAGCAACGTGACCTTGCAGCACAGGAGTAATCCTAAAAACAATTATTTTTCGCTAACAAAGCTGTAACTCACCATTGTTTGGCAGCGTCCGACACCAATTTCCCATCCTCCGTGTACAGATCTTCCAGCAGATGCTTATTCCAGAAGAACCGGTCATCCGAAGCACTCACGGTAGCGTCGCGACTCTCGTGGTACTTCTGCAGGCACAAAGTAATGTCCTCGCCTTCACTGGCGTAGTAAAAATCGCCTCCGTCGTTGAAAAGTCGCAGAACCTCGTCGATCTTTCTCGGATAGGTGATCTTGTTTGTGACGAACTTCATCAGTTTCTTCTGCTGGTTCTTCAGCTTCTCCAGGTTCCCGCAAGCGGCGCCATCCAGCGTAAAGTCTTCCACGCGACCATTGTCTTCAATTGGCACGGCGTTCACACGATCCACATGCAGAATCTTCGTTCCATTGCGGTAGTCTGCCACTGGCGACGCGCGGCTCACCACCAGAAGAAACGTCTGCTGCCCATCGAGTTCCAACTTCCCTAGAACCGTTTCGACGGCGCCGGCGACAATATGCACATCCGCTTCTTCGGCCAGTCTTCCCAAATGCTCGACGGTCAGTCTCTTTGTCTTCTTATCGCAGCGAAGAAGCGACGCGGCACTCTTCACGTACCATGCCCGCTGCGTCGAGAGGAGCTGCATGGCAGTCGACGACGTAGACGACAACCGTCCGTAGACGGCTGAATCACGTCCGAAAATCGGATTTTCAGATGGCGAGCGAGAGGAAGGCCACCCGCGTCGGTGCGATTGACAACCGACGAGTGAATCACGCGATGTTTACCGCGCAGACAGACGGAACGACAGAGACGAGACAAAAATAAACAAAAATGTCTAGTCGTATTGTGTCCACCCTTCTCTATGGCTAGGCAATAATCCTACCGTGCGTCCGCTCCACAATCTATTTATTTCATTCATCTATACTTAAACCGGTAAACTGGTCCATAAAGTGTTCCCGAATGAATTCACTGTCAGCAGAGTTCCTTTCTTCGTTTCTGAGCTATAACAGACAACAACATCAACAAGATATCGAAAAGGTCAACAACAGGCGAAGCTTCAATCAGTTCTCGCTGGCAGACAAAGGAAGACTTACTTGAGGTTCTTCGGCTTCCTCTTTCTCTTCGGCCACTGACCTGACTAGAACGGCATCGGCAGCGCGATCACTGAATTTAAATCGGTGCACTGAAACGGATAGGATGAATACAGTCTATCGAAATTAGGGATTAGGAAGTCTCGTCTATCAGACACCCAAGCAATTCATTTGTCTAGCCGATTAACTGGAAAGTGCGCTAGACGCGACTATATGCGAAAACCAGACAGATTTCTGCAGACAAGACTCCAAGACTCCAAGACAGGTCTGTGCAGATCAGACTCATAACCGAGTAAGTGACTCACTCTTGCAATCCTTAAATTGTCGAGAACACATAAATTTGCAGCACTTGCGACACATCGCCGACGAACACCCCTGTCCGGCAGGCTGGTTGCACCGAACACATTTCTCGTACACCTTCTTCTGCGCGTGACTAATAATCTTCTGCCCGGCTATCCGGCGCCGTTCGCGTTTCCGTAGTTGTCGCCGACTAAGGCCCGTCTCCTCCACCATACGATCGATCTCTTCGCGTCGTTTTTCGCGATAAACTGAATCCGACGGTTGACTGTCGTCCTTCGATGGGCGGAAGTAGGGCTTGCACATCCAGTGCGGGCACGCTCGAATTTTTTCGACCAAGTCGGCACCGGATACGGTAGGGTAGCATGTTCCCCAGATGATGGGTTCGTAGTTCTCGATTCCTTTGACGCGCGCTTCGAGTTCGTTGATGATGGCGCGATATTCGCCGACGGAGGCGACGTAGGAGACGCGTTCTCGCAGATCTGTGTATTCTAGGAGGCTGAACGAGAAAAAGGTTATAAGTGACGGGAACTCTGCTCACCTGTGGTGACAAATTCGGAAGATATGCGCCCGGATGGCACTTGTATTAGCGTCGTACTTCTCGGCGTAATCGAGATATTCCCGTGCGACGACCCAGCACTCATCGTGGCGATCTTCGAAGAGGAACGGGTTGTTGAGGATGCCTTCGGCGCTCATAACAGCGTCAGCGCCGGTTTCCTCGAGGCATTTTTGGACATCGCCTTCCATCTAAATCAGGAGCTATTCAGTGGTTCTTGCGGAGCTAAGTACCTGGATATTTCCGTTGGCAATTAGCGGAATTTCTATCACATCCTTGATACTTTTGATATATGACCAGTCGGCCAAACCCGTATTGACTCCACGCATATCGCGCGTTCGCCCGTGAAGAGTCAGAAGTGATGCGCCGGCGCCTTCGATCATCTTGGCGTATTCGATGGTCTCTTCCATCGTATCGAGGCGCCGAATTTTCACCGACAACGGTAGACGGCAATGCTTGTAGACGGCTTCCACCATCGATCTAATGAGCTCGCGATCCTCCTGAAGTCGTCATTTGATTACAGTATTGAGGCGCTAACCAACCTGGAGATAAGCTCCGTAGCGACCCCTCTTCGCGATGATCTGAGGGCACCCAAGGTTGAGGTCGACGCCGTCGCAGAAACCTTCCACCAAACGGCAAGCTGTCAAGAAAGTTTCGACGTCATTGGCACAGAACTGCACGATGAGGGGACGATCGCTGGAGCACGAGGAGAGCGCCGTTTTCCGATAGGTCATATCGCTGACGAAAAGGTGCGCGTGGACCATCGGAGAGAAGCAGAGGTCGGCACCGTGCTGTCGCATCATCATCCGGAACGCCAACTCACTGAAATCCGTAATCGATGAAATCCCATTTATTCGCTTCACAAGTCACCTCTGGTCGACCATCGGAGCGACGACCTTGCGGACCCCTTTCAGATGCTTCTTCCAATAGCCTTTCTTCTCTAGCAACTCCTCATCGCTGAATGAGGGCAATTCACCAAGGACGACGTCCTTTCCCACGTGCAGGAGACCATCTTCGACGACGGAGGAGGAGGCGGCTGGAGCGTCTTCGGCGGTCATAACGCCCTTTGCGTCCTCGTCACGTCGGTCTCTGAAATACGCGCTTAATGACTTGGATGGAAACAATAGCACATGATTGGTATTCGGAAAAAACACGATCAAGGATGATAAACACAAAGAATCAAGGGCAGAAATACGTTCTGGGATTACAGCGAAAAGCAAAAGGACAAAAGCGATTAATACAAGATTGCGTCATCTTACTCCGTCAGACAACTGACACGATAAAGGACAGTTTCTAGGAACTTGGAACTAATTAACCACAGAACCGTACTGTTCCAGCATTGATGATTCTGCCAATTAATAATTAACCGTCACATCAATTAGTTCCGGACTAAATTAAGTGGCTGCTGCCTTATGCATCTAATTAACACAGGGGACGGCAAACGAGTAGGTGTTGAAACCGATGATAGAAGGCCTACTGATCCTGAGTCGAATAGAACCAGTGGAGACTCAAAACAGTTCGATCTGCCATAACGCAAAACAGGTTCAAAATCAAAAGTACAATTCTCAGGCCGCGATCAACTTGGCTTATGGCATAACACGTTTCAAGCATATAAAGATGTAAAATATTAATACAGCTGTGACGTCTAGAAAGACACACCTAAAATTTACTCCCCAACTCAAATGAAAAGAGACCTAAAGAACAAAAGAACTTTCCTGGAAGCCATCGGCCACTGAAATTCATAGTTCCCGCCTCGAGAGCCTACAGTAGCCTGCGGCAATGGTTTTGCGCACCGGCTTGTTTCTCTCCACTGGAAGGGGCGGTGCCGCACCGCACGTAGAAATAGTCTCTCGCAACGACGACGTTTGTTCTCACATCGCACACAGCGGAGAGAGCGTTTTCACCACTCCGCCACAGCCGAGAAACCCTTCGCGTCGCGTAGACCCCTTCTTTACTCTTCTGTCTGTCTATCGATCGAATGCGCCGTCTCGAACATATTCTTCGTCGCCGTTCCCCGCCCGCAGACAGACAAACTTGAGACACGAAACGGCGCGGAAACGCCAAAGCAGACAGACGGAAGGCGGGCGGAAGAGGAGGAAGTTGGTTGGCGCGTTCCTCGGGGGTGCAGGCACGGAATGACGACCTGTGCGCCAATTCGTGTTATGCATTAATCTCTTCCATTTTCGCACCATTTTTATGGTGATTCTGTTCTTGCAGAAGGCAGCGATCGGCGTTTCAAAGGAGGAACGCGACGCGGCTCGTGTGGACTTTATGGCAATTGATGAAGAAACGACTGCCGTAGCCAATGGAAATGGTGTTGTGCCGTCGCCCTCCGACCGCCCCGGGCCTTCTGGAGTCCCCGCTTCTTCTTTGAACGCAGCTGGCAGCGGCAACAACCTCAAGACATCTCCCGTGCAGCTCACAGGTACGTTCCGCTTCTTCTTCGCATGGGACGCGACTGGAGAGTAAACATTCGCCCGGAGTTGGTTAGTCATCGATAAGAAGGCTAGCCTGTCCGCTCTTCTATCGGCTTTGTGCCGCTTCAATCTGCTCTGATTTCCATAATCTTCGGTTTCTTGTGAAAACAGATCGATTAGCTTGTTTTCTGTGTGTAGATTTGCGCGTAGAATTGACGCTCGAGAGCCTCCGTTATTTATTGGCTGCGTTTACGTCATGTCCCGTCTTTTCTGTTTTTCTGTTTCCTGAAGCTGTACACTATACGCAGGAGTGCTGAATTTGAGCATCTGAAGGGAAATGTTGTTTTCATTCAAAGGCATTGTGTGGTTTTATTGAATTATGCCTTGTCGCGATATTACTGCTTGCATCGTTGAATTCCAAATCTTGTGGTAGACGTATCGATTGTACACGTTTATCTTGAAGGATCGTCAGCCGACTGGACATCGACATTCACATAATATTTGAAAGAACAAAGCGCCACTTTGCGCGCGAGAATTTATCAATATCTCTGTCTTCGGTTATCTTGCTCTTTCAAGAGATCACTGAAAACGATGATCGCTTATCAGCTTCTTGCGCTCTGTTGTTTAGCGTCCACATCCGGGTATGAGTCTTGGCCACTGGTGATGGTGAGTGCTTCTTGGAAGCTGTATGAGGTTCCTGAAGATGAAAGCTACGTTAGTCAAATTAAAGGATCACAATTTCTCCAGCATCGATTCGGGTCTCTAAAATAAACCGAAATTCATGAATTGTCGTCACATCTCTGCAAAGCGAAACGATCATCCCGCCACACGCGCCTGCCTCTCACTCGTCTTTAAAGATGCTCAATGTTGTTTACACTTTCTCCTCTCCGCTGTTTATCCGCCAACTCTTGCAAGTAATTTTGTCGCGTTGTCTCATTTCTTCCCTACCTGTTTCTCAATTATCAGAAACAGCGCACGCCTTGCCTCCACCTCGCTTTCGCTGCCATTCTTCTTTTCGGGCTGTTCCATCGTTGACGCAGGTCGCAGTTTGTGCGATAAACGGTCGGAATCTTTTTACCTTTTTTGGTTTATCGTGGCGCCATGGGGGTTGTGATGTGCCACACTTGAAGCATCCTTATCCGTTTCTTTATCTGTCTTCTGGCATTGTCAGCTGGCTAAGAGTTGAATCATCACCGCAGTGACGACGATGTTGACAGGCGATCATCTTGTTTTCGCGTTCTGTTAACAACGTTACCAACGCACGCACACGGAATCGATATTTTTTGCCCATAAACGTTTATTTTGCTTCGCTAAACCTGTCCATCCTTCAGCGAATGGAAGAGATTTTCCCATCGATTGATGGGGATCGTGTTTGATGCACCGCTTTGTTCCCCGTTTTTGCTCACCGTTTCTCTTTCAGCTCTTTCGGCGAAAATCAACGGGTTGGGTGGACTCTTCAGTAAGCCCCCCGACGTCTACTTGGAACTCACTGTCGACTCCGCGCAACCTTCATTGAAGACTACGACGAAAAAGAAGACCAGCACCCCGCAGTGGGACGAGGCATTCAACGTACAGCTCGGTGAGGCCTCGGTCATCGATTTTCGCGTGATCGGCAAATCGAAGTTCTTCGAGGATTCCGTGCTCGGTCAGAAAACCCTTAAGTTGTCAAGCGTCCTCAAGAAGGACTCTGACAACGGCAAGTGTAAGCGAAGTTCTTGAGATTTCCGTTTACGAGGCTATTTTTTCAGTCGAGAACGCCAAATTCACAGTCCAACTCAACGGCAAGGATAACAACAAAGTCGGAGAGTTGAAAATTCTCCTCAACGGATCGATTGAACGCAAGAGGAGGAGTGCAGGTGCGTAAGAAGCCCGAAAGTTTCGTAATTGATGACGTGTTATCGACGTGTTTAGGAGTCAGCAACAGCGCAGGACACTTCTCTGAAGCTTCCACATCTGCCGGTTCCACTCGCAACGGAGGAACGCCCAAACAAAGGGATACGATAATGGCGACGCCGCAACAGACAACGTCGACGGCTGGTGCTGCTGGTAGCAGTAACGCCGCTTCGAATTTCGGCGAGGAGCGATTGCCAGATGGATGGGAGCTGCGCCATGACCAGTTTGGAAGAAAGTACTACGTCGACCATACCACGAAGAGCACCACCTGGGAACGGCCAAGCAACACGCCGCTTCCCCAGGGTTGGGAGATGCGCCGCGACCCTCGTGGCCGAGTCTATTACGTTGACCACAACACTAGGACCACTACCTGGCAACGACCTACAGCTGATATGCTCGAGGCCCACGAACAGTGGCAAACTGGCCGTGCCCAGGCTATGCACCAATGGGATCAGCGATTCCTTTATCCCGTAAGCGATGTTTATCGACTCAAATTACATATACGTGTTTGCAGAATAGCGAGGACCCTCTCGGCCCGCTCCCCGAGGGATGGGAAAAACGTGTCGACCCCTCGACTGGTCGCCAGTACTTCGTCAACCACGTCAACCGCACCACCCAATGGGAGGACCCACGAACCCAAGGGTACAGAAGCCGCACGGCTAGGGTAGTCACAAGCCACTTTAGTATGACCGACCAGCCTCTGCCTCTTGGATGGGAGATGCGCTACACGGAGCAAAGTGTGCCATTCTTCATTGATCACAACACTAAAACTACTACATACAATGATCCCCGAACCGGAAAGCCTGTCGGCCCCATGGGCGTCCAGGGCGTGAACATGAGCTTCGAGCGGACATTCCGCTGGAAGATTGCCCAGTTCCGCTATTTATGCTTGGTTGGTCTCTTCTTTATCCAGTCAAGTCCATTGTCCATTCTTTTCAGTCGAATGGAGTACCTAATCACGTGAAGATTAGCGTGTCTAGGAATAACTTATTTGAAGATTCGTTCTCCGAGGTAAATACACAACTGTTGGGGAAATGCGTAAGAATCGTGTTTAGATCATGCGCAAGAACGCGGTGGACTTGCGTCGTCGTTTGTACATACAGTTCAAGGGAGAAGAAGGCTTGGATTACGGTGGTGTTGCTCGGTAAGCATCTAGACGTGCCTTACTGTCTTAAGTTCATCCAAATTGCAGAGAATGGTTCTTCCTCCTCTCTCACGAAGTTCTGAACCCCATGTACTGCTTGTTCATGTACGCTGGCTCCAGCAACTACAGCCTGCAGATCAACCCAGCTTCATTTGTGAACCCTGACCATCTCAAGTATTTCGAATTTATCGGAAGATTCATTGCTATGGTGAAGAGCGCCCGCGTAGTCTATATGATCCGTTGTTTTTAGGCCCTGTTCCATGGAAAGTTCATTTACAGCGGCTTCACGATGCCCTTTTACAAGAAGATGTTGAACAAGAAGCTGAGCCTTAAGGACTTGGAACACGTCGACATGGAATTCTACAACTCGATCATGTGGATCAAGGACAACAACATCGACGAGTGTGACATGGAACTGTATTTTGTCGCCGACTACGATCTGCTGGGCGAAGTGAAGACGCACGAACTTAAGGAGGACGGCACGAATATCCCGGTCACCGAAGCCAACAAGGAAGAGTACATCGAGTTGATGGTCGAATGGCGCCTCAACCGTGGAATCGAGCAGCAAACGAAAGCTTTCTTCAACGGATTCTCTTCAGTCTTCCCACTCGAATGGCTACACTACTTCGATGAACGCGAACTCGAGCTTCTGCTGTGCGGAATGCAGGACGTCGACGTGGACGACTGGCAGCGCAACACCGTCTATCGTCACTACGCACCCCAAAGCAAGCAAGTCGTTTGGTTCTGGCAGTTCGTACGCTCACTGGATCAAGAGAAGCGCTCGAAGCTGCTCCAATTCGTCACTGGAACGTGTCGCGTCCCCGTTGGAGGCTTCGCCGAGCTCATCGGATCTACTGGACCGCAGCTCTTCTGCATCGAACGTGTCGGAAAAGAGAACTGGCTACCGCGGTCGCACACCTGCTTCAACAGATTGGATTTGCCGCCATATCGCTCTTACGAACAACTAGCAGAGAAGCTCACGTGCGCCATCGAATTAACTGAAGGATTCTTAAATGAATAATAGAACGAAAAAGATTCAAGGGTCGGTTTTTAGTGACTTATACGTGTTTTCCCATCTGTGATATTAAATGGACTCTTCTTTATTGTAAGCCCCTCACCACGATTGTGACCCATCAGAGTACCCTAAAGTTAAATTATGATTGCTCCAATTCCGGCATACTAAGCACTCTCCTATCGTTCACTTTATAGCAGTCTTCGCAAGTATACTCTATCTCCAACCAGTGTGTAAACGGTAGTTCATCCCGATGTCCTTATTAACGGCTCCTTAACATTTATATGCGTTCGTCGTCGTTATACAGAATAAAATTACACATAAACAAGTACAGACGAAATGTGAATCAGAATCCTCCTCTGAGGGCCAAGACCAGATGGAGGACGGAGCCCCCGGCAATACGGTACTCGTCGACGCCCTTGTCGTCGTTCATCTGCTTGCCGGAGAAGATGAGGCGCTGCTGGGCCGGCGGGATGCCCTCCTTCTCTTCGATCTTCTCCTTGAGGCGCGAGACGCGTTCGTTGTGCTCGATGTCCAGCTCCACTTCTTTTCCCGTCAGCGTTTTCACTTTAATCAGCATGATTCTCTAGAAGTAACGAAATCTGTATTGTGATTAACAACAAAATTCGCGACAGTCACGTAAACTGGACAGCAAGCCAAACAGTCGGAATGAGAAAGCGGACAGGACGTTGTCCCCATGCGACTCACTTAGAGCAAGCTGCTAACCGCGACCGGTCGAATCCACTTCACTGGGACTTAATGGAAATCACGATTTTTTGAAATTTCACAAAAGTTCTAACTTCCAGCGCAGATGTTCCACCAAACGGGTTTCGAAAGCGGAAAACGCTGCCAATGCAAGATGGCGAATAAAAAGACGACCGCGATAATTTCGCAGCTTGCTGCCAGTGGGGAATCACTATGGCAACACTAAGCACCTTCCTAAGAATTTTTCGAGAACAAGATAAGCGGTGTAAATTTAAAAGCACCTCCAACCAGCGAATTTGGCACGCACTACGTGACTCACTCGAGGCGAACGGTCCAATCGCGTCGAATCAATTCCACAGGGAAGTGATGGCGAAATTTCTCGCGCCCTTATAAAACAAAACAAGGGCGAACCATCATTCTGGTTTCGTCAGTTAAAAGGGATCTACGCAAACGTCATCGATAAGAGCTCTCTGACGCAACCTGCGTTTAACACCATGAAAGTTTCCAAAAAAAAAACAATGCGAGGCGAAATCGCGCAGAAGGAACGGGGAATTCGCCAACTGCAGAAAAAAGCCATTCAGGGCGTTCCCCTTGAGAGCCCACGTTGGACCTCGATAGCCTGGAAAAGCATCATTTCAGAATGAAACGTTGAGTTGCCAAAAGGGCGCATTCGGTGCGCTTATCGAAGTGAGTGTGACGGTGATAACAGTCAGATGTGCAATATTGGAGCGTTTTCAGTTTCCCGAACCTCTTTTCACAAGAAATTTGACGTACTGTAGAAGGCGAATCGCAGATCACCCAAGATGAACATATTTAGGAGCTTTAGGATCGCCCACTTTCGAATCATAAGTAATCGATAAAGCCTACGTAGATCATAAGTGTACGATTGGATTGGGCGTAGAAGATGGATGATCTCTCAATAGATAGCAATAAAATTTTAAACTATGTCATGCGGAAAAAAGGCTATGTGATATCGTCGTCCAATTGGCAATCCTGAGTGCAGTTCACCAAAGCAGTGTGATATTTGCCTGAATGAAGGCGTGCGAACTTCAGTCCTCTCGTTTATTGAATGCTCCGAAAGTTACTTTTACTCAGGCAAGAGCAGTGAGGGCAAATTCCTAGAAGAGGTTCTAACAACCCATAAGCACTAACTGCACTGTATTTGCGAGTATGGTGTATGATCTACTGTATCGGCTACCTTCAGATGCAAAGACAAGACCAAAAAACCGAAAAAAAAAACCATGGACGAGGCAGACACACGAAGGCGACTGTCACCAGACTGACTGAATTTGTTGTCAGCAAAAATTGAGGACGAACGTGCGAAATTCAAATGCATTCCTCGCACTTCTGGGTCTTGGCGCGCACGCCTGTCGCTCCCGTACTGTGTCGCTTCTCAGATCGCGTTCGCACGCTTCCTAGGCGATGCGAGCGTCCTCCCACTGCTTTATGCAAATTCCATATATTAGTTCTGCTCACTCGCAGGCCGCACGATCCCAGAACTCAGTGACCTCATTGCCCACTACACTGCTCCCGTCTGTTATCGCGTTTTTAGACATAGACGAGACGTTCCGAGAGTCGATCGAGTCGCTAGACGTGACAAAAGACCGGTTAGATTGGCCTCTACAGGATCCTTCTTGCGTCATCCTAGCGAATTTTCCCACTTGCAGGTAGAGCACAAATCCAAAATGGCCAAGACCGAGGAAATCAAGACTGAGGAGGAGGTGAAGAAGACCACCACCACCACCGACGACGGATCTTCCTCCGACGAGGAGGTGCCCGAGCTCGAGGGCGAGCAGCAGCTCACCGAGGAGCAGCGCCGCGTCGCCGAGGCCGCCGGACTTGGCGAGCAGGTATATCCAACATTTGGGCAGCGGTATCTGACGAAATCGATTGACAGGTCGATGAGAAGAGCGGAAAGCAGAGCCGCTCGGAGAAGAAGGCCCGCAAGCTCTTCAGCAAGCTTGGACTCCGCGCCGTCAACGGCGTTTCGCGCGTCTGCATCCGCAAGTCGAAGAACATCCTCTTCGTCATCAACAAGCCCGACGTGTTCAAGAGCCCCGGCTCCGACACCTACGTCATCTTCGGCGAGGCCAAGATCGAGGATCTCTCGCAGCACGCCCAGTTCGCCGCCGCCGAGCGTCTGAAGCCCGCCGAGGCCGCCACCACCGCCGCTCCCGCCGCCCCTGTCGTGCAGGAGGAGGAGAGCGACAACGAGGGTGAGGTCGACGCCACCGGAGTCGAGGAGAAGGACATCGAGCTTGTCATGTCCCAGGCCGGTGTTTCCCGCTCCAAGGCCATCAAAGCCCTCAAGAGCTCAAACAACGATATCGTCAATGCCATTATGGAGCTGACCATGTAATCTTGTTAACAAATATTGTTATTTGTTTCTCTCTAACGTCGTTGTATCAGGTTAATTCGCACATTAAATGTTCTGCTCGTCCATTGGTGCATCCCATTAGCCATATGACAGATCACACTCATCCACAAATCCACGGGTTTCGACAGTGTTGTATAGAACATATTCGAATGCTTTCCACAATCCTTTGGGGCTTATCCTCCTGTTTTCAGTTGAAGAAGCCCTCTTTGAACAAGTCAAGTTACTGTGAAGAGAGACAAACCGAATTATCCTTTTCCGCATATTGAACGGCTAATTCACTTTCGGTCATAACACACTCACCATCCTTGTGGGCATAGTGTTCTGTTCGTTTCATATGAGCTCTTCAGAGTCTCTTCTTACCAAGATACTTGTGTTGAAGGGACGATTTAGCGTGCTTGTGTTCTGTCAGACCCTCTTTTGGCCCCTTCACTTCTTCAAAGAGTTCGATTATCCAAAACAGACGAACGCTGACTAGTTTATCTTCTTTGAAATCCTTTCAATTAGCCAAATGGAATGTGTTCGGCCGTTCTCCCGCGAGGCATATACGCTTTATACTTTGCTCTGTGTGTCGTTGAGAAACTCCGGAAAATAGCGCCAAACGTAAGCAAGAAGCCATCATCAATCAGCAGCGTTCCCTTGCTAATGAACAGAGTGGGGAGAGCTCCCGCCGCTGGTGGAGGGTCTAAACCTCTCCTGCCGACTTGACGAGTGCGATCAAACGGGTGATGGAGGACGAAGAACCGTGTGAGTTGCCGGCACGTTCGCAATCCTGTGCAGCGCGGATGGTGCAGCAGCGGAAGATGACGTTCTGGCAGATCGAGAACGGACTCGACTCAGGTGAGTTTTGGTGTCGCGGAGTGCTTTGAAGAGTAGTGCATGTGGTAGAATTGCATGCTTTCGATGTGGCAAGCCTTAGAACCTTAGACCTTAGAAATGAATAAACAACTAAACAACAGAAATGGAAGCGCATTTATACAGCAATCATATTCATAAAGCTACTTTAATAGCCCACATATAAAGACGAAAAAGCCAAATTAAAATCAAATCGGGTTTAATATAAATGTTTATTTTGAATGTCAAATCTTTTGAACAAATACGTCTGATGTAAGCGGAGAGTTGAAGCTGAGATTCTCTGAGAAAACAGCGTTGTAGAAGTGTATCTTATCAATAATGATTTTATAACGGATCAGTTATTGTAAGCATGTAATCAGAAATGCAAGTTTATTGCAACGGCTAACAGATCAGCTTGCATAATCATTGTAATCAACAACGCCAAATCATCAATCACCAATACATTGTTTATAGTAGCTTCCACAAACGTATATTAATGCTTTAAAATGAAGGGTTGTTTTACAAACAAAAAAGCGTTTTTGGTAAAGTCCGCCACACATCTTCTGAGTGGAATGGTAGCATACATTTATCGAATATAATAAGGCCAATGTAATGCCGCACACTCCGAGCTCTTCTGCCCGGTGGTAGGAAACCGACCACTATCCTCGCGGACTTCGATCAACTGATCCCCTTTGTTGTGTCTTGGGGAACGACCGGTCGTGTGGGGTTCATCTTTATCAACAACCACATCCATTATATGTACAATCATATTGTGTCTATTTAGTTTAGACGCCGCAAAATTGTAATTATAACTGTAATTATAATAAATAATTATACCTGTAATTATAAAATTGCAAGTTAAAGATTTTTCATCGGAATTTAGAGAAAAACCAATTGACTAGAACACACAGACTAGACACTCATTTCAAAATGGATAGATTGTTTATAAACCAAGACAACCTTCTTTTAGAAGTACACAAAAGAAGAAACAATCTATTATATTAAGACCTGAGTTATTTCAATTTACTTATTTCAAAATGAGCCGATTGTTTATGTTGCCTTCTGCAGACGTCCCGTAAAAAGTGCGTTACACGTAAGAGGGAAAAATGTATCACAGTGGTCAAAAAATAGTTCGAAAATCGGAAAACAGAAGTTGTTTACTGTTTATATTAATCGGCGATCTGTTAAAAGCGTTGTGAAACCACTTTGTATGTAGTGGGAGGAATTATCACGTGAGATGGGGGTTTTCCACTTCAAAAAGACCAGAGTTTTTTTGTTCTGCGCTTACCAGATTCAAGGTGATACCTTTTTGCAAAGAGTACACTTACGAGTACACTTAGAAAGGCAACATTTGGTGCTTTGTGATGTCCTTGGCTGTCGCAGTACTTTCGACACAGGGAAGTACTTCAAAAAACGATAGGAGCGCCGATAATTGAGCTTCAAAAAGTCATGCATATCTCGAACACGCACAACTGTAATACATAGGAGGCTGTATATAATCGTCACGACTTTCAAATTAGTGCTTGACTTAAAAATGAATACCCTCTTTTTGTGCTCAAAAGACAGCCTGAGGACAGCCATTTCAAACCGCACGTTTTCCCTCCAAGTGGTCTTTGATGTCCTCGGAAAGTGCATTGGATGCCGGCATCGCTTTCACATCCACTAATCAATTATAACCAATTCCACCCATAACAACGTGTTCCGACAAGTGGGACGATCACGTCAGACCGTCTGGGGGCAGCGCATCTCCGACTCGTTCGCCGCCGCCGTCTTATCACCGCCGATCACATCGTCATCGATTCGAAGGTCGCCGTAGTCCCGACTCGTCCGTCCTGTCGTCTTCGCCCAGTGCATGCGCGTTCGCCCGTCTGCAGCCTCCCGACTCGGCCCCGTCTTCTAACCGTCCCCTGGCCGAATCATGCTTGCCTATAGTAGTCCGCCATCTTCGGCGTCCCAGAGCTCAGATTTCTGTTTAGATTCGTCGCGCGAACAAGTGCGTGTGCCCAACGTCATCGCGTTGGTGGGGCTTCCGGCACGTGGAAAAACATACATCTCGCACAAGTTGTGTCGCTACCTCAACTGGATTGGCATCAAAACAAAAGGTTTGTGGACAGGAAGATCGGCCACATGCGTACGGATTGGTTTGCAGCGTTCAATGTGGGCGAATACCGTCGGAAGGTGTGCAACTTAGACGAACAGGGCAAGTATGAGTTCTTCAACCCGAACAACAAACAGGGAACCAAGATCAGAGAGTAAGTGGAACAGATTTAAAAAGTGGACTTAAAGATGGATGCAATGGAGAAAGATGATCAAATCAAAACGAATTTGGGCTTAAAACACTTCGAAAAGTCAATTAGATTAAGATAATTATCATGACATGTTAGTGTTTAGAATATGATGGGAATTAAAATGCATTCGAATCTATAGGTTTCATCCTTGGAATCCTACTTATACGAAATCCTAGAATGCTAGCCTGTCAACTTAATACAATCCAGCGTAAGGTGTCAGTTATGTATAAAACTGGAGCCAAGTAGGATATCAGAAAAAGTGTATTCTGAAGCATTCATCTCCATTTCCCGTTTTTGATCCCCCGCAGTGCCAGGTCTAGCGATTACGTGCACTTTTCGGCCTCTGTTTATTAAAGAATCGTATGGCAACGATCAATAACAGCCGACCTGAACAACTGATCTTTCGACTTCCGCACTTTGTGCCGTCCTAACCATGAACTTTGTAGCGAATGCGCCAAGATGGCGATGGAAGACATGGGCAGATATCTTGAGAGCAAAGAGGGCGAAGTGGCAATCTTCGACGCCACGAACACGACGCGCAAACGCAGAAGATGGCTCGTCGACTTCTGCAAACAGGAGCACCGAGAACCCAAGTTCAGAGTGTTCTTCATTGAGAGCGTCTGCGACGACCCCGAAATCATCAACTCGAACATCGCCGAAGTGAAAGTCAGCTCGCCCGATTACAAGGGACACATGACGGAGGAACAGGCTAAGGAGGATTTCCTCAAGCGGATTGAAAATTACAAGTCTCAGGTGCGGCGTTTCTAGCATCGAATTAGCTGTGATTGCTGTGATTTTCAGTATGAACCCTTGGATGAGCAGCTGGACGATGATCTGTCTTTCATCAAAGTTATCAACGCGGGTCGTTCCTTCTACGTGCACAACGTCAACGGACATGTCCAGAGTCGGGTCGTCTACTTCCTCATGAATATCCATCTTCTGCCTCGTTCTATCTACCTTACTCGGGTAAGTCAAGAAAGGGAGTGAATTCTGCCTCAGAGCTGCATGACCATAAGAAAGAGGATTGGAAAACGAAGATTATCCATTCTAAATCTCCCCTCACATCTTCTCTTCCAGCACGGCGAAAGCGAGTACAACAAGATCGGCCGTCTTGGAGGCGACAGTCCCCTCAGTGTCAACGGCGAAAAGTACGCCAAGTGCCTGCTCGAGTACTTCCAGCACGAAAAGGTTCCTGGAGACCTTCGCATCTGGAGTTCCCAGAAGACTCGTGCCTGTCAGACCGCCAGCGCTTTGAAGAGTGTCGCTGCCCATGTGGAGTACTGGAAGGTGCTCGACGAAATCGATGCGGTAAACACACAAACGGTGACATAAGACTGAGCTTCTTTGCAGGGTATCTGCGAGGGTCTCACCTATGAAGATTTCGAGGCTCGCTATCCCAAGCAGTTTGTGGAGCGTGACAAAGACAAGTACCACTACCGCTATCCGTCGGGAGAGTCCTACGAGGACCTGGTGGCCCGTCTTGAGCCTGTGATCATGGAGCTGGAGCGCCAGTCCAACGTGCTCGTCGTCTCGCACCAGGCCGTTCTTCGCTGCATTCTCGCCTACTTCGACAACAAAAACCGTCAAGAACTGCCCTATCTCAACGTTCCTCTTCACACTGTCATCAAGCTGACTCCCAAAGCCTACAGCTGCAAGATCGAAATGTTCAAGTTCAACATTGACGCTGTGGATACGTACAGAGCGAAACCGGAGATTCCTACGGTGAGTTTTACAGTGCCTCTCCGCAATAGGCCTAATACTTTTGGTCCAGTGGGAAGAATCCAATGCCGAAAAGATGTGTCATTCGCCCTAACCCAGCGATGATGATGGATCGCATCTAATGTGAGCTTCTTGCGGGTCGCACACTTCTGTTTCCTGCATGATCTTAATCGCTTTCCTCGAGTTCCGTTGGGTGCATGCATGATAGTGGCTTTGCTTCCATCAAAAAAAGTTAGACGACTAGGTCTAACCGTTTCCAGCATCTTTCAGTGCAAGCAGAATACTGTAGCACGTTCATATTTTTACTTTTACTTTCTTCTTTACTTAAACTAACTCTTGATTGTTTAGGAAAACGGCGAAGAACCCAGTCTCGACGCGCATATGCCCCGAGTCCACATAGCATAGTCCTGCACTTAAAGACACGATACTACCGATTCCTGATGTGCCTACAGAATATATAAACGTTGACAGGAAAATATAAATGAAACATCTGACAACCACTTGGTGCACTTCTTACCCGTCGATTGAATGTAGCCAGTGCGGATCAGTTTTTGAGCGAAGCACTAAAGGCCATACTACAGGTGCTGAGTCGCACTTTTGTTCTTGAAAGTTTAAATTTGTGTCAGTTGCTGAAATGCAACGTACCAGCAAAAAAAGGAGCATTTTTTAATGCTCCTGAGTTATGAGCGATCCACACAATTGACCCATAAGTCGTGACAACAGACGGTGTGCTACAGAAAGAATCACAAAACGCTGGAGTCTTTCAGCAGTTCACACAAATTGTCACTCAAAAATCAAGATCCAACACCTGACGATTCCAAGATTCGATCCAACACCAACATCTGACGAAAGTATGGTCCGGCCCTTAAAAGTTTGATTAAGACACCATGTGAAACGCACCATATGAGTATTCTATACTGTGTCATTGGGCGTTGTGATGGAGTGGAAGGGATGTGTAATGTAGGAAAATGTATCCATGTTCGTGTGGGCAGTTCTACCCTCAAATGAACGGCGTACTGCATTAAGTACGACAGAAAGGCAGAAATTGTGTGGAAAGTGAATGATGCAAGGAAATATGTTTAACACAGCGCATCGAGTTTGTTTTCAATCGGAGAGCGCTTTCTCTTCAGCGGATTTAGCGGCGATTTATCGGAGATGGATAATCTTGACCGCTCAGAGCGACCACAAGACTCAAGAGGAAGAACCGCCACGACCGCTCAGTCAACGCTCACTTTCTGGATCATTCTCTAAGGCGCTTTCTAGAATCATTGAGTTTAGTGTCCTTTGGAAGGTGAGCTTTAGAACCCGATTCGTCTAACCGTCGAAGCGAACAACTTTCACAACTTCACAACTTTGTTTCGCGAATCAAAGGCATTATGCCTTGCGCGACACCGAAAATAGACAAACAGAGGATGTCTGACAGACGACTTCATCCCTGGCGCGGCGTAGATGTCGAACCGGTCGTAGACGGCGCACTTCACGGGGCATCGGGGAATCGGCAAATCTTCAGCTACGGCAGCGGAATATCGTTTGCGGCACAGCTGACGCTTCCGAGCTTGCATCTGATGGTCCGTGGTCCGGGAGTTGCGTCTTCGCTGGTCCTCAGAACGTCGGCGTCCTTCGGGATGACATCTCACGCAGCGTCGGGCGTCGGATTCCTGGCGTCGGGCATCTTGTTGTCAGCGGTGGTGGGACTACGGCTTCCGGGTGTCCCAATTCCCTCTGGAAGCCGGAACAGTCACAACTGCCATGGGGTTTGCCATCTGGCCAACCAGACGCTCAGAGAGCGACCGGAGGGACCGACCGCTCGCCACCGTGACACGAGTGAGAGTGAACCGAACCCAAAAAGTTGAATCTGTTCAGCTCGATGGCCCACTCTAATCCTGTGTATCATTCAATCATTCTTCATGGAAAGTAAACCCTCGGATTGAATACCGTATAACTATGCAAGAAGATGACACGATACGCCCAGGTCCATATGATTCCATGTCGATAAGAGACAAACATTTCTGTATGCGGCCATCAGCTGGCACAGCGCATGACTTGTTTTGCCCTCTGAGAACACCTGAGTCAACACGATAAACTATAAAACACAGTATCATATGCCTCCCATCAACACAACCGGAAATGAAAGCTTTCATCATCCTTATTCTTATTGGCACCTTCGTGTCAAATATTTCTGCCGTCTGCCAAGTCGGTCAAACGGAGTGTCGAGGCTGTGCTGGCGGCAAGTGTTGCCCTATCGCCTGTGGGCATTGCTGCTTGAGTGGACTGCGTTGTTGTCCGTGTGGACTGGTTTGTGACACCACTGAGACGTTTTGCATGCGGGTAAGGCTGCTCTTGTGAACCACTACGCCTACAGATTCCTGTTTAGCCCGGCATGAACGGCGCCAACATGACGATGACTAACATCCGCACCCTGTGATGTACTTCTCCACCTTTGCAAATTTTTTTTGTTTTTGATAAACATTACAATTCCTTAGCATCCTCGACAACACACAAAAGAAACGGAGAACGGATACCTCGTCGAGAGTGAGATGATAACAGGTTTAGCGCGTCGACAAGAACTTTTGTTGAAATGAAGTCTTAGCTGTACAAGGAGAAAACATGGACACGTCGGCCGAAGGGGATGAATGGATGGATGTGGGAGCGTGCGCTTTCAGCATAGAGTTACCCATTTCCAGTTGACAGCGCAAAAGGAGTGAGACGAAGAAGAGGGGGAAGGAGGCGGCGACAATTAAGCAGTGATCATCAATCTTAGCAGCATCCGCCTTTGGTCGGCGCCTCCGTGTCCACTGGCCGGATTTTCACCTGGTCTGGCGTTGAGTGGCTGGGCATCTGAAGTGAGTCGTTCAGTACATACAGCTAGTTGTATCGTCTTACCTTATCAAGAATGGCTTCCGCCAGGTCGTAGAACGCCTTGTCGATGTTGATGTTCGCTTTGGCGGACGTCTCCAGAAACCGAATGGAGTGCTCGACGGCGATCTTCTCTCCCCGCTCCTTGGAGACGACTCGTCGGTCGGCCATGTCGCACTTGTTCCCCAGAAGCATCTTCTCGACGTCTTCTGACGCGTGCTGAAAGCGTTGATTTGTGGGAAAGTCGGCGCGCTCCAGTCTCGTACCTCATCAATATTTCTCAGCCACTTTGCAATGTTCTCGAAGCTCTTCGCATTCGTAATGTCGTAGACTAACATGATTCCCATGGCGCCTCTGTAGTAGGAAGTGGTGATCGTGTGGAATCGCTCCTGGCCAGCTGTGTCCCAGATCTGCAGCTTGATGCGCTTGCCCTTCAGCTCGATGGTCTTGATCTTGAAATCAATTCCTGAAATCACTTCATTAGAATCATTATTCCCATATAGCTTTAGAACCTAGAGTGACTGTGGTCATCGAAACGAACTGATCGTCGCAAAAACGTCTTATGATCGCCGTCTTCCCCACCACAGAATCCCCAATCAACAGAATCTTGACTGTCGGAGGAGGCTTATAGTCCGAGAAATGGACAGAAAGGTCCATCTCGGCCACACTAATTTTCTGCGTTTCCCTTCGAGGTTTGACTGCTCTGGCGCGCTTTTTCTCGGCCTTCTGCTCCTCCGCCACGTCTATCGGAAGATACCACACGCTCGAGGAAGGATAGAGGAGAGGAAAGGAGCTCTCAGTGGCGTAGTAGGATCGATTCCTCCTCTGACACATCGTGCCTCGAGGCTGCTCGTCGCAGATCACAATGGTCGCCGGCATTTTGAAGGTGGACGGCTTTTCGGAGCATCTCGCGGCGACTTTGACCTCAGCCGAGGAGACGAAAGCGTCCTCGGTTTTGTACGGGTCAAACGCGGAGGAAACGAGCATCTGTGACAGTAATCTCGTCAGCAACGCGTTATAACTGCGCAGAAATTTTTCGAAAACGTGAAGAGTCGTAAAACCAATTGTTCGAACAATAAAACGGGTAATCGGTAATAATCGCAGCGAAAAAGAGAATCTGCAGGGCAGCTGCAGGGTCGAGCACGACGAAAAGAATGCTTAGAAAACGGATGTGTCCCATTCAAAAGAGGGGTGTGAATAGCGGAATTTGAATATGAATGAAATCTGACTAGTTGAATAGTGAGAGCACATATTAATTGACATAAAAAAAGCACAGAGGAAGCTCTCCACCATCCCATCCCCAATAAGTGGTTATTCCTTGGAGACGGGTAATTTAACCTTTGAGTATTTAGGGGTGGCGAAGGTCATAAAATTACTCGATGGTGGGTCGAACGGTGCAAACAAAGAACCGATAACAGAAAGCTGCAAAACTGAAATTACAAAAACATCGTGATACGTGATAGATCGCCTTATTAACGTCTATGAAAGAGGCCAAAGAGATCAAGAAGCACCAGAAAAATGTCTTTTGTTCGTGCGAAGCTGACATTTTGCTCTTTTAACATGCAGGTAGATGGCAGAGACAAACAAGGCGTCAGAAGCAATTTGACAAGTAACAATTAAAATAAGAAACAATAACAATAAAAATCCGGGTGATACACACTTTTTTGGCCGTTTTTACATATGATCTAGACCATATTTCATTAACAAAATCTATATGTTTTAACAGGTAGATGGCCGAGACAAACAAGCTACAGAAGAAAAGCGTCACTAGCAACGTGACAATTCATCAACCGAACCCTTGTGACGTGGCGAAATAATAATAAAAAAAGATGATACACAAGTTTTATGGCCGTTTTTGATATGATCGAGACCATGCTGAATAAGCGAAATCTAAATAGAAGTTGTCATGGTCACTCAAGCCTAAGGCTCATAAAGGGTACAGCACTAACTACGGTCACAAGACTGACTGATTCTTAGGCACGAGACCTTCTTTAAATAGCTGGATTTGACAAGTCTGTCACAACAACGTTATCAATGGGCCATAAGGAAGTGATAAAATTAGCGAAAAAATCGCTTTGCAACACGGTAAACAACGTCTAGCCATCAGACCGAGAAAAAAGGGCCAGAAAAAATCGGCGACGCAACTAATCATCGAACGGCGAACACCGTTTTATACCCTATGTAGCCGCCCATCGAAAGTTGCGTATTTAGCATGTTCACCGGAGCTGATAAGAGAGATACAGGTTGGGTGGATGTCACACAGACTCGCACAGCACCAGGTGCTAGTGTAAGCAAAACGAATTTGGTAATAAATAAAGGAGGTACTGTAAACAGAATATACAAAAATTAGCTGACTCATTTCTGAGTCACAAGCTAGAGGCATTTACAAGGCAGTAAAACTTGTTTTGGCAAAGTTTTCATAACCACTCTTAAATGAGTGATAATGAAAACAAATGTGAGAAGGCCAAAATGCAGATTTCAGATCCATATAGATAAGGAAGTAAACGGCGCAGAAAATAGAAAACGGAAGACTTCCGGGTCGTATGACTAAGCAAATTCCGGCTGTTCAAAAGCGGGCCGACTGGATCAGCAGAGGTTGACGCACGCTTTATGTACCAGTGTTCCAGTTGTGAAATCACAGGGTAAAGAACAGGATGCTGAAGGCGGATTATTCAAATTAGGGTCCATAGGACAGGAGTAGTGTTCTAGGTGGCTTGCATTAAATAGATGAGCCGAACTATGCATGCTAAACCGATGTTCCTGTTTTCACTAGAATGGCGCATAATAACTAAGAACTTATCAATAGAACTAGTACTTTTATATGGCTTAAAATCGCCTATATTGAATTATATCAGTGAGGAGGAGTCGCGATCGATTTGAATACTTGACTTTTGGTTTTGTTCAGTTTTGATTTTTGCAGAGTTGCAACCGGAAGTGATTGTTTTTGGCGATTATGCAAATAGGCTGATAGTAAACGCTAGGGCTCTATGCTTCAGTGTTCGCTCGTTTCTGGGTAAGTTTCCTTTTTAAAAGTTGGCTAAAAGGCTCTTCTTTTAAAACTCTATTTAGAGAATGAACTTCGCCTAATGTGACTTGCTCGAGTATAACCAGAACTGGATCTCCGATCGAATCAATTGCACTTCGGTCGATCTACAGTCGAGCGAATTTCGTTGAACTCGCCCCCAAGTGAAACCGACTGTTAATCTATAAGTTGTGTAGGTGTGATCTCTGACTTTTTTTGGCTCTGGGCTGAATGTGGCGTCGGAAATTAATGTGGCGTCGGCTTAATTTAAAATGCAGAATAGCTTCAAAATAGCTCAGTTGGTAGAGCGGAGGACTGCAGTGTTGGTCAGAGATCCTTAGGTCCATATTACACCATAACTCGGTATAGCATATAATCTTACCCAGTTGTGCTCTACGTACGTAAATATTAGCCGAATTTCAGTCGCTGGAGCATCTCTAAATGTTCTGCAGTGTTGATCAGAGTCCTTTCGGGTGTCCTTTCGGAGCCCTTTAAGTAAGACCATCTTTTTCCGCTTTGTGCCCCATTTGTGTCCAATTCATCTTCTATTTACAGTGCGTCGTAAAGTCAAGATCCTGTTTTTGGGCGATTGCCTTTTTGTTAGTCCATAGTACTATGGAAATAACGACAGCATTGTGAACCTACTAGTTCGATTCTACGACACTCATGATAAAAGAGGACACAAGATTTTGAAATGAAGTGGAATATATAAATCTTCGCAGATGTTTTACATCTGCTCTTGCGATCTCACTGTCGGCTCTTTCTTTGATCGATCTGGATGTTTTGAACGCTTTCACATCGGGATCACTCTTTGACGCAATCAAACGTTACATCGCCGTCTACATTCCCTTAAAGTGCAATCTGATGACAAGCGAAGAATGTTGCTCTATCCAGTTACATCGTAGCATTGTGTTCTGCTGTCGTCGCTTATGACAACTCATCGTCATGCAACATGCAGGTCCCAATTCCCAACAGTGAGTCACGATTCCCGTTTTTCCGGCGATCGATTCGTTTCGCAACAGTCACTCTCTTAGTGAATGGAAGTGGCGCCGACGGCGGCCCTTCGCCTCAGTCAGTTTAGAGAAAGACTCACCGATTGTGGAAATAAACGTTGTGTTGAAGGCGTCGTCGCTGAATCGATACAATATACACGTTTTGCCAACTCCACTGTCGCCGATCAGTAGCAGTTTGAACAGTAGATCATACTGTTTCTTGGCCATTTCTGAAACTGAACAGAGAGGTCTTGGGAGGAAATAGTGGATTGATACATGAGTCACTGTTAAGTCACGACGACAAATTTCTAGTCGAGTCCACCGAAACGGTGACGACTAAAGAGGGATGAGTCGATGAGTAGAGATGACAGCTGAATCATCGAAAAGCCCTTCCCATAAATCTGCACATAAACACAGCCAATACAGTAATTGCGTTTATACGGTGGTCAGATGGATCGTTTCCAGATGGCCGAAACGACTCTCCGAGGCCGAAGGCAACATCGGGGCGCGGTGACGAGAAAGTGACGAAATCGTCGGGGGATTGCTGCCAACGAGACAGAAATGAACGCGGACAGAATAAGAACACCAAAACGATGACGACACGCGAGGAGCGGTGGCGGAGATGGCCGGCCTGGGCGAACCTACTCTTATCGAGCGACCGGACGGCGGTCCGCCGACACCGACAAGGGACGGACGCTGCGTCGACTTTGTTCAACGCAAAAAAATCAATGGTTCAACGGCGACGACGACGCAGCGCAAGGAAGAAGACGCGCCGCGTCGCCTTGCAGTTGTGCGCCGCTCGGCTCGTGGCGTGACCCCGGCGGTGATGTTCTCCCTTTCTCTTCTTGTCCGTTGGTCGACTGTCCGTCCCCGAGGAGGCAAGTGGTTGGCTGGCCAGAACAAAGCAGATCATAGCCAATAGAACTATAAAGGGACCAGCGCGGCGGTGGCCCATTAGCGGCCCGTGGCGTGGTCGCCTTGTCGCCAGCGGGCTCCCCCCGAATAAATCTATTAAAAGAGCGGCCGCGACTCGATTGTTCCCTCGCGGGCCTCCCTAATTTTGTGGGGGACATGCTTATCGTCCCGCGCATTCCTTATCTCTAAAACAACGCCTTTCGCCACCACTTCTCCACTCCTAAATTAGCTGCACATTCATCACAAACGATGAAACCAGTTGAAGTGCAAGTTTGCCCCAAGCGTCACGAGACGGATCCCGTTACGCCAGAAAGACGCAACGATGGCTACGGTAGGCACTTAAGGGGAGAAAGGTGTTTTTTTGTGGGCGAATTCCCGAAATCGCGCTCCATTGGACAGGCTCGAAGGCGATAAATAAATCAGATGTTTTTGTTTGCACACGAACGGGTCCTTTTATTTACCGTCTAAGCACTCAACTGATCTCTCCGGTGGTGGCAGATGCATACAGGTGTTTGCAGCGAAGAGCAGATGCATTCCGTATCCCGGCACGTCAATTACCCAAAGCAGATTTAAGACATAATTAGAGACGAGAAATGACGGTCTTACGGGCACAGCGGGGATCCCGCCGCGACTGAGCCAGGGACCAATGTACAAAACAAAAACACTCATTTCACCCATCGTCGACCTGACGAAAGTATGAGTCGATGAGTGTGCGAGCAGCGACCCGAAGTGCCCGTGACTTGGAACGCGGCGACGTTACAGCGCCAGGAGAGGCGCAACACCGACGCCCGCGGGCAGGCGAGCAGCACCGAAGTCAAAGTGCATCCATCCGCCGTGACTCAATTGCTGTGCTGCTGCTGGCAGGCCGCGATCCCGCGTTCTTCCTGTTGCGGCTGGCTGTCAAACGTTATCATCCGCCAAATGGATGGACGACGCACCGCAACCGCCGTTCTCCACCGCCGACGGCGCTCCTCTCCCCCGACAGTGACCAGCGCGCGTTCACAATTCAAATTTCCCCCCACAGCACACACGTAATCAATACTATAACGGCATTACGTGCTTCGGTGCGCAATGTGCGCGCGCGCCCAAATCAAGCGCCAATTATTGCGCCCTTCAAACTCGGCCAGATGATGATTATTTACGGTAAACATCGCCTGCTCACCTCCCACGATCGATAGGAGCATGAAAAGTAAGTGAGTTTACACGTGTCCAGCCTATCTAGATCGATGTGTTGGTTTTTGACCTTTCGTCGAGTAAGCTAAGCAATGCATCGCGGAATGTTCGAAGGAAGGGAGCGTTCTGAGATGAGATGCGTATAATCTGAAGAAATTTCGATCAAAAAATGGTCGTTTGATGGACATGATTACTAAAAAAGAACGAATTGGAGATTTGTGCAAATTCTGCGTCAAATTATATGGAATTTTTAGAGGCACATTCCGCATATATCATGCCCTGACAAGTAGACAGATCTATATTAGCGATAAGCTCTGGAAATTGAACAAAAAATGTGAATAGAACGCTATGAAGCGGGCTGATTAGGCGCCATTAGATAGCACACTTAAACTTAGGCCCAGTGCGCTCTCAGACGAAAACAAAGAACAAAGTAGACAGATTTGAATCGTTGATAAGACGCGGGAATTTGGCAACAAATAGAATAAAACGGAGTCAAGTAGATTTAGAATTTTGAAGGCCTCACATAACAAAATTCGTAAACCGCCATAATCCAACCCATCGATCTATGTTATTTTGTCGAGACGTAGACATAGACATGATTCTTAAGCTAGACGTTTTCAGATTTTAGACAGAATTAAGCCAAGAAGAGACAAGTCGCATTTGAAATAAAAGGCCAACGTCTCAAACCGCGCACAGACATAGACTGCTGTCGCTAATAAACGGACGTCTTGTACTTTGGGAGAGGGCGATAACAACGCGCGCGAGGTCGAAAGTCAAAATTAGACGTTCATCTTCGAGATTTTTCGCACTTTTTTCCCCGACACATTGATTGATTTCGTGATTTATGGCTGCGCTGTGGGAGATCTGTGTTCCAGGACTGTGGGCAATTCTCCCCCAATCCGAAGGTGTGGCGAAAACTCGCTCGGCTGCACTTCCGGCATTCAGGTAGCGTGACAGGAATAGATTACGTTGCTGTGGAGAAACGGAAATGGACAGGAAACCAGGCGATGTGGACGGAAAAACTCGGGAATGTGTGGGGATTGCGAGTTTGTGCCTATGAGAAATTCTTAGGGAAAATGGCGCGTGAGATTCCATTTGCGGTAGTTGCGCTATGAGGACCACTACTTTGCCGCTGCACACGGGAGACGCGAAAGATGCTTGCCTTGCGAAAACGGTTCTTATCAGCTTCTTTGGTGGGTCCATTTTGTCTTTCGAACAGAGATCTGCCACCTATAACCTTATTTTAAGGGCAAGGCCGTGGGAATTTAGTCTATCCTTTCCGGTATTTAAATGGTAATGAGTTTAATGAGTCTCAGTTTCCTTTTCGCATGGCGTCAGCGGCGGAATTTTAGGCTCCCTCCTCAGTCTGCTTCCACTCCACCTTCTCTAGGCGTTAAATATTCAAAATCCGTTTCAGGGAAGCCCCGAAAGAAGCTCTTGAAGTAATTCAGAAGCCAGTCACTCGTTTGACTCGCTTCCCCGGTTGGCTCGAATCTTAGAAAAACGCGTATTGTCAACAATTCTCTAATTCGATCAGTCCATTACGCAAAACTAACGACGTTAGCGAAAAAGCCAATTTCGCGGCGTAAAAGGAGCTGCTGCCGTCCAAGATTGCGCTTTTAGGGCGTTAAATGGAGATCTCTGGCCAAATGCGTAGAAATAATGTACCTCTGACCTACTCAGTCGACGAATTTACCAAAAATTATCGTTTATTCATGCATAATTGAACGAATTTCCAGGAAACATCCCCAGATGAAAAATGAAGAAGAAGTCGGAGAAAAATCCAAACGAATATGCGACATTTACCGGTTCGTCGCGTACAGACTACCGTAGTCTGCACGATTCCCCAAGCGACAGACGTATTCTGGCGGGCAAAAGTCGCGCCATGTGTAATTTCCATAATTTTCAGGTCGTGTATCGCGTGCCGACGACGTTGCCGCTGCTGTCGTTAGGTTAGCATGAATATCGCTTATGAGATGTGTTTGTCGATGAATAAAGGCTGCAATAACCGTGTTTCCGTCTTGGGTGCTTCACGAGAACGTTTTGACGCCGTTAGAATCCCGATATTTCTTCTTTTCCATCGCTAACCGTTTTGCCGCTTTTTTATCTTTTGTTCGTGCGGTGCTCGCTTGTTCGTTGCTCGAATCGCCGAATCGCGCTTCCGACTGTGATGGCCGTCTTTTTCAGTGTTTCGTCTTCGTCGCTTCGCCGCAGAAAACTATTCGAAAGAGTTGGAGTATCCGCGTAAATGGTTGCCGGCGGCTCGATGACTGACCACCACCGTCATTCGAGGCCGCGGATGCCGCCTCCCGCTTTTCTGCCGTCGCTGGCGTCGGAATTGAAGAAGCAGAAGCTAGTGAAAAAGAAGGTGAGTCTTGGCGTGAAGGAAGTGTGTTTACAGACAGTCTTGCGACGACCGCGTTGTAGACTAGACCGTCGTGGCGTCAGGGACAGGTCACTCACTCACCGTTGTGAAAAACGACCAGTTCGGTCCAGCGTTGCTGTCTGTCGTTGACTGTCTGTAGGCGTTGTTGTCTAGAATTGGATGCGTTGCGATTGTCTGCAAACACACTCTTTCGACTCTGCTACGCGTTCTGATTCGATGCGTTTCCCAGGTGATTGATAAGACCGCGTCGGTGGACAGCATCACGGCGACGACGAAGCCGAACTGCAGCTTCGCTGAAAAAGCGAAAGGCACGGCGGACGCAGGGTACTGCAGCGTCGTCGACCGCGAGTCGCCGAGTTCTACCGAACAGAACAACAACGACTCTCCGAAGTCGGCTTCGCCACCGCAAGAAAAGCGGAAGCACAGCAGTGGCAGTATCAGTAAACCCGCGAAGGTGAAATCGGAAAAGAAGAAAAGCAAAAAAGGTTTTACAATCAGTTCGCTGTATCAAGCAGCAAAGAAGGAAGAAGCCAAACGTGAGTTACGCGATCACTGTTCGTGTGAGATTAAGCGCGAACGTTTCAGCGCCGCCTACCGCCGACTTACCCGTTGTTGATAATCAGGGAAACGAAGAAGAGCAACTGCCAGCAACACCCGTCGAATCTGTTCCGGACGCCTGGGATGAAGGAATCGAAACGCCGCGGTCTTGCCCGTCTCCTGTGAAGTTGGGGCACGATGAGGAAGTGTACGTAGAAGTGGACGAAGTGTTTCCTCCGGAAATAGACAGGTGACTAGCGTCCTTGCCGACGGAGTGCTTATTTTCCCCGTTTCAGGAAGGAAGTGGCGTACGGTTACGGGGAAGTTCTCAACGGCCTACCCATCGCCCCACGTCCTAATTGCGACTTCGTCCCACAAGCATCTACATCCTCAGTTGGCTGCTTTGGGTGCAACGTGCCCATCGCGCCGTTCTCGGACGACATTTGGAAGTACACTCCTCCTCATCGTGCGGACTGTTCCAGAAGGCCCGATGCGGAAATAAACGGAAATACAAAGGCTGAAAGCCCCTACTTTTACTCTCATCGAATGAAGCAGCGCGAACGACTGCGGTTAATACGGGAAGAAATGGAGCGGCACATCCCAAGCGATCCCTGGAAGGACACGACGGATGACCGACTCTACAATTGGTGCAGTGAGGTGAACTGCAAATCATTAGACTCAGACTAAGTGATAAATATAGAAAAGAGTTGTTGTATTTATTGGTGTTGTTTCTTGTTAAGTCGTTGCTTTAATACAGGGCGAATTCAACTGTCAACGTGTCGTCGACGAAACGGTCAGGAGGAGGGAGCTTCGTGGCGGTGTTTTATGGAATGGTCGTGCCTTCCTCGGGCAAGTCTAGTCGAATCGTCTCCTTGTCTTCGAATTTTGTTGTCGGACAGTCAGTCGACAGCAAGGAGCATGATGTTCAGTATTGAGGAGTCAGTTCACTTACGCCTTTCCTTTTTAGTTCTGTCGAGTTTCTGGTCGTTCTTTATCGGCTTCTGTTGAGGTTGGATCGTGCTCGCATCCACGGCTTCATCGTCATCTTCTGCACCTGCTCCTCATTCGCTGAACGTGGAATTAGTGGGTCGCGTGAGTGAAAGCGGGAGGAGAGAGCGGATGCGTTAGCACGATGAAGTAGACAGAACACGGGATTAGAACTGAAAACAAGAGAATGGCTTCCATCGCAAATGACACTACAAGAATGAAGACGTGTCTGAGGCGAATCGGTCACACTTCCAGGAGTCTTCGAGGAGATCGAAGAGTTCCGCGGAGAAGTCGCGGTTGTTAAAGAAAGCGAAGTGTTCTTAGAAACGGAGATGATGGAGGGGGAACTCACGCCCCATCAATCACAAAAAGTCGCCAGAATCACAGAAAATATGACCGCCTCGAGTGCATTATCCCTGATTCGACCGCTCATCTGCTCCGTTAAATGACGATTGGACTACTCTCTGCAGACTGAGGGGTTTTGCAGGCTGCGAATGCTGTCTAGCAGAGCGTAGACGTCTAAAGCCTATATACTTTCTAGACTCCGGAAACGGAAACCATTGTGTTCAATGAATCCGTAGGTAAGTCAGTTGTTTTAGGGACATCCTCTTTGTGGCGACGACCACCACCACCCTTTACTCGTTATCACCAAGCGGAATGATGAGATTATCGCGTGACTGTGTCGTAAAACCGGCGAGGATTTTTACAACACTAAAGCCTTTGCCCTTGCTTTGCTTACCAAAAATTGTATTCTTTCTCATATCCTATAGACGTTGAACTCGAAAGGAAGAAGTGACGAAAGCTGAGAGGTAGAAACTTGATCACGCGAACACGTCTTTTCTTTGATCACGCGAACACGTATATCTCGCACTCGGCCGATGTGATTTTTCCAGATCTCAGCGGCAGTAGTCACATCAGCACTAAGGTAGGTCCCTGCAGACTAACCGTTCGCGACTTTTGCAGAGACCTGCGACCGCCAGCCCCGGCCGTAGAATATTTCTCCCTCCTCCCACGAACGGGTGACTCGGTCTTCGCCAGGCATTCTCCGTCGTCTCCGCATGGCCCTGGACACCACCTCCGCTCTCCACCTCACCTCTGCTGCTTTTGTCTGCCTTCTGTTCTCCAATTCTCCAAGTCAGCTAAAGTCACCGATTGTCTTTATGTTCATGGCTCAGTTGTAAGCCTGTTGTCTTATTTGTCTCACAGAAGGACTTATTTAAATATTGACATTGCGACTTTCTTTCATGACTTAAAAGACATCGAATTATAGACGAACAGAAGATGTCACTTGTTGGCTTCATTCCTGGCGAGGCGTGGATGCTGAACCGGTCGGTGGCCGGCGCTTTACAGGACATGACAAAACTTCGGGTCCAGCAACGGAACATCTTCTTCGAGGGTCGTTTGGGGAACAGGGGCGACTTTGAAGCTCGATACCTCTTCCGATATACTGGTTCTTTGTTCGAAAGTTGCGTCTTCTCCGGTTTTGGCGTCCTCAGAGCGTCGGCGACCCTTGGGAGGACATCTCACGCAGCCGGATTCCTGTCGTAGGAGATCTTGTTGTCAGTGGTGGTGGTACTACGGTTTTCGGATGTCCCACTTCCTTCCTGAAAGTCGGAGGACTCACAGCCGCCACAGGGTTTGCTGTTAGACCAATCGTCGGACTGAAGAGCTTATTGGTGCTTTGAACCGTTGAAAGCTGTACTGGTTCCAAAATAATCACAGGACATTTTACATAACAAATAAGTACTTTTGCATTTTATGACAACGTTCAATTGACCTAGGAATAATGGAGTTCAATCTTGAAAACAGCCAAACAAGAATGGTCTGTTCGCCTTGATCTCGAATGTCTTAGGAGGCGATGACGGGATGAAAGTCGGCCAGAGGTGAGCCCACGTCAGCAATATTTTCCCTGCCTCGTATATTTCAAATTTGGCCTAAAACAGATAATACTTTTCAGTTTCTATAGTCCTATTGATGTTGTTTTGTAGAAAAATGGAAGGATTTTTTCATTAATTCGTTAAAAACGCTATATATATTTTAGTTTTTTAAAATTGGTATGGAGGTATACATTAGTCGGCTGATACCCACATCTGACCATATAAACAGCTTCCAAAAGTTTCCTTTGCCTATCGTCTTTAGATCGAGGTCGAACCCCTTTATCTTTCTTTGTATTTTTGTTATGTTACTTCGGCTCTATCGATCCAATCTTGAAATGGTGTTTATATGGTCAGGCGTGCGTATAAGCCGACGCCCTTTTAGGGTTCACTAATGCACGCCTACATGTGTGCTAGTTTTCAGCTCGATCTGCGGCAGACATTTTGGAAGATTCCTTTGTAAGGAGTTTAACTTTCCATGCGCCACGATTTGAAATTTCCTATTTTTATACCGCTTATCTTCCCGAATCAGTGGACAGTATATAAAATAAACAGCCCATATAGTGGAATCAGCGTACAATCCCATCGGTTCTAGACGATTTGTTATCAAAGCTGTATGATTGTGTGACCAAAACACATGTAGATATAGAGTAAATCATCATAGAAACATCGGATTAACCATTCCGTACACACAAGACTCGATTAAATATCTCGTTCTCTCGACATCCCTTGCCATTCATTCACAAATTTCTTCTATTAAAAGCAGCACGACTAAAGTATTTGTCACTACCAGATCCACAAATAGTGCAGAGAAGTAAATCGCTGGAAATTGACATCGACGCGTCAGATCAGGGCAATCTGTATTCCCCAACGCTGACGAGACGTGCTCTCGGAACTCAGTTAGTTCATCCGTTAATAATGACCTGCGCCGTCTGATCAAAACAAATAAAAAACCTGTTCGCCACAGCTACATATAGCGGAATGTTTTTTGCTCCGTGCCGTCACTTGACAAACCATGGCGAAGACCTACAACCTAGGCGCTGTGGACTATGTCGTTTTTGGGGTTTTCATGCTTTTATCCGTCGGCATCGGCTTCTACTACTGGCTTCGGGAGAAGATGAGCGCCAAGTGGACGACTACGGTGGCGAATGAAAAGAACGACGTGAGTGAAAGTAGTGCACATTCATGTTCTTTATGCATATTCAGGAGAAAACGGACGAATATCTCGTAGGGAGCCGCAAAATGCCCATCATCCCCGTAGCCATGTCGCTCTTGGCGACCTTCTTGTCGGGAATCACTCTTCTAGGCACTCCTGCCGAGATCTTTAAGCGAGGTAATGAGGGCATTTCTGCAGTACTTCACCCCAGAATTCGTTAGGACTTCTCTGGGCTCTGATGTATTACAGCGCCGTGTTGGCCTTCGCCATTTCTGGCTATTTCTTTGTGCCCATTTTCTACAATCTGAAGTTGACGTCAGTCTTTGAGTACTTGGAGGTGCGATTCCACTCAAGGCTACTGAAACTTCTCTGTGCAGCCGTCTTTCTAGTGAATACGATCGTTTACATGGGTGTGGTCATCTATGCTCCTTCTGTGGCCCTGAGTGGAGTGTCGGATGTTGAAGTTTGGAAGCTTATTTTGGTAATTCTAACAGCATACATTCTTACGACCCTTCTCTTAGCTCATCGGCTGCACAACGACCTTATACACAACGATAGGCGGCATAAAAGCCGTTGTGTGGACGGATACATTGCAAGCGGTCGTCATGTATGCTGGAATCGGTTTGATAATCGTCAAAGGAGTCATGGAATCTGGAGGTTGGGCCAGAACCTTTGAAATTCTAGCGGAAAGCGGCCGTCTGGAGAGCTTGTGGAGAGTCGACCCGGATCCTGCACAGGTAGAAGGCCATTTTGAGCGCCATTCATTAGAGCTACTTTACAGCACTTAAGCGTTTGGGTTGTTTTGACAGGAGGCACTACTTTATGGCTATCATTGTATGGTCTCAATCAGATGGCCATCCAGAGATACTGTAGTTTACCTTCACTGGGCGATGGTGAGTTCAATGAGTGGGTCTCTTATGTGGTAGGAGCCTTTAGCGCGGAAAGTGGTTTGCCTCACTTGTGGCATGTTCCTCGTGGTGGGAACCATGGCCTGCTTCATAGGCGTCGTGTGTCTCGCCTACTACTACAACTGCGATCCAGTCAAGACCGGGGTCATCGACGATCACGACCAACTGGTTGTTCTCCTGGCTGTGGAAGTTTTAAGTAAGCACGGCCTTCTCCATATTGGGCTAAACAGTGTTCAGGCGACTGGCCCGGATTCTCAGGCCTCTTTCTGGCCTGTATCTTCGCTATGACTCTGAGCACCCTGTCTTCCGGATTCAACAGTTTTGGGGCAGTAGTGTACACCGATTTTATTAAACCGACTGAAATGGGCAAACAGCTCGGGGCTGATGGGGCTTTAAAAGTTAACAAGGTGAGTAGGAATGGAAAGGATCTCGTTGTAGATCTGATTTCAGATTGTCGTCCTTCTCGCAGGTTGCATCAGTACGGCTTTTGCTTTCGCGGCGAAACCTCTCGGTGGAATTATTAAGGTAAATAGCTTAACCTATCAAAATTTTGATTCAATTCTCGATCTAATTTCTAACTGTTCCAGTCATCATTGAGTCTTCTCGGCGCTCTGATAGGCCCTGTACTTGGACTTTTCTTCCTTGGGGTCTTCTTCACTAGAGTGTCCACAAAAGCAACAGTCTGCTCTTTCCTCCTGGCGATGTTTTTTTCCATCGGGCTCTGGACCCTTGGCGCTGTTGAGAATCCCTATTCCGGTACTGACTTTCCCGTTACCTTAAACGGCGTTTTAGGATATGTGATGCCGACGAATTCTTCTGCGGAAGGCTGTTCAGGTGAGGCATTCACTGAAACGCCTATTTACGATTATGACCCTCACTACGGACGTCCTGGAACGAGCTACTTGGGAAGGATGTAAGGGGTATCGCTATATTCGCAAGGTGGTTAAGGGCTCTTTTAGATCTCCCTACCTAATTACTTTTCTCGGTCTCGTGCAATGCGTTGTTGGATCTGTAGTGCTCACATTCGCTTTCCCACCCGGCCCAGAGATGTTCTCGATAGGCAGACGACATTCTCTGACGTTGAAAGGCAGAGAATGGAAGTTCGTTCCAAAACCCACTGGAGGAGTGATTCATGTTCATAATATAGAGACTGATTGATGCGATATAAAAGAGTTTTTGCGATTTAAAGTTTCGCTTAACTCTACATGAATGCTACAAAGGACCCTCGCAGCATCATGAGTTCTTCAAGTGTTTCTTGAACAAGGCCAGCCTTAGCTGAGTTTTGGAAGAGGTCCCCTTCAGGAGGTGCACGTTATGCAGGGGGGTGGTCATGGTTGCGGATCCCAGGCACTTGCGAATCATTATGGCCATCAGAGTTGGACGAGTAGATTCCACCAGTGGTCGCGGGTGTCAGAGAGCCGAGGAGGCTAATTCCAGAAGTGGCACAGAAGGTGGAGCACAGTGTACCGAGCGGAATTCCAAGTAGGGCACGGTTGGCAGCGCATACTTCGGCGTTTTAGAGCTTGCTTCGATGGCTTCCGTGGGTAGCGCCAGCGAAGAGCTGAACCCAGTGTAGGTACGACGAAGAAGCACACCGAGCGGACCGCGATGATCTGGCGGCGCTGACTTCTCAGCTTCCGTGGGATTTCGGCTTTTTCGACCGGCGTAGGTGGTCGGGCATCGGTGCACCTTGGTTAATTTTGGACAATTTCCCATATGCGGCAATTTTATTCGATAGAAAATATATAAAACGGGTGCTATTGATCACCCACAACACTCATGCCGCTCACTTTCATGTGCTTACACGTTCGCATAGCGAGAGAACGAGCGAACGACGGCTCTCTCTTGGTAGAGGACTACCGCATTGATCACATCCAAAGCCTGCGAGAAACAGAACTTCTTCTCCCTGTTCGGGTCCAAGAACCAACAGCGATGTATAATCTAAAAAACAACAAACAACTATAAATATTACCGTAATTTGTAGTTTTTGACTGACCCCGTAACGAAGTTGCTGGAGGTGGAAAAGCTTTTCGCCGGACTCGAACACGGTCAGCTCCGCCTCATACGTGTTCACAGAGCTGTAGATGCAAAGAGGATGTCCAAGGTGGTCGGAGCAGAACGAAGTCGTGAACTGATGGTTGTAGGAAGATGGAATCTGTGTTAGTGAAGTGTTCCAAAGAACTTACGCCTTCGTGGAGATGAAAGCGTGTGTGGCTGACATTCTTGAAGTCATCCAAGGCGTTGTAGCCGATTTCGTCACGTTTTTCGCTGTCGCTCCAACCAGCGGCAAACTGAAGCTTGTGCTGTCCATATGTGATCTCCTTATTTACATCAAGGTTGGCAGACTAGAATAGTATGTCAAAAGACACGCCGTTCAAGGGAAACCTTACGCTAAGATCCAGGGAAAAGGTTTCGCCCACCCTGTACCTCTGGACGGAGGTGGTGAAGTTGAAGAAGCGGTTGTCCACCTCGCTCTGGATACACACTTCGTCGCTCGATGAGTCCAAAAAGCATCCGCCTGTCTCAAACTTAAGAGAAGTTGCTCATCGTCTTGTCAGTAAGTCTCTTACGTGGAAGGGAGTGTCCAAAGGCGACGACTTAGAGGGAAGACGCCCTAGTCCTCCGGAGGGCAAGGCCAGGGAAGACACGGCGAAAGAGAGAAGAACGACCAGAAGATGCATCTCGATGCGAACTGAAGTATCGTGATGCCACCTCCTCTTTTAAAGACAATAAGAGTTGGCGTTTCGACGCGTGTGCACGTCCACAGATTACCCATTTCGCCCCGAAAAAGATAACTTTGTTTCGTTGACGACACATAATGTGACACAGAGCAAAGGTCATGTTGGTCAACGGTTGAACCTGCTTTCGATTAATCCCCTTGGGATAGTCTTCCAGTTACTTCTTGATAATTTGGAGGCTATATTTTGAAGCTATGCAGTTACTATGCATGTTACTATGAATTACTATGCAGTAGGGGAGCTCCTGTTTTACATAAGGTTTCTTGTCACCGATCACTACTTCAGAATGCCGATAACGACGGCCCTTTGGCGAAAAATACAATAGCCTTTGTTCAGTCGTCGAAACAGACAACGACAGATTTTGTAAACATTTCTTCAGGAAATTATGTGAACAAAGATTTCATCCACTTGTCGTATAAGGAGGAAGAACAACCTTCCGGAAATGTTTATTAGGTAGACGACCATAGAAAGAGCTAATCGTCCATTTCATACGCCCTGTTTCTGGAGCTCCGTGAACGAAGCTCCGTGTTTTCGAAACTCGATGTTTCCTTGACCCATGACTCGACTCAATATTGGCGATATGTTTGTCACAAAGAGGGTCGTCATATCGGAAACGTGGAAACGCTGTGTGGGTTCATATGCACACCGAAGACCTTTGAGTTAATGTGTTGTTTACAAGTCCTTGTCGTTATCACTGCCACGCGTCGCTGTGTTGAAATGAACCTTTGAATTGTGCATAATCACATGCACGATCAATTACATGCAAATAATCACGTGCAAAAATAAAAAGCTGTCCAGAAGATGTCAGTTGAATTTAAGGGGGATTTACGAATTGTAACTCGGGAAACTTGGGTTTTCCACCGCATGTGATATTTATTAGTGATAAAATAGCAGGATAGAGCTGAAAGAGTGCTATAAGAACAGCTAATAGGAATCTTTCAGCTCAAAGTGGAGAGCCATTCAGGGGGTCAACTTGGAAACAACATGTCCTTACTTTGTGAGCAGGAGCCCTCTGTCATATTATGCGTATTGTATCATATATTACGACTCTCCAGACGATGGGCCATAACCTGCCAAGAGTCGTGCAATAGAGAACCCACAACTATAGTGCAAGGAGAGAAATAAGTGCCGAGAACAGATCACTGATCCATTTGGCCCTTGCAGTACACGCCACAATAATTATTTTGGTTGGGATGTGAACGTTTTGATTGCGTAGTTATTACACATAATGGCTCAATAGAGACTGGTCGTGCGTCCCAGCGGTGTTCACATATCTCACCAACAGAAGTTTATATACACATGTACATGAACATGTATATGTATGTATATGTATACACATGTATATATGTATATACATGTACATGAACATAACTTTTAGAGACAGTGTTATGGTAATTTTAATAGATGTTACAGCACGATCGGTCGTGGTCTTCGTTATTCATGGGAACCAGAGAGAGTGGCGCAGGAATCGGAATTTCATCTTTCTTTCCTTTGTATATTTCTGTCAAAATACTCATGAAAGCAGTTTCGACGTTTGTGCTGTCCAAAGCCGAGGTTTCGATGAAGTGCAGCTGGTTGCGCTCGGCGAAGGCCCTGGCTTCGAAAGTAGGAACGGTTCGCAGATGCCTGAGGTCTCTTTTGTTTCCGACCAGCATGACGACAATGTTTCGGTCACAGTGGTCGCGGAGCTCCTTCAACCAGCGCTCGATGTGTTGGTAGCTGGTGTGTTTCGTTATATCGTATACCAGAAGGGCGCCCATGGCTCCACGGTAGTAGAACGGAGTTATCGCGCGGAAGCGGTCTTGGCCTGCGGTGTCCCAAATTTGCGCCTTCACGGTCTTTCCGTCTATCTAAACTGCGGTCAGGTGTACTAGACTCAAAGTGCGGATATTTTTTAGATTGTCCGCATTTAAAATAACTTTTCAACAATTTTGAGATACTAAACCCGCCAAGTCGATAATTCACCGTATTCTGGCCTCACCTGAACATCCCTAATGGTGAACTCGACGCCGATCGTATGCCTTGACTCCGGATTGAATCGATCTTGGGTGAAGCGCAGTAACAGGTTCGATTTTCCGACGCCCGAATCTCCAACGAGTACAACCAAAGCATTTGGTGAGAACAGCGGCAGCATTAACAAAACTTACTCTTGAAGATGTAGTCGCAGCAGGTACCCATAGTACGGCGTGTTTGATAAAAATAAGAAACGACTCCGTTTTATGATAGTTGTTTCTTTCGAAACACCATTCATCCTGTGGCCTTGCCGATCACAACGCTATTTGCCGACATCGAAAAAGCGTAAACGGGCTGAGTCATATGGCGTCAGATAAAGAGAAAGATGCCCACACCATTGCATGAATGATGAGGACCTTACTGAACAGTTCACCCGTAATACGCACCTTTAGTGTCGATTTGCGCTGTTTTGTGGCTTTTCTGTCACTTTAGCACAAATCATTGCCGAACAAATGTTTCAGAGCTATAGAGCATGGAAACATAGAAAGTTGGTCCCTCACGAAGCTTTCGACCGCTCAACGACGGGTGAAACACTGAATGGCCGGAGTCCGTCTACTAGACAAATAGACTAATGAGTGGCTCCGAGGCACCACAGTAAAGGACATCGACGAAACTTCGGTTACAAAAATTACAAATTACGCCCAGTTACTTCGCAAAATCGTCATTACATCGGGTTTTGGGTTTTCCTAAAGGTCTCTCCAAGGAAAGCCGTGGCACTTTCTGTGAGGAGGCCTCTAGAAAGAGCCAGAACCCGAAAAATTCAAATATTTGCTATTTACAAAATACAAGAATGTCGGTGCTTATCGTCATCGCCAGATACGAATGCTGTCATCACTTCTTTAGTTTGCCCTGCTTTGAAAAGCAGTGTCATTTCTTGTGCACTGAAGGAAAATTCTAAAAAAGGAAGACGATTTGATGCTTTTATATCGTATATTTTTGGCACTTGCTTCCTCATGTGCCATCTATGAAGAAAGATAGAGTGCTATAAACAAGCAAACAAGATGACAGAGCGCTTTGGCAGCAATAAAATACTCATCAAAAAGATGTCTTATTTGAATGATGATTGCCGTGTTTAGAGAAGGCGTGGCTCACTTCTATTTGGTGAGTGAGTATTTTTGAACATAAATAACTTCTATATAACACAACAACTGATTCCTCTTCACACACTTCTCCAAATGAAGACTTTCGCCGTCGTCCTCCTTCTGGCCGTCCTGGCTTCGACCATCTCCGCCCAATGCGGCGAAGGCACCCAGTGCCCCTCTGGCTGCTGTGCCTATCCCAACGCCGTATGCTGCTCTGACAACAAGCACTGCTGCCCACAGGGGGCCAAATGCGATCCGTCGGGCCAGTTCTGTACCAAGGTAGGAGAACGATCCATTTCTCTGATTTATTATTTCTTTTAGGGTGGACGCAAGTTCATTGCTATCGTAACCGTTACTCCCTGAGATAACTTTGCGATCCGGTGGCATTTTTAACTTTCATTTCCAATGAGAATACATAAATCGTTTTATATGCAATTACCAGGGGTGATTTGTTATAGAACCAGTTAGGCGTTGACTAACTGAGGCTCGCAGAGTCTGACCAATCTCTCCGGGACCAATCTGTCCGTGACCGATCAGTGCTCACTCCGTTCTCCGTTCTCCACGAGAGCCCGAGTGGCTCCCTTTTATTGGCCCCGACCGGAAGCCTGAGTCAGCTGAATGTCCCGCCTGGTTCCCAGGCTCGGCGACCCTTATCGCCGTGTGGGATCAGCTGGCCGCTTCATGTGGCCTTTGTTTGGGTTTCGCAACTCTGGGATTTAGAAAGAAATGTGGTGTGCTTGTTAGTCACGAAGAGAAACTGTTAATGGTTTTAATTGGTGGGCAGAGCCCATGAGCATACCCTTACATTATCTTCACAGCGTACACAGAGCGGAAGGTGGACACCCAAGCATAGGAGTCGTGATTCAGAAGGTGAAATGGTGAACTAATAAGCGGGATTGGAAAGATTTCACACTACCAACAATAAAGGATAGGAGGGTGTCGTTGATTTTTATACGGAGAGAGAGTAAGTGCCTTTCAAGAGAGACGGAGTGTGACCTGAGTCGAGGCAGTGGCCACGAGATTGGCGGGAGTTCAGAATGAAGAAATGGCGTCGGAGGTTGGCAGTATTAGATAAGAAATAGCGCGGCGGGGTCGAGGAGGTTTAATATCAAGGTGAGAGACATGGTCACGGGAGCTGGAGTTCGGCAAGCCGTAACGGTAGAATGATCATCTTATAGGACGGAACTGGACGCATTCGACAGAGTTGGTGAGCGCTTTGGAATGGGGATACATTCAGAAGCGTGCACGCATGAGGAGAAAGGCTGTTCATAATTGTTTTCATCGAAGATGTGTTTCAGAAGAACATAATCGTTTTCGCTTTGATTTCTATCAATGTCATTTGAGTGCCATGAATGTCAGCTGTATCTCACCGGTTCGCCACCATCATTGGATGTTGCGATGAGTTTTATTGAATATACATGACATCAACCACATCTCAAAGTAATTCAATTAGTGATGGCTGCGGTGAAGGCCTGGGCGAAACCTCCGGGACGCTAAAATTACTCTCTGAGCACAGACAAACATCAACGTCTCACCGAGTAGCACGTGCGCCCCTTGCAGATATTTCCGGCGATGCAGCAAGTGTTCACGCCCTTACAGCAAACGGCATTTTTGAACGGACAGCAGAAGTTCGGAAGACACTGGGTTCCGCTGCACCCGCGCGCCTCTTCTTGGACAGCGGAAGCCGCCAAGGCAACTACGGTGAGCAGAAGGAGGACGATGCAGAAGCTCTTCATTTTGGGAAGTGCGTGAAGATCTCTTGTATTCACTGGTTATATACTGCGCTACATGATCTCTTATCAGGATCTCTTATCAGGGCCTCTTGTACTATCAGTTCAAATTAGGGATTTGAGTAAAATTTCAATCACTTAAATGCACTTCTTGTTTATTAGAATTGAAAGATCAATTTGGATGTTATCGACGGACTGTTCGATTTCAGCTTGTTGCATTTTTGTTTATCCTTTTTAGAGTTTTTAGAGTATAAAGTGACGCGTCCCGTATTTAGGCACACAATACGAGGTACAGGTAGAGTCTTCACGCTCCATTTTATCATTTGAGAGAGCACGATCAAACGAAATGAAAGCTCATATTCAAGTTCAAAACCCTTTTGCTTTGTCTTGTCAACTAACTGTTTCTGTTTTCAACTGTTCTCCGTTCTTCGCTTAAGGTGCACTTTTTGTACGTCCGCGATAAGTACATGAGCTCTTATCATAAGTTGATCTTTTCACAAATATTTATAACTAAAAATAGGGCAACTTCAACGACAAAGTGCACACAACTTCTATGCACTTCTCAAAAGTAGTGATGTCTCCAAATATGGAGATACAGATCGATACGGATCATAGGGGTAGCAGAAGACTCTAAACACAGAAACTTGGTGTCTCTTCTTCGCGTACGTGATGAGATTTCGAAAAATCTCAACATTGCGCTGTAGATCTGTACCGGAAACTTCGGGTACCCTAACCTGACCCGAAAACCCAAAAAAATCCGGCAAGCTCTTCTCCCTGCTCTGCATCAGGTAGATCTCATTTGACAATGTTTCCTCATTATCCAGGACGTCCATGTCCTCCAACTCCTCATTACGTTCTGGGACAGTGTGAACCTCGTGTTGGTTGTGGCAGTTTCCTCGTAGCCTCTTCGCGGGCCTACTTTACACGGCGACAGTGGATCTGAGGAGGGATGGATGAGAGTTATATACGGGGAAAGAATCGTAAGCAATCACTTTGGGATCACTAGAACTCGATGAAAAGCCGAACCCGACAATTCTGCATGTGAGAATTCATCTGTGACAATGGAGTTTCGTATCCTTTGTTCTGATTGGTTCTTTGTCTTACTTTGAAATCCGATGCCTTCGAAATACTGTGAATTCTCGCACCCTAGTCTCATACACATAAGTTCTACAGCAACGTCATTTATGTGTAGTAGCAGGACCAGTTTCTAATCGCAATGGTGTTTAATATGTATCTGAATCTGTCCTACGATCGTCCAAAGTACCTCTTCTCCTCCGACACTCAAGAATTGGCTACACTGCCGCCGGGCCAAAACATCAACCTCGATCTTCTTCTAATCGATGAGCGACCGGTGCAGGAAGCAATATTCTTTCCTCTCCATCAACTCGACACGACCGTAACATACCATTTCAAGCGCCTGGATATCGACACACTGCAGAAGGAGTTGGACTTCTTTCCACGTTGCATTTCAACTAATTTCGAAGAGATCTCCTTGAAAGACGTTTGCATCGATGGTGCCAATTCAGTATCACTTCTAACGACCATGTTCAGATCCGGCTCTCTGAAGAGCCTGAAGTTAGAAGACGTGGAGCTGAGGAGATGCAGTGAACCCATAATCGACTTCTTGCAGAGAGGCCGCTGGGAAACGTTCGCGTGGGTCACGAATCACGACGGCACAGGAGACCATTGCCGTGATTATTGTGCTCGCTTTCACCTGAGCGATGTGATCAAAACCTGGAGGGACAACCCAAATCCTGTTCTAAAGCAGTTTCGTTTCGGCGGTTTCGTGGATGAGTACGAATGGGATCTCAAACGCGAACTGTGCCGAGAATTTGGACGGAACACTGACAAGATATGGACTGTGGCCCATTCAAGTGCTCGTCTTGTGGCTAATGTCGATTTTCAATCAGGGATATTGGACGTTGATGTGGAGCCGATGAAGGATGTGAAGTATTTAACCGAAGACGAGCTGAAAGCAATGACAAAAGAGAGCTTAATCGAGGTGGTTAAGCAGCTGCAACGGAGAGTCCCTTAAGAAGAGCGTCCTTTTCGTTGTTGTGTCCTTGACTAATGTATGTACTGTAGCTATCAAAACATTGGGTTGGAAGGTGCCATCAAGACATCTGCATATTTTGCTTTCTCTTCTACATTCTTGCATTGTATAGGTTTAAGTTTACAACGCAAATAATCTTATCACGCTCGTTCGACTGAGCTCTTGTGCTCAGCCAACGCAATACTCTGCCCGCATTCGATGACCGAAAGTCTTATCTAAGCCTACCTTTTTGACATTGAACAAAGAAACGCTTTGTGCGTGCAACAGAGCGTGTTTGCCAGGTTGTTATCTATCATTTTAAGATCTGAGCTTTTGCAAACACCTTTGGTGACGTAAATGGACTGATTAGTTTGTACGCAACACTTCTGCAAGCAAAGTATGTGATGTCCAAAAATATAGTAAAAAACAAAAAATGCAGCCGTCGTTGTGGTGACACGACATCAGCGCGACATTTTCAGCGCGAAGACATTTAGCGCGAAACTTTCAGCGCGAAGGCAATCTGCGCGAACGACAATCAGCGCGAACGACAATTAGCGCGAAGGCAATCTGCACGAACGACAATTAGCGCGAACGACAATTAGCGCGAAGGCGATCTGCGCGAAGGCGATCTGCGCGAAGGCGATCTGCGCGAACGACAATTAGCGCGAAGGCGATTTTATGATTGCAACGCGTCAGCAAACAACAGTAATCTGTGCTCTATGAAGTGTTGTTGCGGAAGAAGATCTTTTTTGGGGCGGAATGACCGACTTACCAACGTGCATTAAGAAGCAAACGGCATCGTTATCAGTTCTTCAAAAAGGAGATTGTTGTCCGTGAGCATCATTCTATCCAACCAGATGGAGAGTTCCTGCTTTCTCCTCCTGTTGGTGTTGCCAGCGGCACTGTGCACAAGCGCTCAAGAAGCGTCAGTGGACGGATGAACTCAGCGAACTGCTGAGCCAAACCCTACGTACGCGCCTTTCCTGCACAAATTCCAGGCACGTAATGATATTTACTAAATCTGAATCGTATTTTAGTTCACAGCCATTGGCTGTTTTCTCAATAACTACGGCGAAACAATATGTATTGAATCTGAAATAAACAACCAACTGTACAATCTGTCGGTAGTGATGGGCGCAGATAGGCTGAACACGCTTTCTATCGAGATTTCAACTGTAAAAAGGACTTTTTGCCTTTTTCTCACTTAACCCTTAATTTTTATAGCTCCGCGACTGGACGGATGAATTCCAGGATCTATCCGGGACTTACAACGTGGATCTCGAAAGAGTACCTGACAAATTGGACCAAGTCCGACTACTGGTTACGAAGGACATATACTACGTTGTAACCGCTCTATATCGCCCCAACACTAACAAAGTGAGATTTTCTAACACAAAAGAGCCACTAGGCTCATGCTCTGATGCCTCTTGCATCTGAGTCAGCGTCAAGTAGGACTTTTGTCTTTATGCCAGTCCCCCAAAAACATAACGACATGTGGCGTTGGTTTTATAAACAAAATCACATATTTTCCACCTTACAACCTACTATTATTGCAGTACACGATTGGAGCCTGCAGCCAAACTCTGGGTCGTCCCACGTGCGTAACTTGCACGGCCGATGAGAACCACGCTTTGCTTCAAATCGATGATGGCGGCAACCCCTTATTTGTTCTTCCGTTCGCCAGAAAGAAGGTATCATGAGGATTGAGATACCGTAATAATTTTTATTTTCTTTAGAACCACAATGAGTGTTGGCAGTTGACTGCGACTCTGCAACTGTGCGTTAAGTCAGATTTCGCAGCACTGGAGGCAAGCGTAGCTGAGAAGAACGTGACCATCGCTCGCTCCGTTTCCTTCTTTCCGAACTGAAGTGAAATGGTACTTTTGCTGACAACGCGACTTTTTTAATTTAACACTTTACTGTTCTGTATCTGCTTTAAAGTATCTGCATTTTTACAGTAAATGCCCTTTTCGTTTACAGCTGATTGATGTGTTTTGCATGATCATGTTTTATCTAAGCCTACCTTATTGACATCGAAAAAGGCATTGTGCGTTCAATGCATTTTTTCACTATTGGTTTTTCGGTCCATCTTCATGTTCATATCATCGAGCAGAACAGGGATTGTCCATATTTTGTCGGATTCTCCCGATCCACCAACACTGGCACCCCTGCTTACTCCTATCGAGATTTTCGAAAAAACAGATTTTCTATAATGAAGTTTTCTGAAATCACGTTTTCGTCACCACTTTTTCTGAAACAGCGACATTTTCAGGACACCAACCCACCAATTATTATGACTATTTTTAGTATGAAGGGAACCACACATTTACGTCTTCCCTTCAGGAATATCCACGGCCTCTAACGATCGCCGAAAGGATTTCCAAAGGATTTTTTACACAGTTACAATCCTTTCCAGCACTGTAACCTGTGGTCCCTAAATTCCACAACTTGCAGGTCGTGCTGCCAAGCTGCACCCTTATCTTTGTGGTTGGTAAACCCTCCAGGGTCACGAGATGATAGCGGAGCCTCTGGCTTTAAGTACGTTTGATAACTCAGCTGATTCGTTCAGTGATGATGCCCAAGCTGCCTGTTCTCTTCCTTCTTCTCCTCGTCGCCGTCTTCTCCCCTGGAGATGCTCGGAAGGTGAATCTACAGATTCGTCGTCACGTCCCCAAGTAGGACGATCTATCAGTTCCTCCCATGAAAGCCACTTTTAGACGCTTCGGAAGTCGCTCCCATTACCACCATGATCCCAGAGACGAAAACTTGATGACGATGGTGTTGACTGTGGGACGACCACTCAAACTGACACACTTGCAGTTCGACACCACGGTTGCTGACGTTTCCTTATCGATCTGCCCCGAAAATTTGGATTTGGAGAATGAGTTCCCACCGCTTGCTTGCTACAATGCTTCAGCTTCAAGGACATTCAAGAGGTTTACAGCTAACACTGCGCAGGACGTGATAAAAGTAGGTTTATTTTCGTATATTTTGTTATACCCTACCTAAACACACACGGTTAATCTGCAATCCACGATTTTCAGGGAGAAACTTTCACATTTATAACGAAGGAATACAATGCATCCGCGAATGGAAGTGAGATTGCCGGCCAAGTAGGATTTGGATGGCCTTCTCTTCGAAAGTATCCTGGCGATTCATACTATCCAAAGGATCTGAGGTCCGTCGCCGTCAGCATCGACGAGGATGGGTGTTCCGCCCAACTGAATTTCGACGGATCTTGCAAGACGGACAATAGCACTGTGTACCTGCCACTCACGTCAAGAACCTCCACTTTGGGAAGTTCAACGAATCGATCTTCGGTCAAGTGGTCATCGCCACCAACAGGGAGTACATCGGCATGCCCAAGCAGTTCCTGACCCAGCTGACCTCCCTCCACGGCATCACATGGGAAGTCGACTACGGTGCCTACAGTGTGGAGTGTGACCGAGTGGGCTCTCTTCCGGATCTGAACTTCGTCACCGCGGGCGGCGTGGTGACCGTCCCGGCCAAGAGCTATGTCTACACGTGGGAACCGCTCTCCAATGGGCGCTGCGTGGTCAGTTTCGAAGATTCGAAGGCGTTCGGATTCGGGCCAGATTGGTACATCGGCATCCAGATCATCGTCGACTACTGCGTGACCCTCTACTGGCAGGACCCAATGATCACCATGACAAAGAATGCATGGAACAGTGGATACTCTGGTTGTCATGCTGGATAATGGTTAATGGTCGTATTTTTGGTTCAATATAACTGTCACTTGTAATAATTACCAAAGTTGCTGGAAAATATGCCGACTTTTGCTAAGGGTGACTAGCTCACTCATGTTTTCCAATTCGAAGATTAGCGGTAAAAGTGGACATTTCGGTCCAACTACAGTATTTATGTTACACCCTGAAAACCTGTATTTAATAGGTGTCCATAAATACTGTTGGTCCATTTATGGTGACCCATAAATACTGTTACACGTCCAACGATTTTGATTTTTTGATCCTTTTTTCTTTCTGCTATTTTCCAGAAACATGATATTAATCGAAGACTGGTTTGCTATCATCGCGACGCATAAACGGGGTTGCATTTTGCATCGAATGCATTTCTACTGGGTCATCAAACACTTCCATCAAACATATGGGACACCAATAAGGCTGAAGTTCTGATGGCTTTCAGCGGCCGGCAGTGCCTGGACTGGACGAAAGAAAAGGCCAGATGAAGAAAACCGAAGCCGGTGTTGCGCCAACATCAGCATCTTCCAATGCCCGAGACTTGAAGCCATGACGTCTAGGAGAGCAGCAGAGCGAGAATGAGGTCTTTCATACTCGATCGGTGATTAGATATGGGTGCAACTTTGTGTAAAACTTAAGATATTGCAAATAAAATTCAAAATTCAATTCAATACATCAAACACTTCCAGAGAGGACAACGGCCGTCAGCGAAGCTAAAGAAGACGAAACGTACAAGACTTGACCAGGGATTCTAAAGTCGCTCGCGAAACTCGTCAAAGATGATTTAAAACTGTTTTCAAAGAAAACCGGCGAAACGACAGCTTCTTACGGACCAAACGAGAGCTTCAAGACTCAAAAAACGTGTGAAAATGAATGAGCTTGCGCGCGGTGTGACATTGAGTTGAATTCTATCCACCAATGACACGATTTTTACCGATTGCACAAGTAGAGACGATTGCACAAGTCATTGGGCTCGCTCAAACGCGCTCTGAAGAAGGCCTAGGATGGAATCACACCGAAAATGATTTGAATGATTTACTGTTTCTTGTTTAGAACTTCCTCCCTGTAAATTTAAATGTGCATACTAAACAAAGGGCACATTCAGATGTACAATTTGTCAGGCAACGTGTTTATTTTCCATGCAGGACCGAATGTGCCGCCAGGAAATGTAATATAGGCCAACTGAAATTGAAACGCCCCGAGAAGAAGAAGTTCTAGCGCCATTTCCGAAGTTTTGCCGTCTCCCAGATGCCCCGTGATGCGCGCCGTCTCCGACCGGTTCGTCATAAGCGCCATGTAAGGGATGAAGCCGGTTACAACCAGACATCCTCTGTTTGTCTATTATTCGGTGTCGTGCAAGGCGTAAGCCTTTGATTCACGAAATAAACTCGTGTAAAACTCGTGTGACTCGTGAAATTGAGCACTGTGGACGGTGTAGAATAAGGGAGGAAATCAGGGAAATGCCTAAGACAAAATCACGCTTCAGTTCGTCTACAGGGTTCATAATCCCAAAGTATGTTCGGAGAATTCACTCTCCGCTCATTTCATCCTTCATTTTCGTTCGTTGGAGATTCCCACTGACTTTCAGGTGTTTTGTTGCGAACGCTCCAAAATTTCGTGAGTGAATTATTTACCTTTTACGTAGACCGTGACTCACCTCACGAATCGAACATTATTCAGTGTTTTTTCAATGCCATCTCCGTAACCATCTCATCAACTAAGCCAGACGAACGTCAGCATTGGTGAAATATGTAAATCATTTACTTATTTATCACGTGAACATGGTGACGTTCGAGATCTACTTGTGGTATCGGAGATATTGGTTGGCGAAGTCGCTGTCGGGTCCCCACTTGAAGAGTTCGCGGCGGCGCTGACTCAGCTTTCCCGTGTAGTCGGCGACGTTCTGAGGGATAAATGCCGAGCCTTCGATAATCTGAATAAGAATAGATGTTAAAAGGAGTATACAAAGAGAAAAAACATCACAACAATATTCCGCAATGGCGTAAGATAAGGGCACGCTCAACTTCTTCAAAAGGAAATGCGCCCTTTGTGATGCCTTTACCAACAACATAGCTTTTTTCCGACGTTATTTTGAAAGGCTTATAGGGCGAGCAAGTCTAAAGGGGTACGGAAAGAATGCTGGACAATGTAAGGAATGCATGAAGGCATGCACTGCATTAAGAGCTGAACCGAAGCGCTATCGCAAAAAGTATGCGCGCTCGTAGTGAAAGCTGTCCAATATAATACAGATTACTCATTTATGGTGTTTTTTACATTTATTTCCTTGAAATCTAATACCATTCTCTGTAAGGGCCATCATAATAATTACAATTAGTCTTGAGTACAAGATAGAAGAAGACTAACGGTGTAATATAGTGACGATTTGTGTTTACAAGACGTCCTTAGGGGCATAATGCTGTTGAATCGGCAAGGTAAAACGATATAAGGTAACTAGTGTGGAACGGATGTCTGGCTCACGTGTTAAAGGTACTGGCAATTCTTCAGTTGCAGGACACTACAAAAGCCCCAACGTTTAACTCGAAAGTGCTTTGTGTTTCATAGTGATTGTGGAGACATTTTTAGAAAATGGATGCAAGAACTGCACTTTCAAAAGCTCCATTCTGTAGTTCTCGAAACAGTGAATGTCGTCATGAAAAGTTTCGACATTCTTGTCCCTTGAGATGTTTTGTGAACCTCTCGGTTGTTTTCTCGACGTACATAAAAGGGGAAAAGGCAAACAGCTTATCAGCGCTTGGGGCTATTTTTGTGGGCGGCTTCTGCTTCTCCGAAATGTTTCCAGCCACAACATTGTGCGCCCTAATGAAACGCCCTCTGATGGAACCAAACCACCATAAATAATTTAAATTGGCGCTCTTCAAAGAACATCGCACTTCCAATCAACAGAAGAGCGTTTCTGCGCAGAAGCGGGCCATGAAATATTCACCTTTGACGTCCGCGATCCCCACAAGTTGAGTCGGCGGGAAGGGAGGAAATTGCGTCGATCGGCGTCCGAGAGGACAATCTAAAAACAATTATCCGGTCATGGCCACTCGGTCCTGGTGCACGAACCCTATGTTTTGGATTATCTGAAGCTTCGAAGCCATAGTACATCTGGTTGGGGTATCGCGCTCTGATAGACTTTGCCTAAAGGAAGGCGTTGATAATGGGGGTGGATGAATGAACCCACATCGACGATGACAAGGATCAAAAGCAGATTGATGAGTGAGAGCCAAATCCGAGACATGGTGGGCTTCTTGTAGGCTGAGTTGCTGAGAGGAAACCCTAGAAACTATTTAAGGCAAGACGGAGTGGGAGGGTCAGAGTCGAGAGCCACGCCCCTTCGTTTGATTTTGAGAACTTTGTTGTTGCGCCCGAAAAAAAAACGTAAACGCACGTCTTCTATGGCCTTTAAAATATTTGGGATTTTGAACGTGAACATTTTGGAACTGCGGATAATGAAACGCTTGCTAATTAATAAGACAACGCAAACATGAAAACATCATTACTACTGAGTTTTCACTGAGAGACTATGCTTGACATTCAGACAATTCTTGTGCCTTACACCTCTACTTCTACAATATCTGATCTGACCCGACGAATTTTTCAAATACACTACCTTCTTTGTTTAAGCTGAGAGCTTTGTTGGAGCTGAGAGCTGGAAGCTGGAAAGATTACAGCTGAGCTTGCAAAAGAGCCTATCACAGGATTCCTCGTCTTCCGATCGCTCTCAAACATCCACAAAAATCGTTTCTCCTTCGAATTCGCCTATTTTTGCGAACTCCGTTTCCGGAGAAGGGCTTGTTTCTCTCGATAATGAGATTACTACAATCGGTGTAATGAGTTGTTTACGACCAGGCAGCTCCATTCTAAAGTGGTTAAATTGTGAAAACAGGTCACTGGCCATACTACGATCGACATTTCTACGTTCCATGAATGGTCTCAATGATTAAACGTCCCTTTGGCCTCGAAGATTAAACGTCTAGGTCCGTAAGTGGGTGAGAAATAGCATTGAAGTTCTTGCACAAAGAAAGATCAGGCTCCAAATGGCTGCGATGAAAGATCAATTTCATTTGTGTGCACGTCTTGTTTTACAATAGTTTACAGTTTATCTTCCCGACTCGATGGAATTACGCCATGCAGGAGGCCTCATAAATGCGCAGGATAGGTAAGTATTACATCGTAGTCGCTGGTGGAATTGAACAATTAGCAACATGCCACGAAAAAAATAACAAAGGTGTCATTAAAGTAACATGAAAGCCAAAAATAAACTCTGCTTTGTGCTTCACTTTGGTATTATTTTGAGGTTGGAATTTTGGTTTACAGTCTTCTTACCAGGAAGCTTGTGGCTATCCGCGTTCACGAGAGGGCTTTCCCGATACTAATTATCACGCGCGCTAAAAATGAAACACTTAGATGTCAGTGCAGACACTTCATTTCTGCAAGTGTTGGCGACAAATTGACAAGACGCTAATTAAACGCAGCCGTCTTTTTAAGAAACATCTGTCTCGTGCAGACCCCCACGACTTCTTTTCGATTGCAAAGGGTAGACGTGTAATAAATGCAGGATGAAAGTCTTATATGAAAATCCTTCGTAAAAATTGTATCATGCAGTACAGGGTCCGCTGAGCGTGACCAAATGACGTTTTGTAGTCGGTGGGCGAAGCGGATGTTGGGACCCAAGACCCAGGAACCGGTGGGCGACATTTGCTCCAAACTCATTTTATACTGTAGCAATATTTATTTACGCCCTTGAATCTTGTTAGAAATCTTTTAACATAGAAGTAGAATGAACAAGGAAGCTAATGTCAAAATCCGATCTTCGGTGTTGCTGGATATCAACTTGTTTTTATGTCCATCTCCTTATCGGAAATGTCACAGAGATTGGAGTATTTTGTATAACCATAACAACCATCGATATTCCAGTCATTTCATTTTGTCAACTATTTTCCATAAAGCGAATGTTGAGATTCGAGAGTCGAACATGTAGTACTTCCAATTCGCAAAGCCGCGTCTCGAGTGGAAAAATGTAAATATTGCCACAAACCATAAGCTCATCGATGCCATTAGTCGAAAGGACCTTGTGTTTGCTACATAACATACAAAATTCAAATATCTGGAGATAAAAAACGAACAAATAAACAGTGAAATGAAATCATTTGAACATAATGATGACAACAAGACGATGATTTGGTGTTCTAAGACAAATACGAGCGATTATTTTGAAAGTCGACAATGTGAGAATGGCTGTAGAAAAACATAGACGTCGTTCTCGATGACTCGATCCTTTTCCTTTTCTTGTAATTCATTTTCAACCTCTTTGATACATATGCTGGCGAATCTCAGAGCAATTTTCGTTTTGCTGCAGCGATGCAGGACATTCGAGTGCTTGAACACCGCAAATTTGAGTACCGGACATTTTTCCTAAATGTTAGATGGTCGTCGATTCGATTACGATTCTCGCCTACTCAATGCATCATCAACTTCAGACGATATATCCAATGATGTATTCAGAGGTCTGGTCTGTATCATCAAAAATCATTTTCACTAATATCGTCTGGCATGACCTATAAAGAAACGACATTTAACAAAAAGCCGCTCTATCTTCACCAATTACCACCAACTTCGGTAATCAGAAAACACAACAGAAGTGGCAACCGATCCCTGGAGCTTCAGGAAGGCGTCGGTGACGTCAGTATTTGACATCATCTCCAGATCTGATATCTAACGAAAATATCTAACGAAAATTGCTCATTCCGTTAATTTCCCAAAATTACTCAACTGAAAGATTTTGTGAAAGGCCGTTTCACTGAGATATAATCTGTTCTCGCTTCGCACTTTCAATTTAACCAGTTTGGAATGAATCAGCTGATGAATGCAGTGTGGGGAATGAGCTTTCTCTTCATTCATCCAAAATAAGGTGCACTCACTGACGTTGTAAACATGTTCTTTTCTTTTGAAAATGGTGCATAATTCAAATTTTACGTTTGCAAACGTCATGTAACAACTTGTATCATCGCCATCTAGACACATCAACCATGACGATCTCTTCGAATTTGATGGAAATTCAGGAGAGTATAAAGTCGAGCCTTTTATGAGACCACTCGCGACGATTCAGAAGACTAATGGGTCCAGAGTTATGATCCTTTTCAGTGGCACTGGACGAGAAGACCGAAGTTGTTGCGCCACCATCCCTATTTCCCAACATCTCCCGCAACTTGCCGATTATATTCCGATGAAGACGTAACGGATGACGCGACCGATCGCCCTATTCGAGTAAGGCTTGGTACTGAAAATGTCGGTTTGTTTTGTTTCACCCTTATCACACACATAATTATTTGCTCGTTCTTATCACATGACAAAGAAATTGCCTCAAGGACATTGCGAAACTCACTGCTATGTACAGGCGACCTATGGTATTAATTGTGTGACGGATGGTGACTGCCTTCAGCCTTGTACATCGATGGGTCTCACCTAGTGAATGTCTATGCTCTGTCTTGTCTCTAATCTGTCTCTAATATATCTTGAAGTACAATGTTTTACTCATTATCATCACTTGCCATTATTATGACATATTATTATCACATTGTTATCGCTATCACCGAAATCGCTACATGGCGATTGCGAAACTCATTCTTATATGCAGTTTAATTGTGTGATGGACATGACTGCCTTTAACCAAATGCCTCCGGGTGTACCGGATCTCTAAGCTCTATCTTGCCGTCATCTGTGCTCATCTGCAAATGAAGATATCGCTCGCTCTGAATAAGATAAAGAAGGAAACTTGGACTGAAAACAATTTAGGGCCTGGACCGGATTTTCTAAGATCGGGAATTCGTGTCCTGCCCAAAAAGTGGGCTAAGGTTGTGCGATCGAATTGGGAATATTTTGAATAAAATATGCGTTTTAATGGAAATAAAGATTCACCGTAAAACCGACATTATCAGTGCCACAGCCCAAAACGAAGATGAAAGGGCGATTAAGGGTAAATGGAAATACAGATGTAATATAGGCATGCCAATCGAAAATCGAATGATGATTACAGGAGTGGTTAGTTTTTGCTTTTTCTTCTTGCTACATCGGAGTTTTTTCTTGTTATTGCGATATTCGCTAAACCAAAGGCAGTGAGCGTATAGTACATCGAGCCGGGGCTATCAAGCATAGCTAGAGCCGGCTGCGGTTCCGAATGCTAAATTTCACCGAGTCCGCACCCTCTGAGCGCATCTCGTCGTTGTAGAAATTTCGTGCTTTTGAGTCCCCAAGTAATCCGCATCGTGAGTTTTCACACACTCGATTTTATAACGCAATTTCTGCCAATAAACAGCATCCAATCGTCGCGACACTCAAAGAACCGCTGGTTCTGGTTTATTGCGCCTTCAAATCCACAGCCGCGGCACGTGATTGAATCGCTAAAGGCTGTCTGCGAGATGAGATATTACCTAGAATTCGAAAAAAGAAATGAAAACGAGAATGACTAATGGGTCCGTCCGCGCCTTGGACGATAAATGTTCTCTGAAGAGTCCAAGAAGACACAAAAACTCCCGGCGATCAAAACATCGGCCATCAGCGGCAATGTATCACTCGATATCCCATCAAAACAACCTGTGAGTCAGAGAGGGCGATCTGATCAGGGTTGAAGACGGCCTATCGCAGGGTTTATGGAGTTCCGAGACCGATTCAGTAATTGCCAAACAGAGCGAAACTTGACTATCGTCGTCTTTCATCTCTTCCGGTCACTCAACGCAGCTTTTTCCAAAAACCTCCGATCGACCTCGTGGCGCCGTCGCTTCCAATCCCTTGTCGTGTCTCGATCGCTTTGTTTACGGCCACGCGGCGGCGCCCGAGTTTACACTTTAGCCCGGGGGCCAACGACACCGAGGGCAGTCTACCCGGCCCTCCCTCACCACCTGAAAACAAGCCGTCCACACTCCCTCCGCTCCTCTCCTCCGGCGATGACGTTTTCGAACGCTGTCGAGGAGCTCTTCTGCATCGACTTCACGCGACCGGTGAGTTCTCTGGAAGGCGCCACTGAGGACGGCTTTTCAGAGCGATGGCAAGTACGTCCCCCATGAGGTCACTATCCCGGAGCTCATCTACCGGAAAAAGGCGAACGAGAGGGTCGCGCTTGTCTTCGACTCCGAGAAGGTCACCTTCTCCTTTGAGAAGCTCAAGAACGAGATGGAGGCCCTAGCGGCCGGGCTCCTCTCCACCCTCCAGCCCGGCGATCGAGTTCTCATCTGTGGCTACAACCACAGCAACCTTATGGTGGCCGCGTTGGCGGCCATCAGGGCCGGTCTTGTCTTCTGCCTCGCGAGTCCCAACTTCACCAAGGCCGATCAACTTGAACGTCTCCTCAAAGTGGTCGGTTCCACCTGTTGGGTACGGTAGTACAAAAGGAGCGTTTAGGGAGAGTTTCGCGCGATAATCTGCTTCTCGGCGGGTAAGGAGGCCGACCGCCTCAACTCGCTGCTCAACGAATTCTGTCCGGAGCTGAGAAGAAGCTCGAGGGGCGCCCTACGAGCTGCCAGAGTGCCCAAACTGACGCATGTCATACTCGCCGAAGAGGATCACAAACACGCGTAGGACTGTTTCGCGACGATTTTTCTGTATGAGTCGCTCTTCAGAGGAACGTACACCCTTTCCGAGATATATGGAAGGAGCAGCCGTGACAAAATAGAGAAACTCCCGAAGTACGCCACGTGGGACTGCCATCAGATGGTCGCCATTCAGTTCACAATGGTTTGGAAAGTCAAGAGAGTCTCTTGATGGTGATAGTGATCTTAGGGAAGCACCGGAGAGTCGAAAGCGGTCGCTCTTTCCCACTACCAACTCGTCAATGGATGTCGTACTGCCGCATTGGCCATAGGAATCACCAGAAAGGTAAGACCCGAGGAGGCCAAGAGAAGTTGGTTTCTACTTTCTCACCATCCCCAAGCCTCCAAAGAAGAGTTTCTTTTGCAGACGGTGCTGAGCTGCGCGCTTCCACTCTTCAAGCTGGCGGTCTTCTCGCTGGCCACCTTCTCTCCGTTCCTCTTCGAGTCGAGCACGGTCATTTCGGAGCCGTCGCCGCTACCGCGTTTCCTCTTCAGCTCCATCGACAAGTTCCAGTGCACATCACTGCTCACCAACGGCGCAGCGCTTCGTCTTCTGCTCAAGATGGCCGCCACTCAGAAGGTCCGTCTGCCCACCCTAAACACCGTGATTCTGCTGGGCGAACGCGTCTCCGCGCCACTCCTCACCAGCATCGGCAAACAGCTCGAGAACGCGAAGCGCATAGCCGTAGGTGTCCTTCCTAGGCGGCCTTTCTCAGCCTCTGCAGGTCGGCATGCTTCTTACGGAGACTGGCTCGGTTCCGCTCCTCTCCGACAACACCACTAATCTGCTGAAGAGCGTCGGGAAACCCCTGGACGGATACGAGGTTGACATTCTCCGAGTAGAGGGCGTGAAGTCCGCCGAAGAGGACATTGGGGAGCTGGCGATTCGGCCAATCGGCGGAATGAAATTCCTCGGCTACGGACCGAACTTCGAAGCCGCCGAATGGATCCGCACAGGGTGAGCGGATGCTCTGAGGGCTACGATAACACGGCGCTTCAGGGACATCGCCGTCCGGTCGGAGGACGGAAACGTCGAGATCGTCACCCACAAGAATGATCTGATTTTCGACAAAGCCAACTTCCTCGTGGAACACTGGAGGATGGAGCGCGTGATGGCGCAGAACGAACAGATTAGAGGAGTGCAGGTAAGACTGTGAAGCATCGGGGTAGATACGATGAACTATCATTTGCAACTACGGGGTCATCCACCCAATCTATCCCCCTCTTTCTTAGTTAACCATGATGACCTTTGAGGTGATATCGCTGTCACGCGGAGCGCCCGTTATGGCCATAATCATCCCGAAAGACATGACCCGTCTGGACCTGGTCAAATCCGATTTGTGTGCCATGTGTAAGAACAACAAGGTTAGTCCCACTCCCCTTGAACATCTAATTAACTCCTTTTAGGTGCGCCAGCCTGACACCTTCGCGATGACCGGCGACTTCCCTCGCGTCAACACGAAGATCCTCAAGTACAAGCTCCGCGAAATGCTCCAAACAGATGAAGTCCAGATAATCTGACTGTTGATTTTTTTTGTTGTTGCCATCATTGTGTACAGGATATGAATGCACGAGGCCGATTCGGCAGAGTTTCGCCTCTTTTCATCCAGAACGACAAGTTCGCCAATTTCAGAGAGAGAAACTCAGGTTCTAGTACAGTTCTGCATCTAGGTGACACTCGATCGGGCTTGCGCAACAGTGTTCAGATCAGGCTGCAACGTAAGACCGAGCGAAATGGAAGTGCTAATTAACCGTCCGAATGAGTGGTCACTGAATGAGGCCGGGATTCAGGCTGCTTCTGGATCGCCAGAGAGACATTTGTTGTCAGTGGGCAACCCTCTTCTGCTCGTGTTTGCACGTTTTTGTTCCTCCTTCTTTTCTACCATCGCCTACATTTGCTCCTGCATCTGGTTTTAGCAGTGGAATCGAGCTGTACCACTATCATCGTCCTCCGTGTGATCGAGGCACGAGATCTTCTCGAGTGGCCGTAGCGGTTCTTTTTCATTTGAACTCTCTATAGGCACAGATTCTACGTGAAGCACGCAGGCGGGGCATCAGGAGAAGTCGTGTCACGCGATGAAGTCCCTTTTGCCGCTGATGGAAACAAATGGTTTATGGATCTAAACAAACATGATACATACGGTAGAACTTTCATACAGAACAAGAGCAGTAACACAACAAGCTAATGGCGAAACAACAACTCACGACAGAACGTAACAGCAAAGCGAGGCGACCCGTGGAAAGACAAAAAGTCGATGAGTGGCTGAGCGCCGACGAACATACTTCCATCGAGCTCCGAAAAGAGGCTAAAACAAGTTCACTATGACTACGGTTTCGCTTTTCTGGCTTACCGAAGCACATTAGCAACCATCTGCTTTCTTCTCAACTTATGACACATCCTCAGATTCCGCAGAAGCGCCCGCTTCCAGGGCTCGCGGATCTCCCCGAGAAGAAGCTCGGCACGCACGCTCTTGTCGCACTGATTAGTACTCAGAATGCCGAAGAAGGTGTCACGCAGCTGATCGGCTCTTCCGCGCTTGATGCTCAAGGCGACGAGCACGTGAGAGAAGACAGTAACGTAGACAGAACGTCGTTTGGGATCGTTGAGAATAGCCGAGAGAAGATCCATGGAGAAGTTCTCGAAGACCTCGTACTCCGCGGACGCGTCACAAACCGTGAGCTGGGAGACGAGTTCCTCTGTGAAGAGACACTTAGCAGTGCAGTTGTTGAAGAAGAAGCAGAACTTCTTCGGGCGCTGAAATGGAACGTGTTCGACCATATCATCTCAAATTGGATACTGTACCCTTGGATCGACAGGTCCACGCTTCCGGGGGAGTCTTTCAAAGATAGGGACACTGTAACGAGGAAAGTAAAGGATGAAAACGCAGAAGGCACTTACAAACAACGTCCAGGCCAGGGAGGTTCTATCTGTTTCTCGCCGAAAACGATCCTAAACAGAACGTATGGATACGTGAGTTACATGTGAAAGGACTAACTTCTCTTCGTCAGCCACTGAAGAAACGACTGAAGCAACAGGGGACACAGTATTCTGCAGAGGGCCACCCACTTCAAGTTCGGACTCGTCGTCTTCCGGAGCGTCTTCCGAACTCTTCGATTTGGTAGTTTCTGACACCTGGTCGAGCTGCTTGCTGCCGCTCAAGTCCGCCAACTCCTTCTCCAAAGTCACGATTTTGAGTCTGGCCTCGTCCAGCGCCTTCGCAAGACGCTCGATCGTGCTGAGGAAGATCTCATGCGAGGTTTCTCCTCCCGCCATGCCTGCAACATAGAAGAATGATAATGAGTCCACAGGAACACGGTCAGAACGATCATGAATACGCGGAAAACTTGGTGGGGAGAAAACGGACGTACGAGCAAGCATGAGCGAAGAGGCCAAAATGCCTGCATTTGTCCAACGAAAACCGTTTTCCCGGCGGGACAATTTCGAAAACATGTTCGTTCGTCTTGAACCCTGAGTTTAAAGGGATATGGTGCTTTTAGTTTGCTTTTGAAGTGGTTTTTCTCTTTTCAGGTTCCTTTCCATCGGTATTTCGTATCACAATGGAGATTAGAGAATTCCAGTTGAATGTACTACTGATATCTTCACGAGATCCCAAAGGACTCCTGAGAACAATGATGAACAGCATCGGGCATTCGATTGGAAAATCCTTGACCCATCAAGTCGAGAAAGGACTCGAGTGCCCTGTGCCAGCACAAACCGCTACCACAATGTGGTCAAAACATGCAAAACTTCGCTTCCAGTATGAATTAGATCCCTAAAGACACTCACCAGTCAGCGAATTGAGATAAACGGACACCGATCAAGAAACCCTCTGCACCGTACACCGAACAACCAGCAGTATAACAACTTTATATGACCAAAATATCACAGGGACAAGAAGTACAAAGAGTAACCGTGGAAATAAATGAGCAATGAGGGATCTGTCTTCATCCTAGGACATGATTGTTCGAAGACCGCCAGACGCGCGGGACCGTCTTGCTCAGGCTGATGGTTTCTTCAATGATGAGCTGTGCAGATCCACGAGAACAACCCCACTGCTGAAAGAGCATCTATCAGTGAAAACAATGCACGGAAAACAGAGCACTTACATCCATGACCGCTACGATGAGCATCTCTCCACACACGACCGAGAACAGAAAGTCGACCCGATGATTATCGTTTTTGATGTCAAGGGCAGAAGCCAAGAGGATTTGCAAGCAGGTGTCAGCCATTTCTTCGCGTTCATCACCGGTAAGTAAACCATCTAAAGGACACGTTACGAAAGTTGAGATAGCGCACACTGACCAGTTTCGCAATCAAGGGATATCTCTTCTCCTTGAACGGGCGGTCTGTAGTAGTCATGGTACAGCAGCTGAAGTTCACTCGCGAGTTTCGCCTTAACAGTTTCCTTGCGAACGCTCTCGATGAGTGGAGCTCTGGGCGAATATGGCATGGCACTGAAAAGTTCCGCAAGATGATTAGAACACAGTGCAAAACATATTCGCTTCACGACCGCTAAGCTTGACGTTTAAAGTTGAAATGAAGTATGAAGCGCTGTTCAAGAAATGAATGAGTAGGGATGAATTACCGCACACCTCACTGGAGGGGGGAATCGTTTTAAGACCATCGTTTTAAGATCGGTATTGATAAAGGTCCTAGTGCGAATTTGGACTAGACAGGAGCGAGAAACGCCATGTGTCTGCGAGTCTCTGACGTAATACTGTCTTCTAAAGGGCCTATTAAGGGCCTATTATAGTCTGCGCGACAGTGTCGCGTAGCATTGTAAAGTTGTGTCGCGCAGTCGCGCAGCTGCGCGACACGCGAAAACCTATTATAGTCTGCGCGACTGTCGCGTAGCTACGCGACTGTCGCTTAGCTAAGCGACGCAAAAACCGTTTGTGTCGCGCAGACTATAACTGCGCGACGTTTACAGGCCGTTTGTGCCGCGTAGCTAAGCGACGCATCGCACAGTCGCGCAGACTATAATGGGCCCTTAACACCCAATTAAATCCAACAAACGCTCCCATGACTACTCATCCCGCAACGAACAGATTATACATAAAGCTTTTAATATTATACATCATTCCAAATTAAACATTTACTAGCCTAACAAAAACCGGTATCATGAGATCATCAGTGAGTGAGTTCAAAGTGCGTGTAGCGCTTCATGTGGGAGACTCCAAACGCATCTTTCGACAATCCGTATACGCATTCTGGCTTGCAATCACGGTAGAGGTTCTCCACAAGTCTCATGTCGTGTGTGATGACGATCAGCTGGAATCCGTAAGTTGCCTGTTGACTGTCGTGAACAACACGATTCTTGATAAGACTTATCAACATCTCACCCATGGCTTCAACCTGTAAGAAAGAAGCGAATAAATTGCGGGTAATTGCGGATGAGCGCACCTTGTCGATATCCAAGTTTGTTGTTGGTTCGTCCAAGGCCAGGATCGAGCATCGCCCAGCGAAGACATCAGCAAGGGCGATCCGGATCAAGATCGATGCGAGAACCTAAACAATACAGGTTAGGCAACTGCCCATCCAAGAACGGCATACTTTCTGTCCCGCACTGCAACGATCGCGCATCTCTACTTCCACGGAATCGACGGTCATCATAACACAGTAATCATATGATTTTCTCTTGTCCTCAGCAGAATCCACTGGGTTCGATTTGATCTTGATCGTTTGAATGTCGGTGCCCTTGTACACTCGCCGCCACAGATCTTCGAGGATGTAGTTGATCTGTTCCATCTTGGACTGATGGAAAGAGATGATTGATTCATCGACGACGCGGAAATAGCTCTTCAGATCTTGCACCGTTCGTTTCCACACACACTTTTCGATCAACAGCTCGCGGAACTCTTTCTCGACATTCTGGAACTTCTCGCGGATACGACGCTTCAGCTCTTCCATCTTCTTGCGTTTTTCGGTCAATTCACCATCGGTCATGTAACTCTCGTTATCAATGCGCATCGCTTCGTCGCTGAGCTGTTTATGCTGAAACATGGCTCGCTAAGCATATGATGCTACTCGATGAACACACACCTTTCTCTTCATGTCTTCGAGTGACTCTCCATCCCAGTCATATGACTCCATATTTCCTCGTGGCTCTCCGTACTTCTTCGTTCTATCGAGCATCGACATTATGTCGTTCAAGAACCACGTCAGCTCCGCGTAGTGTGCGCCCTGCTTCGAATGACGCTCTCTATACGAGCTCTCCAGCTCGTTGAGTTCTTCTTCTGCCCTGTAAAGCTGCTCTTCGAGTGAACGCAGCTGTTCGCCGTGTTCATCAATCTCTTCAGAATATCCTACTGCTTCCTTTTTGCGTGCTTCAATGGTGTTCTTGATGGCGCCACTAGTGAGTACCTTTTCGCCGAGCTTATTCTTCTGATCTCGCAAAGCGTTTATCTAGGAAACAAAGCATGAAGATGAAGAGATACGGATAAGGCCTTACCTTCGTCATTATACTGTTTCTGCGCTCAATAACTGCCTGGTTTTTCTCAATCTGTGTGTGGTAACTGTCATATTCCTTCTAAAAAAAGCAGCAATAAGAACTGAAACATCGTGATTAGTACCTGAGAGTTAGCTATTTCGGCCTTAACGTGGGAAATGCTCCTCTGATCTTCGAACTGCGAACCGAGCGCCTCGCGTATGAGCGCGCAATCCTCTTCCAGGTTCTCGATAGCCTCTCTGTGGCTGTCCATAAGCGAGGCGTCAGCTGTGATCCTCTTAATCACACGCTCACGGTTCTTCAGTTCGCTCAACTTCGACTCCGCCGAGGAACGCCGCTTCTCCGAGTCTTTGCTCTTGATGTCCAGGGCAGCTATCTTCTTCTCCAATTCCGGAATGTCAACGGTTTCGATCGCCGTGGCGATTTCGACAAACGGCGCCACTTTGTTCAGCTCGAACATGTCCTGCTCCTTCTTCTTCACTTCGGCAGCAAGTTGTCCCTTCTCTTTAGGCAAGTCAGATCGGCGTTCGCGGATCTGAAGTTCACAGGTCACTAACAAGCAGGGTCAGAGAGCAAGTACCTTGCTAGCAAGTTGTTGAGCTTCCGATGCGGTACGGTAAGACCGCTCGCAGAGTGGACACGCTTGACATTCGGTCACATCGTTCTCCCACTGCTCATAGAGGAAATCGCATCCATCGATTTGGCCAAGTTTGCTCCGCGCCTTATCGACGACTTTCCGAGTTTGCTCAATACGCTGCTGCACTTGACTCGGTTCGGCAATCACTCGTGTTATCTTCTCCATGTGTGACGATAGTTCGCGCTGCTTCCTCGCGAGATCGCCTTTGAGTTGCTGCAGCCTCTGGGAATCCTGCACGAACTCTCGCTCTATCTTCTTCATTTCCAGCTCAGCACTTCTCATTGAGGCATCGCATTCAGTGGAGACCGTTGTCACTTTGGCTCTGGAGAGGAACATGACATTCCGCGGGGAACAGGGCGTTTATTATACCTGAACGAATGATTTGGAACATCTCCAAAAAGCGTCGTATAGTCGGCTCTGTGCTTGTTACTCAGCTCTCTCAGCTTCTCCTCCAACTGTGCCTTCTCTCTGATACAGCGCTCCAAATTACTAGCGCATTCCGCAGATTTCTGAAGCTCGCTCTCTTCGGTCCGCAGCTGTTTCAGCTTATCGTGTAAAAGCGATCGTTGTCTTTTCTGACCAGCGATTGAATCTTCGAGCACCGCCACATCGCCTATTTCCGCAAGACGTTCTTCACAGTCAGCTATTTCATTTTCCAACGAGCTTAGCCTAAATGTTGTCCACATTAGCAGCCAAACACAATCTCTATGGGCTACTTCTGAGTAGAATTGTTGATATCCGCCATTTCCTTCTGCTTCCTTCGCACTTCCATGTCAATCTGTTGAATCTGGCGCTCCAAGGCGGTGCATGTGCCCTGGATATTCGACTTCTTGGTTCTAAGATCGTTCACCTTCTTCTGGGCTCGCTCGATGATCTGCTCATCGTTTCGTTTCAGATCGTCGTAATCCCCCTTTTCGGAATCGATTTTGGCATGTAGATGTTTCTGCAACGACCGCATTTCGGCTCTTATTTCTTGCTGACGTGACCGCTTCTCCTCCATCCCGGTGGCCAGTACGTCGATGCGCTCCTTGCAGTTCTGGGCCTCTTTCAATGCCTGAAATTCTTACAGAGCTCCGTAAATTCGCTGAATCCGGGGCAGCTTACCCTAATGCGTTCGGATCGGTTTTCCAGCATGTACGGCAATTTGCTGTCCGCCAACTTGATTTTATCTTCCTAAAAACAACACATATTAGATGAGCTATCGTTGATGCGCACTCATACGTATTCCTTGATCATCTTCTTGATGTTCTGCAGCGCCCTGGTGTACTTTGTGACCTCAAATATCGCGTCGAATCGCAGCTTCAGGGCCTTTGGCTCCGACAGAGGCCAGTTCGATTCTTCTTGATGACAGAAGAGGACGTAATCGAGAATGGCCTTTGGAACTCCTAGCCGATTTATCATCTAAAGGCCGCCATAAGCTTCTAGTGGTTGTGATCCATTGATACCTCTCTATTGAAATCCACTACTTTCGATGAGATTGAGTGAGTTTCGCCCAGGGCGTCCTTGTAAGAGAGAGTGAATTCGTCCGATCGAGTCGTGGGCTCTCCTTTTTTCTAAACGAACACAAGACATTCATTCCAGATATTAATATGGCTCACCGATCTCGCAGAAGTGGTGGCGTACATCCTCTTTGTGGCCGTGACTTCCTGGCCTTTCGAATCACGGAACGTCAGCATTATCGAGCCATCCACTCGCTTTTTGTTCGCGATCTGAAAGGTGCAGCTATTCAAAAGGTTGTCAAAAGGTGTTCGAATTCATACGGTGTTGCTGTGGATGAACGCCTTCATGCCTCCTGACGGCTGCGACCCGGTAGTGATGTAATTAAGGGCTTCAATGGTGGTCTAGACAAGAACGCATGACAGAGGTCATTTAGACGTTGCTCACCGTTTTGCCGGTGCCATTGAGACCTTGGATTATGGTCAGCGGGTTGAGGAACTTGATCACGTGCGGTTCGTCGCCGATGCTGCGAATGCCGGTCATCTTGAGGGATACCAGTTCGGCCATGTTGCTGGGGCATGGATCTTTGAAAATAGGCGATGAATGATAACGACTGTAGAAGGATTCGTGTCAAATCACAGTGTGCGACAAGTGGTTGCAAAACCGAATTTGAAAATCCCGCCAAAATGTGGACAACAACGTAGACATAAGCAGACAATACGAGCCTTCGATCAATCTTGAATTTCGCGCAAAACTGCGATCGACATAAGCAAAACGGAGCGTAGGAGTTCCCGCACATTGCGAAACAAAATGGAAAGCCGACGACTCCGGCAATTTTGCGGGAAATCTCGAGATTCAAATCGGAATCGAAGCGGACGGAGCGGAAAAGCGAGGAGATCTTCCGCGACCATAAAGCTAGGTCGTTGATATGTTTCAAATCAACAATAGACACAGTTCTAGACAGACGAGACAAAATGGAGACAGTCTGCAAACCGAATGTGGTGAGACACACCGCTTGCTCGCGGTTATGAACTGCTGACAATTATTGTTTTGCCGCGGGAAGTTCGAACACTTCAAGGTTTTATGATGAAGGTGGCAATATGTAAAGGTCGCAAATTAGTGCGGTAACCCAAGAGTATATATAAACTTCTAATTATGAAACACTCTGAAATTCCTTCCCCCAAAAATTTTTTCGAGCAAACAGGAAAAGATGGCTCTCTCAACACAGAGTTTCAGACGTATCATTCCACACTAACAAGGGAAAACTAGGTATGTTAAAAAGGGGCATGCTATCTTTTCTATCTGCCAAAGATCTTGAATGTTCTTAATGCTTTTGTTTCCTTGTAACATACTTAAAAAGTGGAGTGATCAAAAGTGGTGTGGTCGACCCAATTTTAGGGCAGAACAAAAAAATAGAAAATCAAGACTATGACGTACCGAATGCAGATGTTTCTTATCTCGAGCAGACTCGAATCTTTCACAACACAACCATAATATTTTCAGAACATCGTCAGCTCCGATTTCCTTTGTAAACATGACTTACAAACTATGTTTGCATATTACCGACGCAGCCTAGCACCTATTCCGATATCGCTTATTTTGGAAATGATGCGGACAGCTGTCCAAATACACCGTCATTTGTTGACATCTGCAAGAACTCGAAAACAGCACTGTTTTCTGCATATAAAATGCGCCCCCGGTAGAATGATGTCAGTCGAGAAGCAATGACGTTTTGCTTAGTCTTCTTTGTCCTTGCGGTCTTTCTGTCCAACTTTCAGTCACAGGCTGAAGAGGTAGGCCTACTCAAGATCTATGAGCGAACTCTACGGCTTTCAGGCTCCCTCTGACCGAGTTACCGCCTGCGACGACACCAAATATGGAAAGATTTGCATTGAAGCGATCGTGGAAAATGGAAAAGAAGGCTTCAATCTCGTGGGCACATTCAAAGACAAGAAGATTTTCTCGACTCATGTTTCTACAACAGTGAGTTTACTATCCACGTTGTTTTCTAAGACAGGGCCCAGAATCCTCCTCCACTCAACGTTCCGTTGAACGAGGTGCTCAAGCTGAAGCTGTACATCTATGAGATCGCACTCAATTTCCCCGAAAAGAAAGGATCGTTCAAAACCAAAGGAGAACTCTATGTGCAGCTCTACAAGAAGCCCGTTGCAAAGTTCCGTATCGGACAGTTTATTATCGAGAATGGAAAGGTAATCCATTTACCGGCTTTTTGAAGTAGAACTGTTGCTTTCAGATCAGATTCAATGGAAAGGGCTAAATGCAAAGGGACAGCTTATCTAGTACCATCGAATGCCCTTTGTGATACACGAATGAAAATGTGTGAATAAAAAATGTGAATAAATGAATTTGAGATATACAGTAGTGTAGTGCCTGTTTTCAATGTACAGTGGCGAGCATAGAAATAGCCGCACTACATATTGGAAAAATGTTTGGTCATTTTGAGAACGGTTTGCCTCGCATGCTTCGATGGTAATGCGTGTATGATGTGCAGAATTTCCTGGAGAATTTGGCTGTGCCAGCTAGAATGACAGAAAAATAGCTCTAGCTTAGCACGGCCTGAATTCAGACCGAGGGTGCCGATTTTACGCGGGCACAGAAATAGCCGCACTTTGAATGTTCTTTTTTATTGCCGAAAATTTTTAACAAAGAACGTAAAAGCAACAGGCTACATACAACAATGATCTAGTACCTTGTCGGAAATCCTTTACTTGCGATGACAGCTCTACAGCGACGTTGCATGGAGTCGACAAGGCTCATGCAGCGGGTCACGGGTATGTTTCTCCAGGCTTATTCGATGCTGACTGACAATTCGGCAAGGTTCTTAGTTTTCTTTGCCTGCACCACCTTCTCAATGTCGTTCCACAAATTCTCGATCGGATTCAGATCCGGGCTTTGAGCTGGCCAATCTAGAACGCGCCACTTATTCTTCTTATACCAAGCCTTCGCGATCTTGCACGTGTGTTTGGGATCATTATCTTGCTGGAAAATCCAATTTCGGCCGCAATGTTGGCGTGCATATGGCTTCAGCACCTTCTCCATGATATCCACATACTTCTTTCCATCGAGAATTCCGTCAATATGAAAAATTGGACCAACTCCGGACCGCCGGAAGCCCGCCCATACCATCACAGAACCGCCGCCATGTTTAACAGTTACCTTGGTGCAGCGTGGATCGAATTCTTCACCGACGTACCGTCTCACATACGTCTTTCCGTCGGACTCTAGCCGGGTGAACTTCGATTCGTCCATGAATAACACTTTGGCCCAGTCTTCAGGCTGCCAGGTGATGTGCTTCTTAGCGAAGGCAATTCGAGCTTCTCGGTTTTTCTTCGACACGAGCGGCTTCTTGCGGGCGACTCGTCCCATCAATCCGACTTCGTTCAAACGTCGTCGAACGGTCCAAACGCTCAGATTGAAGCCGGGAGATCCACTCAATTCATTCTGGACATCCACAGCAGTCTTCATCCTATCCGCTTCAGACATCATCCTGATCTTTCTATCCACACGGTCCGTACTTTTTCTTGGTTTCGGCTTCCTTACCGGATTTTCCACATTTCCTCGACTCTTCTGTATCGTTTTCACGGCATTTCGCACTGCCTTCTCCGAAATTCCCAACTTGTCGGCGATTCTTCGCATGGAATTACCTTCCTTCTTCAGGGTGTCGATACGAGCGCGTTGTTCAGGTGATATGTGTTTTCCCCGTCCCATTTTCTAAAAGAATTGAGTAACAGATTAATAACAGAAATAACAGAGCACGCAAAATAACACGTTACCGTCGGAGAAATTCACTCGAAAACTCACAATAAAAAAGAACATTCAAAGTGCGGCTATTTCTGTGCCCGCGTAAAATCGGCACCCTCGGTCTGAATTCAGGCCGTGCTAAGCTAGAACTATTTTTCTGTCATTCTAGCTGGTACAGCCAAATTCTCCAGGAAATTCTGCACATCATACACGCATTACCATCGAAGCATGCGAGGCAAACCGTTCTCAAAATGACCAAACATTTTTCCAATATGTAGTGCGGCTATTTCTATGCTCGCCACTGTAGATATTTTGATGGTTCTATGCAAAAGTTGCTTGAACAACTCCAATGAATCATGTTTTGAATAGCATTCGAAACACTCCAGCTTAAACACAGACTTAGGGCACATATCTTGCGATTTGAGACGAACCCCGTATTCATTTTTTCGGATATTTTGTACATCTCGTGCTTTCTGAACAACGTTAAAGTTATATGCGCAATTATCGATTAAAGAGCACTGTGCTCCAGTCTCTGTGCCGAAGTTTGAAGAAACGAATACGGCGCTCTCTTTTGTGCCATAGCAGGTGTCACGGCGTAATGCCGCTGATTCAAGAGTGTGAGGCTCATAAGAGCTTTAAAACCGGCGCTCTATTTTTGGCGATCTTTTTCTTATAATCTGCAGGTCATGGAACAACAATATTTGCACACGTCCTTAGTTCGCATCGTTATTTAGTAAACGCTTTTTTGCGGATTTTCCATCGTGCTATTAGAAGAAAACATGTTTTTGTTTGTGTCAAGCATTGCAGACTGTGCATGGTGTAAGCAAGAAAAATTTATCGTGAAAATACAATAAAGAACAAAATTTTGAGTTTGAATTTATCTTCCCGTATCAAAATGTCACACCTTGCGATGCGTCTCATATATGCATATGCACCATAAAACTCTGGTGATCATCTTCTGGCTTCGCCGCGGTATCCGAGCAGAGCGATCCTGGTCCCATCACTGTGCGCGGGCATCGAAGAGACGAAGAGACTGAATCCAGCAGAGGCGCAAACCAAAAAATGCATCAGACACTTTTTTCTTGTATAATGTCTGTTTATTCTTTGGATACTAGTTCGTTCTCTATTTTTTCCCGTAACCACATTAATCGATGTTTTCATCCTATCAGATGTGATATCATCCTACTTTCGCAGGATCACTCCTATTTAGCGAACGGGCTACGATCAGAAAATCCGATTTCAGCCCCTAAATATTTGATTTAACATTCGTATAAAATCGGAGATTGGCATTGTGGGCCAACAATCACACAGCTGCACTCCAACGATGAAGAAACTCCTCGTCCTAGCTATCCTCCTCGTCGCTGAGGCCGTCGCCATCGATTCTATAGCCCACCGATGGCTCGATCCAACTCCCCGAGACTGGGCCTGGGCCGCACGGCGCTCTGCCTCTGTGGACCCGGACAACTGCTTCCCTGACATCGACTCTTTGGTCAGTAATGGTACTCTTATAGCACTACAATGTATCTAGGCGACTGTGGCCGGGGCTTGCTTCCATGCGGAGAAGAAACTTTACGTCTGCACGTCGGACTCACTCTTCAACGATTCTGTCCAGGTGATAGTGACCATTGGGTTTGGCAAGTTGATCTACTTCCAAAAACACGACCTGAAGGAAGATGTATGAACTAAATCGGTTTTTAGTGGTGAATGATTGTTTAGAGCGGTTGTCACGACACGAAAGATTCGCGTTTCCAGGTCTGCTTTGATCCAAATGGCAACGACAAGTTGATCCACGTCAGCATCCAGTTCAACGGATCCGTTCTGAATGAAGCTGCTCTCCCATTCTGGAACAGCACTCAAGCTTCTTCCTAAGAATGAAGTCGCCTTTCACCACGCATAACCATGTATCTTCCCACATATTATCACGATGATATAACTTTACCAGTCCCCTTTTCATAAATACTCATAAATTTTTGATACACCGTAACCTCAAACAGGCGTCCAAGACACTCACAGCTACTATGCCTACACAGTGGCTCCACGAGCTCATTTGTACTTTACGGGAAAAATGACCCTAGGGTTCACAAAAAAGTACGATTGCTCGAGGCCGTATGTTTCCAATTTTGTTTCCTTCATCGTGGCTCTTTATTTTGAGATTCTAGTTGAGAATCTCGCATCTCGCATTCTGAAGAATATGAATCGCAACAAGGTTCAATAGATTGCAGTGATCTCTACAGATCCCTGTTTACTGTTCAAATAGCACTCTCTTCGCTATGTTCGTTCGATTGTTGAGATATTTGAGTCCCGGCACTTGAGTCCCGGACATCTGAGTCCCAGACAGTTGAGTCCCGGACACAGAGCTCCAACGAAACGAGTTTGAGTTAACTTCTTGGGTATTTGCTTAGCAATTTGATGCTCCATGATGATTCACGTTTGACGTTTCTGCCGTTTGTAAATGTTACCGTTTCGTCGCAGTGTCCGGGACTCAAATGTCCGGGACTCAACTGTCCGGGACTCAAATGTCTCAACAACGTTCGTTCGTCACCTGTATTCATCTGTAATTGACCACATCAGTGGTGAGCACTCAGAAAAAGATGAAGAGCTCAAAAATTGGAGCAAAAAAGATTGATCCTAGCATTCATTTTTTTATTTTGAACCCCGCGTATTCTACGGACGACGGATCCCGTTGATCGAGAAGTGGGCTAAAGTGGTTGATACGAATGGTAGATACCTTGATTGAAATCTATGTTTTTTAGGTTAATGAACTACTATTGAGAAGTGGCCGTTTTTCACTCTACTGATAAAGACGGACTGAGACAGTGTTTATGGCCACCGTAGAACGAGTAATACGAAAAAACCGCACTTCAGGAATGGTGCCTGAGACCTCATATTTTCAAGTTGACCCCGGAATGCCTCTCCACTTTGAGCTGAGAGATTATGTGCACTATCTTAACTCCATGACAGAGCGTTAGACAGAGCCTCTAAGTGATGGTATCAGAGGAAGCCACTATGAATAAGATAGAGAGGTCGAAAATGGGAACAAAACACTCCAAACTCCTTTTTGAATCCAAAAGTCAGATTTTCTGCAAAAGCGGCATCCGGCTTGCTGGAGTTGTGCACTGCAGTTTCTCGTACGAATGGTGAATACCTCGTGTGAGATCTAAGTTACTGATGTTAATAAATTTCAATTTTAATTTTGTAGCATTCACAATTCAGCAACCCAATATGTATGTTTTTTATAAACAATCGTTGCAAAGGTGACCCGCTTTCAACTGAATAACCCAATATTTTGATATGCGATTAGTCCTGCTATTCTAAACACGAGTAATTCTAAACATAAAGATGGATCGGGACAGTGTTTATGGCCGTCGTAGCTCTCAAAAACAATCTCACATTACTTTCGGTCCAACGAAATCCTTTCAGCAAAACATTAATCCTGGCCACTAGCGTATTTGTTGATTCGATTCCATGAAAAGGACGTCGTGAATCAGCAGAATAAACACTCTTTATCATATCTTTGAAAATATCTTGCATAACAGCTACATAAACATGCACTCCGCTTCATCTTTTTTCACTTTCCTTCGATGTCCCCAACCATCCTGTTGGTTCTTTTTTCATCCCTACTGATTACGTGGACCTCTGTAACTGTGTTTGCAGAGAATCAAGACGTAAGTCCCAATACAGTACTCTTTAAAGGTGACTTTTCAGGAATCTAAGATAGAGAAATGTTTGGAAGCGTCAAAAATCGGCAAACTCTGCCTGGGTGCTGAAGTGAACGCAAAGATTGCCGGATTTAAAGTAAAGGCCACCTTTAACGACAAAACCGTCTACGAAACTGGTTTTCTCACGGAGGTGCTACCCCATTTGCTGCTGAAGACCAACTGTCCCCCATCTAGGCACCTCAGGAGTACACGACTGCATTAGGACAATCCGCTAATCTCACAGTGAAGGTCTACGATGTGGCCGTTGATAAGGCGGCAAACAGCGGTCAGTTCAAAGTCAAAGGAGCCGTGAAGGCGAAGAATGCTCCCAATCTCAACCTAAAAAGGACATTCCAATTCTCGAACGGAACTGTGCGTTTTTTTTTAACGGTAGATTGTACATCCATTTTAGATCCACATCAACTCGGGAACCAGACATCGGATGCCTGACACCTGGTACATATTTTTCTGGATCTTCTGGATGCCGTGCATTTCCTTCGTTTTCACATAAAATATTAAAATAATGTTCTACGTTCTAGTGTATAAATGATGTTCCACGTTTAACATGCTTTTTCCAGGCCACTTGCCTTCGACGGTCTAGTAACGCCGTTGAAATGGGCGCCATCAACAGATTAATTCACATTTGTTTTCACCATGCAATGTTTTCATTTCCACTTGTATGCTTTGTGACTAATTCAACGAATCACGGCAGATTAACTAAAGGTCCTTTTATAAAATTCACGCCTACATCCTCAGAAAGTCACATTGTACGGCTTTCAATTTTCCATGCGATGAACTTCGTCTATCTCATTCTACTCAGCGTTGCCGTCTTTGCTGTCACCACCGGAGAAACTCAATGCCAACTGAGCGAAACTTCCTGTAGTGGGTGTGCAGGGAGCATGTGCTGTCCTTTAGTGAATGCTACTTGCTGTCCCAGTGGATTGAGATGCTGCGAGAGTGGATACGTCTGCGATGAGTATGAAGTTGAGTGTCGGAAGGTGAGGCAGTTAAAAATAAAAAGGTCCCTGAATAGTGAGCTATGTTTTAGCCTGGGTCAGATGAGAACAACGGTGTCGCTCCCCGACCATTTCCCTTCTTCTTCTGATCGCCTTCTGGTCGACAGCACTGGAGAGTGGTTGCCGACGTGAACATCTTCACTCACTTCGCCTTGAAATTGAACGAAATTGAATATTGAAAGTTAAAAATTTATTAAATTGAAACCATTGTTACTATATTTTATCGCTGCTTGTAAAAGTCACGTTACGAGTTTATCGTACATCTCGTACGTCGTATGTCTCAAACACAGACTTACCTCTGCCTTAAAGCGTTCATCTTCTTGCGTTCTTCCTGCATGCGACTTCACTCTTCAATGTACAATGAGATTCTGGAGAGCGTACACTAGTGCACACTCCTGTTACTGTTCCCGTGGGATCCACATTTTTTCCATGTCGACTACTTGTTTGTAGAACAACTTCATGTACGTGTGGGCGTGGTTGTCGAAAGACAAATCAAGAACTAGAGGTGCCTGACGGACATATCACGTAGCCGAAAAGAGCTTTAAGTGCTTCGCGTTCATCGATGGAAAGCTAAAAATTGTCCCAAGCAACTCCATTCTATCCAACGTTTCTGTATTTTGTGTCCTGTTTCAGCAATTCTACGTTTTCGGTCCTGTCGAAACAAAATCAACCAAACAAGTTTTTTGTCTTCTTCTGCTACTGTGCTGATCGGTCGAGCACACTTTGTTTACATAATTTTAAATCGGCTGTTACAATGTTTACTTATGGATTACTCACAGCTATCATGTGGTGTGGTATTTAACATGTTTCTTGCCATTTGAGTGGTTCCTCAAATCTAAGGAAATGAACGATCCGCCGAGGAAGTTGTTTCATAATGAGAAAACGGTCGTTTGCGCCAGTCTGAGCACAACAATCCGGTTTCGCGCATAAATTGGCGCGAGTGTCTGTTTCTCTGTATTTGTCCGGTTGGTGACCAACTTCGTCGAAGCGACGGTGATTGTGGCGGCATGTGAGCGTCGAATCGATCGCGTCGCCAAGATAAGAGAGAAGCGGTCGAGTGGTTATTTGGTGGTGACAGACACGCCATTCAGACGCTTCCTGACTTCCTGAACTCCATGGGCGACTACAAGGACCAGAAGCGCGCCCTGGCCGAGGCCGCACCACCCCCACGCATCGATCTGTATGTTTCTGTTTGAGGTTTGATCTCGTCTAGGGTTTTAGGGGAGTCTTTAATAACGAACAAAGCACGAGTCTTATAAATAACCAGAAGCTTGAGGACGACGACCAACCTCCTCCGTACCCAGGTGTGACGCCACGTAAGTACTTAGCTGTTGTTATATGAATGCTAGCCCGATTTTCGTGAGTCCGTGAAATTGATAATCTTGCTCACCAATACAAATCAAAGAAGTTATTTTGAAATTCCAACTATCGCTTTGATTCAGATGAGATCTTTTCGAAAGGTGATTCATGAACGTGAGGAGAATTCCTTTCAACTAGCAAAAAATGATTGAACCGGAATTCTTGTTCAGCCAGCAGATGCGCCCTATTTATGAACTCAGGAATGAACCTCTTTTTGGCTTCTCAGTAACAGCACATCATAAGTTAACAATAACAATTTTGCTGACGTGTTGTAGGAAACAGTAGCTTAGTACTTCCTACTTCTTAATATAATAGACACATGCTAGAATTTTTCAAGAATAACGCTATTCGATTTCTGTGCTAAAGCGAAGAGTCACTCATTGACCGTGGAAATAGCTCTTATACAGTCTGTTGTGAATGACACGGGCACCCTGTTTCTTCAAGGCTCTTAAGAAAACCATATGCTAAGCGATATTTTGCTGCCACCACATGAAAGGGCAACTCTTCATGTAGAAAGGGTCTTTCAAAGGGTATTTATATCGGTGCTGATAGGGATCGGATTTGCTGTCTTACAAATATGTGTTTCTTGCACCTTACAGATTTACTTTTTTTGTGGAAATGAAGCTTTGTGGAAATTCTAAATTTTGTTGGACTGTCGCATCGACAAGTTGGAAACGTTTCTGCGCTGTATATTCTGCTTCCACAATTATAAGTTTTGAGTCCTGTCAAAACATATCAACCATAGAGGCTCTCAGCCAACTTTCCTTGTTTAAAACTCGACTCAGAACGGAAAAAAATATGACCTCATGGCCGATCAGTAATGTTGGAGCAGGACCCATTAGCAAGTTCCGTATCAGCGCTCCTTTTGCACAAAATTTGATTGGCACGCCCGTGGCCCAACCTGCTTGATCACCCAGGAACAGTTCTCATTTTTCGCTTGTCCAGTCCCTATTCACTCAACCTAATCTTAGTCTGATCCGCGGCTAACACTTGGAAGCCTTCTGTTATGATATTTGCATACATTAACCAGAAGAATGAATCACTACAGGCCGACCACCAAGCCCGATCCAGACCAGATGGTTCAAATTCAAGAACAAGTACCTCACCGCGCGAAATGGTCTCATCGCTGGAGGCGTCATTTTCGGACTGATTCTTGTCATCATTTTGTATAACCTTGTCATCGCAGACGACGGACGAAAGTATCTGGCTTACGAAAAAACGTCGCTGGGATATTTCAGAAATTACAAGTGAGTGAATCGAATAATCACAATGCGCCACAAGCTCAGTATTTCAGTCTGAAGATCAGCTTTGATGAGAGCAACAATCTCATCCTTCTGTCCCGACAACTCGGGTCTCACGTCGACATCGAACGATTCGCTCTGGATCAGAAGCAGAACGGCTTCATGTGAGCGCCACGAAGAGATATTTCTTCATTTTATGACAGACGCTTTAGACTGGAACAGAAGCAGGTCGAGTCGACTTCTCTCAAAAACTGCGTGCAGCTCGCCGATAATGTTATGTGCTGCGACAAAACGTCGCCGTTCTCGGGCGTTCACTGTCATCTGACTCAAGGCAAATATAAATTTAATGACCCTATAATGTTTGCTTTTTAGATGGACAAGACATCGAGTCCAGTGCCAAATTCTTCCACAATTTCTCGGGGAACTGGCAAAGCCTAGAGGACGGAAGGAAGCTTCTTCCTGTCCAGAACAGGCAGCACCACTTCACAATCCTCGACTTGAAGGAGAACATCGCTATGAAAATCGATCGCGCCTTGTTGCCGAGTAGTCACAAGCCGATGGCCTACTTCTTCTCGATGGATACGTACGCGGAATTGGCCGAACTTGGTAGCCTCCGCCGTGTGGACATTGGAACATATGAACATTTTCAGTGAAAATTAGAGATAAGGAGTTCAGGATTTGTGACTACGTTCCGGACAATCAGCACAATTATTTGCTCAAGGATGAACCGTGCAGAGAAACGAAGTAAGTATCTAAAAGACCCTTGAGGGTCAAACTTCTAATTTTGAGCAATTAAATTTGCTTCATTTGGACATACAGTTTGTGAGATCGTTGACCCGACATGGTGCGCCAAATATGAAATGTGAAGCACCGATAGCACTTTTCAAACTCTATGAAAATTTTCTAAGCTAGTCATGATGGCCATTTCTACGCAGCTGGTTTTCGATCTGAGACTACCACAGCTGGTTTGACCAATTACTGGAAGGGAGGTCATTGTCAAAGTCGCTGTTACACGCTAGGATCAGCCACGAGCTCCCAAGAAATGTCATTGTACAGGGTGACCCAAAAAAGGGCATCTAGACAGAAGCCTGGACTTTCATTTCCATGATCATCATAAGATCAAAACCGGTCAAATCCGAATAACTGTTTTGGCAACAGTATGGTAGTTCCACGGTCGTATTTGATCATATTTCTCAATAGGTTACATCATGCAAATGACATTGTAGGCCCTTTTTTGGAGCCGCACTGTATATTAAAAGATACTTAAATGTGTGGAAAAGAAAAGTTCTGAACGCGATAGGCGATCATGTCGATACTATAAAACTAACACTGCAAATTTTAGCATCAAATATGGAGCAAGATTCTCATTTAGATATGCCAGTCTGTTTCATTTTTGACGTATTTCTGTCGTTCTTAGGAGAAAGATTACAAGATCACCCAAAACAAAACGTTCAGAGAGTCGGAACTAGAGTCAAGATTCGATATTATTCATTTATGACCACAATTCTTTCCAGCTTCACCATTTCGCACGAACACCCAAAGATCAAATTCTGCGACAATCCACTCTACAGCGCCGTTCTGCAGTACGGTAATCGCGAGAATGAGCCCGACATGGAGTGGGTGCTTCAAGTATGATTCCGATAGCTGACGTTTTTCATGAATACACCCAATTCCAGGTCAAAATCGAGCAATCTGAAGAGCCCTACTACGTCGTAGGCGAAGATGTCGCCCCTCTTCACCAAGTAGCCATGAACTGTCGCGATGAATCCATCGACATGTACATCCCCGGAAGACACGAACTCTATCAGTATTCCATTCTCCTTCCCAATGAGTTGAATTACGACTAAATTCGTTCATTTCCGACTTCTATGATCTCTTACGCGCGCACACATTAATCGGTCGCGCGCGCTTGGCGACTCTCGCAAAAACGGGGTCACCCCAAATTCGGAGGCGATCCGCGGTGAGCTCTCACCGTCTTCCAGACGGTTGTCGCCATCGATCGGTTCAAAGTCGAGATGTCTGCCGCCGACACCCCTGCCAAGCGTGCCCCCGAGGAAGTTGCCTTTGACCCCAACCATGAGATGTACTGGGCCCCCGCTCTGTGCAGGCTCCTTCACTACCGCCACGGAGCGGTCGTTGCCGGTTTCGTTGAGGTTGGAATGCTGAGTATGGTCGTCGCGACGATTATCAGTAAGTTTTGTGTAGTGCATGGGCAGATTGTCTGCAACTTCGTTACATGTATGCCACAAATAGCATAACAGTCGAATTGAAAACGTGAAGGATGACCTAATTAAAGTGTCGATTTGGAATGAGCAATTTAGTATTCATCTCTTTCAAATTTTTTATTTTTTATATAAGTCCTATAAGTTGTTCGGTGGTAATTTGCGCATCAGAGAACAAGACCCACGAACAAAAACGCATATATGGTTGAGTCGGTTACCAGACGGTTCAATCAGTTAATCAAAGTACGATTTTTCAGTCACTTTAAACTCGATGGGTCTAAACTCTAACTAAACTCACCATCTATGACTCAATGGATAAACAGCATTTATAAGTGGCTAAGCTAATCAACAGAAAAAAATATTTTGAGAAGGTGCACAAAGATATTTCACCTCGACTCTGATGCTGCTTTTGTCACTGAGGCCAAATCTGAAGAACGATAAACTAACTCCTACGGATATGTGTTGTTGACTCTCCATTGAGAGATTTTTCTGTTATTTTCTTGGACAGTTACATCGGCAAGAACTCCCCCATACCACTTCAGCATTCCAGAATATTTAAATAGTCATGGTTAGGCCAATAAGAGTGCTCCACCGACATCTATGACGTTTCGCAACGCGTAAGCTTTTGATACGAGAAATAAACTCGTAAACTCGTAGGCCACTAAACAAGCATTGAAATAATTCGAGTGGAGACCGTGATCGGTCGGCAAACGGCGGATGCGATGGAGAGCCGACTTCTGCAAAACTCAATTTAAACCCCTCCCTCTCCTAATTAAAGCACCATATAGTTTAAATCATATAAACATTAGGATATTTTCACTCATATTTTTTAATTTATTAGCATTAATTCAGTGGCACTTGCATTGTCGACTTATTTCCTGAGACAGTGAATTTACGAGTTTAGGCTGGCACTTCCAAAACGGCCTCACCAACGTCGTGCTCGCTTGGTCGCTCCTGTTCGTTCTGGTCGGAGCGTGTGTCACCACAATCATCATGATCATCGGAATCTTCCGCGAGAAGCCCTCCTACTTCGGACCCGAACTCATGTTCCTCCAGTTCGAGATGATGCTCCTTCTCATCGGAGCCGCTGTCTCTATCGCCAGCATGTCCTTCGGAATCGAGGTCACCCACTACCTCTTCAGCATCTTCGTCAGTGTGCATCAGATGGAAGACAACTTCGGACCCATCTGGCCCTTCAACGTCGCCCTGCTTTCCTTCTCCGGCGCCGCGGCCGCTCTTTGGTCCCATATCTTGGTGAAAGGGTGCCAAGACTATCTTCTCGACAAGCAGTATTTCGAGGCCATCGAAAATAATAAGATCGAAATGAAGAGACCTATGTAAATTCGAAGTTATGTCTTAATTAAATATATTTTGAACCAAAATAAAATGTATAAAGCAAGAAATTATCGTTATGTCTAAATATGAAAAAAGAATGAAACATCGCTGTCCAAACTGGGGCGGGCGAGGGCCGGGTTGAAGCGTTCCAGGTCTCCACGGCTAGCCTTGGGCGTCTTCGAGAATTCAGGCTTGGTTACGTAACTGAGACCCTTGCAGATGTATCCATATTTCTTGCGGCAGTCCTTGGGTGTCCAGTCGGATTCTTTGAGAACAGAGATGTGCTGCTGTTCTTCGTACTTCCACACCATTTCGCGTTCCGGATTGATCTTTACGGGGAAGTCATTAGGCTATTGTCATCAAAAGCAGCCTTACAGTCAAGCAGAGACGTCCAGGAAGTCGATCGGCTTTCGTGCTGTTCACCTTCGAGAATTTCCAATGCGTGTAGTCGACCCATCTGTACTCCGTTTCGTTAATCAGACCCTTAAAGAATCGCTCTGCGCTATCGTCCCTTGAATAGCCTCCAATCCAGAGAGGTTCGCGAATCTCGTGCTTCATCTCCAGGTACTTGTAGATCATTTCGTTTTCCCTCTCCGACGCCAAAGAAGCCAAGTGGCCCTTGCAGTTGTAGAGGGCCTCGTCCCACGTGACTCGATCTGACGAGACGCGAATGCAGATGAAGAGTTCCCTGACGAAGTGCCAGTCGTTGTCGCACGGGAAGGAGCCGTCCGCTTTGGTGTGCCGGGTGCGTTCAGAGCGCGTCACCTCGGTGTAGGCGATGAAGACGGTGAAGGCAGTGAAGAGGACGAAGTAGAGGACCGTCCTCACACAGCCATAGATCTGTTTGTCCTCGTATACTAAACAATCGATTTGAAGTTAGTGTAGAAGGTGCCAAACCTTTCTGCCATCGAGGGATTCCCGCAGTCTGAATCTTCTTCTGTTTGCAGTTGCATCTAAAATGCTTTCGGAGTTGTTATATGTCACTAAAGATGGACATGTTTTTATCCTTCTGGAAGGATGCCTTTCCTATGTAGGTAAAATGGTCCCCATGTGATACATATGTCGTTATGATACAGCGTCCCTCGACACACTGCTCGCTGTGGCGCGCCCGGACGATACAGAGGCGGTCGACGGTGACCTCGTCGGGCTGGCAGACGACTCATCATGACTCGTATGAAAGCCACTACTCGCCGGTTCGTCTACTGTATGGGAATCAACAAAGACATTGACCACTTTTGACGCTCATGCCCGAATTGTTGTGAAGCCCAGAGGAACCCCGTCAAAACTATGCTGAACCAATGGACACCGTCTATAAAGCCGATGAACAGGGTTCACGCTGAGTTCGCTGGCCCGCTCAAAATGATCTGATCGGCACAGTTCTGGCCATTATGCAAAGAACTCACCTAACAGCGGAATTAATATCAGAACCTTCGCAGCTGCTTGAAGCGTTAGACCCCTTCTTTGCCGCGGGCGAGCACTCGCATCTAAAAAAAGTCTTGTACTCTGCTACGAGGATGCACCCTGCTTGCCGTCTTAATTCGGCGCCGAAACGACCGCCAACGTTAGTGTGACGAATATTGTTGCTTTGCTCGATTTGCCGATCGATGCAGCGACAGCTGTAACAAAGAGTGATCCAACATAGAAGGATTCTAAACTTACTAGAAGGATTTGTCTGATGCATTTATGAGATGCGGCATTATCGCCCAAACGAGTAACAACTGAAATGATGGGGGGATAGAAGAAGTTATGAAATCGGCTCCTTCACAAAGCAAAGCTGCGCGTTGGCCCCAAAATGCGGCGATCGTTTGGTGACGCCCGATCGGCAGACGCACTTGCATTGCCCTTTCTTGCCGCGCTCTTTCAAAACATAGCGCCGATGTTCCTTGATGATCCCCAGGAGTTGAGAGGAGGCGGACAGTTGAAGTTGTATAGAATCATGACGAATCATTCCATACAGTATAAATGCGAGAGAATTAATAGAATAATGAGATAAGATCTGGACTGCTTTCATTTGTGTCCCCGATGATTCACACTTTACATCCGTTTTGGAAGACCCTTAGCTATCCTACTACCAATTGCTCCCATTATGCTTTGTTTTCAGCTGGCTCCAGCGGGAAGAATCGCGGTTCATATTATTCACAGAGGAGTCGAAGTGATCAAATGTATACAAAGCCCGGAATTTATCGGTTTACGTGGCCAAAGCTCCCCAGTCTGTCGAATTATTTCCAAAAGGATTGTTCTTTTCGCCTAAGTTTTTTATTTTTCCTACCGTAATCCATAGAAGAGACATAGCAATGGGGGCACAAGTATGAATAAAACGCCTATCGAGCATTTCGAACAGCACAAGAGATGAAGAAACTGGGTAAAATTGTAAACACATCAAACGTATTTCAGGGTCGAACAACATAATTTAGGCGCGAGGCTTCTTGCAGATGAAGAAGTGCTTCAGGTCGCAGTCGACGTTGTTCCAGCGGAGGTAGTTATCGGGGACGATCTGCAAACAAAGCATATAGTTTGCCGAAAACGAAGAACACTTACAGTGCTACAATGAAAGTGCCAGCCGAGGGAGGTAGTTCCGAAGTAGTAGTAGAACATGGGCGACCGATCAATCCAACGATATTCTTTGTTGACGTTTGGCGAATGAGCGCCGATCCAGAAGCGTTCGACGGAATCGTCCTGAGCGAACATATTGTGAACGACGACGTTCTCCATCGTCGAGTGGATAGAGATGAGGTTGGCGCCGTTCTCCACACAGTACAGTTGGGCTTCGAGCCAGCTGTAGCGGAGCTCAAAAGACCTGGCGCAGAAGTCGGAGGTCACCAAGTAGTACCATCCATCTTCGCACAGGGTCTTGTCACTTTCTTTGTCGTCGACTCTCTGGATATGACTCTCATTGTGGTGTAGATGAAATCCAATGATTTGAGCGGCTGACAGCAGAACACAGATGGTTAAGAGTACGACAAGAATGTAGGTGACGACCGTTTTGGAATTCATTTCCGCCCTTTTTCTAGGGTCTTCTGAAAAGTTGATACATATCAGACTTGTAGCTATCGACTTACCATCGATGAGGCGAAGATGAGGGAACTCATGGCCGCCGGCATGGAGTGCAGTTTTTCTGAACGACACAATGCCATAAGCTAAACGGATATCTTACTTGTGCTTCTTAGAATGAAACGTGGGAAGCAGTGTGTTTCGATCGGACTCCATGAGGGCAAGACTGTCTGAAAGACAATACACTTTCAGTCGAATTACATGGTGGAGAGGATTGCGTTGAGAAAGACCAAGAAAATCAGTTTTACGATGGCGCGCACTTTTGCGATGGAATAACAAAGAGGCGATGGGACAGTTCCCATAAAAACGCGCGACAGTGGGCGCGTTACGTGACAGGGCCAGCCGACGGCACCTCTCTTTCCTCAAGTTAGTGCGGCACGCAGACGGTCCTAAAAGGTCGGACATCTGCGAGACAAACAAGTGGCGACTGATTGCTGAAGACGAGAGGCGGCACTTTGATCTTTAGGGGAAGAAGGAAGTGATCCAAAGATATGAAAATAATAACGATACTGCTCATACATCTAAATTCAGCTTTTCCATCCTGAAAGTGAGAAAGAAGACACATACAATGCGCTTATTTAAACCTGCACACACCTCCAGTACACTTTGTATTAGGGGTTGAGTTTTTATTGAGTTGGAGTATTAAAAATGGGACCCTTGGAAAACATTCATTTTTTTCGCCATGTTTAGAGTTACAACAAAATTGATTGGTGCGTTGTTGAGTGAATTTAACTGTCACCCCACATTATGATTCACCGCTTGTCCATTGTATTCCTCTTGATGTTGGAGGTCTATTCTGTCCTGACGGTCATTTTTTGGCACCCCGAGATGGTGAAATGCGAAGTGATCTACGGGCTTCCTATGGTATTAATTGTGTGATGGACGGTGGCTGTCAAAAAGATGGCCTTTTCAGATTACCATGTTCTCTTAACTCCAACATTTCCAATTAGTTAAGTACTATAATGGAGGGATCGAGCTGAAAGTAGATAATTTCGCTTTTGGCACAAGTTTTGTTGTCAGCTTCAAATCGAAAACTATTTGGACAAAGTGTTCAAAACGGAAGGGAACGTTGCACTGATCAATCTCGATGTTCTGGAGGGATCGCAATTCTTCGAAATACTTTTTCCGACAACTCAGATTCTGAATAACTGAAGTACTAAAGGCAGTGAAAGCATCTCGTGGTATCTTAATTATGACGCATTGAATGTAGAACATTATAAAGTGTAATAAATCATGCAGAAAGATTTTCCTATGTACACCATGATTGATTGCTCTGACTGCTCATTGCAGAAACTAACGATCCACAAAAAGTCCTCGTGTCAAGACACATTCAGGGCCAAAAAAAAGTGACGACGGAAAGGAACAAGAGAAAAGTAAAATGTGATAAAACGATTCCAACCAGCCGGATTCGAACCAGCGACCTAAGGATCTCTGCCTAATACTACAGTCCTCCGCTCTACCAACTGAGCTATGGTTGGATGTTCTTTCGCAGCCAGCGCAATCATATAGGAAGATAGGGCGTCAATGCACATCAATTATTCCACGCCTCATCTCACATAAACCGCACCAGCATGTGACGCCATCCAACCATAGCTCAGTTGGTAGAGCGGAGGACTGTAGTGTTTGACAGAGATCCTTAGGTCGCTGGTTCGAATCCGGCTGGTTGGAATCGGTTTTGAAATTTACCGTAACCATAGTCAAGCTTTGACGAAACATTGACTAATTTTTGGATTTTTTGCACAATTTTTTCCGACGCCACATTCACCCCAGAGCCGATTTTTTCTTTCAACCAAAATCCTTAAACACTGCTTTTCTAGCAACCTGTCTGGATTATTCTGGAGTGGGTCGATCTGGAAAGACCAATTTTGATTTGGACTGTATTTGTAAAGCCCATTGCCTCTTGCACGCAGTCAGCGCTTCCTCTCTTTCTGTGACGAATCCAGGAGCGCTCGCCAAACCGCATTGTGGTTCTTCGTCATGGTGAAGAGGTTCGTGCAACGCGGGGTTTCACTCCGTTCCTTGCTCCGGACGTTGTTCCGCGACGTCGAGACTCTTCCCGTTTCTCTCCACTGAACGGGACTCAATCCACGAGGTTTATTCAGTTAGCACCCTTAGAAACATAGAGAAATTCTCTATAGATTCCCTCCACACAGCTTAGGTTTGTTTGTATTTGTGGGTATTCATTGATATTTGTTCAGATAATGTTTGCAAAATGCATAACGCTATGACGATCTTTTGGCGTCAAAGGCGTTGGGAACGTGACACGACAATTCCACCCCAAATTTTTCCACCCCGACAATTCCACCCCGTACTTTTCCACCCCGTCCTTTTCCACCCCATACTTTTCCACCCCGTACTTTTCCACCCCGTACTTTTCCACCCCGTACTTTTCCACCCCAAATTTTTCCACCCCGACAATTCCACCCCGTACTTTTCCACCCCGTCCTTTTCCACCCCATACTTTTCCACCCCGTACTTTTCCACCCCGTACTTTTCCACCCCGTACTTTTCCACCCCAAATTTTTCCACCCCGACAATTCCACCCCGACAATTCCACCCCGACAATCCGAGAAATAAGGTTTTTAACAACAGACTTTAAACAACAAATTTAAAAAACAACAAACAACATCAACATCAGATCGTTATTACCGACTTCATCCCGAGTGCGTGAGCGTCCTCCCAGTTGTTGCATGCTTTGTTTGCATGGGACGGCTTCTATGAGAAAAAAGTTAAAGTAGATTGGATTAAAAGAAGGAAAGCGTATTGAGTTAAAAGCTCGTGAACATGCGCTAGATTCATGCAACAAAACGGAAAATCGCGACGTGATTACGAAAATCAGACAGGGCCTTGGAGACGAAGCCATTGCCAGTGCTCAATCGTCCGACTCTATGGTCCGAAGCTACCAGAGGGCACGGAAGAAGATTCGAGAGAAGGAGGGAGACGACGTGGCAAATGTACCAGATCCGTTTGCCTTCAAAGTTCCAAAGTATTAATGTTCTTGAGACATATCTGATGAAATACAACTGTTTTTTCCTTTTTACGTAGGTGTATCTATTTATGTGGCCGCGCTAGATTTGAGCCGTCCGAACGTATTACGTTCTTTGGTGCCATTTTTTGGTCCCGAACGGAAAACTTCCAGCATATTCAGATTTCCCAGTGAATTCTGCACCTACTAGTGCCTACTACTTCCCAGTAATACAACAAAAACAAGGGTAACTGGGCAACTAAAAGTTCTCCGCTGGGGTGTATCTATTTATATGGCCGCCACTGTACATCCGCGAAACTCTTCTGAATGAACCAAGAAGAGGAATCACCTTCGTTCCCAGCGAATGGAATCTCTTCGAGAGAACGTCCGAAGACCAACCTCGCACCAACAACGGTATGGAAGCCTGGCACGGGATCATCAACAGGAGCGTTTCCCGATCGCCTACAATGACCGGCTTACTGGATGTGATCGAAAGAGAGGAACTGTACGCACGTCAAGTATATCGTGAGTACACGATTAAGCCGTCAAAGGGGCTTCGGCAGCGCTCGCAACGTTTTAATTACAAACAGCACAGTAAGGAGCTTCATTCCATCGTCGATCAGTATGACGACTACAAGGAGAATCCCGTAGATTATCTTCAAAAACTGGCTGTACATTGCAGCAACGGATGGATCGCGCCACAGCCTGCTCAAGATGAGGAACAGTAGGACGCTTCCCCGTAACCCTCATAATTTTGTTTGTTGTTTTTATTTTTGTAATTTTGTTCTATAAAAGTCGAATTGTCGGGGTGGAAAAATTTGGGGTGGAAAAATACGGGGTGGAATTGTCGGGGTGGAATTGTCGGGGTGGAAAAGTACGGGGTGGAAAAAATTGGGGTGGAAAAGTACGGGGTGGAAAAGTACGGGGTGGAAAAATACGGGGTGGAAATGTCGGGGTGGAAAAGTACGGGGTGGAATTGTCATGACGGCGTTGGGAATGAATTGTGATGTTATAAAAGTTATCTTCTACCGAAACTGTTGTACTTATCCGTACTTTTATAATGTACTCTGATGTTTCGCGATTTATTATTATCATTTTTTACATTTTTATTTTACATTTTAATTCATTGCACAGGGCGGCCCAAAGAAATGGTGTCTAGACAGAAGTCAAGGAAGTCATTTGTGAGCATCCAGACGTGAGTCCGGTCGGAAAACGAAAGAAACCGACCGGGCTCACAGGTCTGAACTTCTGAATGACTTTCTAGACTTCTGCTAAACTTTTGTCTAGATGCTCTTTTTGGGCCGCCCTTTATGGTGAATCAGTAATTATTGTTGAGCTTCTTTTTGAAGTAGTTGCCCGGGGAGTTTCTTGGCTCGTGCTTGATGGATATGTGCCCGATTCTAAAACATCCCGCATTGTATACATTATTCGCCCAAATCATTGCTCCCTTTCATGACTGGAGTGGTAGTGGGCCTGTCTTTTAGCGCGTGCCTCGTCGTTTCGTGCCAACCAGGTGAGGTGTTGTTGGCAGGATGATAGTGGTAATAGTAGACAACACACAGGAATGCCAGCAACGCCAGAATGAGTAAAGTAGTTAGGCAGTAGTTCAACCGCCTATAAGTCGTCAGTCCTGAATCGTACATTAGTCACATCTCTCCCGTAAACAACACCCACGAATTTCCTTCCTCGGCAGCTGAAGAGATTCACTATCGCTGTGTTTGACGAGAGCCGAATTTTGCTCCAAATAATCGACAGTTCTGAAAGACGAGGAATAGGGAACACAGTCGAAACCTACAGGCTAGTTCTATGCGGAACGCCGTGGTCGTCGAGCATGTCCTTCCTGTTCTTGTAGTTACCCATTGAGCCAAAATAAGAAGTAGCAAGGGGAGTGGATGTTTAAAATCAATAAACGAGTAGGGAAGGGGAGACAGTCGCGAGGGTGCGCTTTATCATCAACACGTCCTATGACTTTGGACACGTTCACCTTTGTTATCAGTGGTTGTTGTGAATCATCAAATCGAGCGCCAAGGCTGATGAATAGGCTTTCAATGTGCCTCGTTGTATAAACATCGTTGTGATTTTTAAAGAACGCATGTACAGCAAACAGCTAAACTTGACAGTCCAAAGTGAGGAGGGAGGTGACATATCTTTATTTTTTATCTATATTTTTACATTTACATCTCTCCTACCTGTTCCTCTGGTCTCCCCAAGCTACTGCCCTCCTTAACCGACTGGATATATGTTAATGTTTATGAAAGTTTCAACGACCTTTTCCAAATGCTACATCCATCCGGAACCGGCGACGGAACTTCTTATTCTCGGGGCGTTAGCGGCACAGATGAGGCTTCGGAGATCAGCCGCGGTTCGGAAGTTGCGCGTTCGCCGGTTCTCAGAGTGTCGGCCATCTTCAGGGTGACATCTCACGCAGCCGGATTCCTGGCGTCGGACATCTTGTTGTCAGCGGTGGTCGAACTACGGCTTCCGGGTGTCCCAATTCCTTCTGGAAGCCGAAGTACGAAGAGCCTTATTCATTGCCGTATTCAGTCAAGATGTTAATTTGGGTGCAAATTTATAGATAAGCGTTTGTGTTTGCAATGTGGTGGCGCTCTCGCGATTCCGGTTCAACCAGGCAGACATTTGTGGCCAGTTCCTTATCTAGTGACACGTTTGGTAGACGAGACTAAACCTTGATTTGTGGTTACATTTCCGCCCAGTTCACGTGAATATGCAAAAGAGAATCGCACGACGATTAGTGAACTTTGGTGGCGAATTGCTTCTCAGTTTTTTTGTCGTGGAAGAAGCACACGATAAGCCGATTGTTTATTCAACTCGATAAGAACGTTTGGTTTGGACATCGGTCAGGTTCAGTGCATTCTTTTCTTAAAAATATTGTCGACAAGGGAGGAACGAAAACATGGATTAGAATGTGACTTCCTCCATGTGCATCACAGTCACCTGGAACAAAGGATCGGTTCGAACTGTTATCAGCAGTTATGCATTCTTTTGAGTTCACAACTGGGCGGCACGATATCAAGGTCCGATTCCCTGGTATCAGGGTACAAATAGGAATCACCCCACCGTTTCTTTATCGGTGCACTGCTACTGGAAGAAGCATTTGATTTGGTCTTATCGAAGTTCACCGCTTTCAGCATCGTTTTATGGGTGTGCCACGCTTGGTGTTTTGGATGTGTTATATGCGTCAAATCTAGGTTACCTGACTCACTTAAAGAATTCAGTTTTTTATCTTAGGTTGTACCTATCTGGGTACCGAATTTATATACTTAAGCTGAACGGCGTCCAAAAATCTTTTACGCTTATTATGCTTGTCAACATGTTCCAATCCAGTTGTAAAATTCAGATTTTTCGATCAGAATTCTTGCATTTGCTCGATTAAGTTATTTTCCTCCGATACACTTAATGCGTTAGCGCTAACTCTCTTCCAAATCCAGCACTTATCCGTAATCCTCGTTCGCAACACTTCTCAACCAGTACAATATTGATTTCGCTTCCAATGCGGTACTTAGCAATATTGGATTTCTCTAAAAATACCCTAATGTCTCCGGTTCGTGCGATATTTCTCGAACAAGAGCTGAGTTTTCAGATGCAAAACACTACAATAAAGGCGCTAACGACCGTTGCCAGCTTTACAATTGCCCCTGATGATGGCGGAGACGAAATTTGTGCTTTGAGCTTTCGAAACTATTCAAGTGGTAACCTCACCTTTAGCCTCTGTCCTTAGATATGCTTTGCAGATTGCAGCTATGTCCTTGATAACGGAGATGCCTGTGAAGGAGGCGGATATCTGCTCTGGACATCATACGTCATCTGCCAAGAGACTGCCTTGGCCCGTGGGTTCACCATTTTCGGATCGGTCGTCTTTTTGGCCTTCCTATTCCTTCTGATCACTGCCTCGGCCGACGACTTCTTCTCCCCCAACGTTTCCGCTATAATCGACCACCTGAAAATCTCCCACAACATCGCTGGAATCACCTTCATGGCCTTCGGCAATGGTGCTCCTGACATCTTCAGCTCGTTGGCGGCAGTAAACTCCGTCAAAAGACCGAAAGCCGGCTTGGCCGTCGGGGAACTTCTAGGAGGAGGTATCTTCGACTCGTCGGTGGTGGTAGCCGCCGTCGTCCTCGTGAAACCTTTCCACGTGATGCGACGGCCCATCATGCGCGACATCGCCTTCTATCTTCTGGCCGTAGCCTGGACGGCTTTCGTCTTCCTCTACGGCGAGCACAAACAGATGCTCATTTGGATGCCTATTGGATTCCTCGTCATCTACGTCGTTTACGCGCTTGTCGTCATCATCGGAAGATTCGTTCATCAGCGAGGAAAGAGAAAGGAGAAGAAGGAGAGGCACCGACAGATACATCCAACACGTAAGTCTTAAATCATCCGAGGCATACCGTATTTCCACGATCAGAGAGTGCAACGAATGTGGCTATCGAAAGCATATGCAGCGAAAAACGATACGGTACCATGTCATCGGAAAAGTGTGGACTGGATGCGGCAAAGCAAGTGGGCGGCGTGATGGAAAATGGGAAATTCTTCTACGAGGAGCATCAAGATGTGGAGGTCCTGGAGGAATCGACGTCTAGAGATTCATCGCTCGTCTATGTTTCTCATGCCCATAATGTCACCGCAGTGCACGAACTTCGTGGCTCAGAACCTCAAAGTAAGTCGGCGAGATTAGAAACTTAGAAGTAGGTGCAATGCTTCAGTCCCTCAACTTCCGCCTTCTCCAGTTACAACCTGGCATAGCATTGTAGTGGATTCACTGAAGTGCCTGAACCCTTTTGACGTCCAGGAGTTCGCTGATACGTCTATTATCATGAAGATCTTAATGGTCTTTCGTGTAAGTGAAGCGCTACTTGAACAAACTTAAGTCAAGAAGCCTTTTAGATTCCGATTATGATCGTCCTCAAGTGCTCAACTCCTCTTGCTGAGACGCCGTGGTCAAAACCGATCGCTCTTCTCCACGCCTTCACAGCGCCCATCTTTATACTTTTCGCCTTCCAAAGTTTGTTTTCCCACCAAGTCGCTCCATTATCCCCTTCATACAGTAGCCGACAAAAACATTGGCCCCATCCAACTTTGGGCTTACGCCCTAATGGTCTCTGCCGTCATCGCAACCCTAATCTTCATCTTCACAGAGTTTGGAGATACTCCCAAATACTACAAGGTATCAATATGAGAGCTCTTCTATCACTCCAGAATTTCAGCAATGCGCATGTTATGCTGGCTTTGTCACGTCTGCCGCCTGGATGTACTTTGCCTCTTCTGAGGTTGTCGATGTGGTCAACATGCTCGGCATCATGAGTGGCATTAGCCACGAGGTCATCGGACTGACTATCCTCGCGTGGAGTAACTCCATCGGAGATCTCATAGCCGACACTTCGGTCGCGCGCCAAGGCTTTCCTCGTATGGGAATCTCTGCCGCTATCGGGGGACCCTGCTTCAGTAAGAGGATGATTCAGAGGACGTCTCTTTATCTCCGCTTTTAGATTTATTGATAGGATTCGGATTCCCATTTCTCATCGCTTGTGCTCAGGGCAAGGAAGTGATTGTAAGTGATCTACACGCATACAAAGACCAATTATGATTTAAGATCGAGTGGGACACTGTCAAGAAAGTGATGTTGATTTTCTTAGCGCTTTCCCTTCTGTCGTCCTTCATTCTCCTGCCGGTACAGCGCTTCAACGCGAGACGTCCGTACGCCCTGGTGCTGCTGGCCGTCTATGTCACCTTCTTGATTCTCGTCGTACTCGCGGAAGTTAATGTCTATTCGTTTTGAATATGAAGTGATCGAGGTTTCTCAAACGGGTCTTTACAACTTAACAATCATGTTCTCACTCTGTGATCTACAGTCAGTTCAGAATAGGAAGTAATTTCGCTTGTAATTGTTGGATAGAATAAACAAGTACAATCTGCCTAAGGGATCAGACATGGGCCAGTAGACGCAGACAGCGTCTGCGATGCCACGTGTCCCGTGGGGACGCTCCGGAAATATTTCTCTCACACAGCACTGCTGAAATGTCTGCAGCGGCGGACACAGGCGACGCATGGTATCAATGATTGGGTCTCGCCACGATTAGCCTTTTCGGGCATCAAAAGAGGAAGATTTTCGTTTTGACGCATCTCGCGCGGTGCTCATTTTTCGGAATATTTTCCGATTTTCGGATTGTTTGTGAGGAATATGATTGCTTTCTTCAAAATTTTTCCTCGCAGAGGATAATGAAAAGCACCAATTGAACATTCTTCTGAAGTGGAAATCATACTTGTTTCCTGTTCTTTATACCATCAATTCGTTTCATTGGCGCGTTTTGTGAATCGTATCATATCAGCGAAATTATTCCTTTTTTCAGACCAAACCGCACAATGAAGCTGGTCAAATTTTTGATGAAACTTTCGCACGAGACGGTCTCCATCGAGCTGAAGAATGGAAGTACGGCCACCGGAACAATCCTTGGCGTGGACATCTCAATGAACATCCACATGCGCACCGTCAAGATCTCATCGAAGAACCAGGAGCCGTTTACCATCGATGCGCTCACCATTCGAGGTGAGTTTTCCAGGTTATTTTCCGTTTTTGAGCTGTGTACTTTAGGAAACAATATCCGGTACATTCACCTGCCCGACGCACTGCCGCTGGACACGCTGCTGCTGGACGAAGAGCCTAAGAGGAAGCAGCGCCGCGGAGCCGCCGCTGGCCGTGGAACTCCCCGTGGAAGAGGAGGACGTGGCGGTGGAGGTCGCGGTGGAAGAGGATTCGGCGGACCCCGCGGGCGTGGACGCTAATGCTAACTTTTTTGCGAATAAGAGTTATGTTTGTTGTTATGGGATATAAAGTTTGCAGTTCTATGCCTTGCCTGTGTTTATATTACGGTTGGCGGTGGTCGTCCGGGGGATATCTGTATAAACCGGTCTGAGGATGGCTGGAGTCAGTATGAATTTTTGCGTGCCAGATATACATAGCTACTTATCCTCATAATTTCAGTCCAGAATGTCAGTACCAAGAGTACCAGACACTCTCCGGTCTATCGCCAACTACATGAAATTAGCCGAGAAGTTCAAAAACATAGATCCGGTCATCAACTATTGGCGTCTGTTGCCTTTTTCTATACTATGTACAGTGGTGCTATTTGCAGTGTTGTATTATGTGGCGCAAACGACGTTAAGTCACGACATGAAGAACCCGACAATCGTGGAATTTTTCAATCACCTAGTCTGTGCCCTCAAGCAGGTTAGGCGCCACTGATCAACTTATTTCAAGTAGCATTTATATCTAGACAAAAGAGAGGTTCTGCCACGTCGATGGCGTCATGCATGACCAGGCGGCCAAGGAGTATATTCAGCAGTACGCTCTGGAAGTATTCGCCAGAGCAGAGCAGTGCGACAAGGCGCTGCTCTTCAACACGAACGTCGTGAACGACTTCTACACGGCCGGCCTTTTGCTGGATGTACTCCAACTGTTTAAAGAAGCACTTGACGAAGATATCAAGAAGTACCGCAAGTACGCGAAGTGGCGCTCCAGCTACATCTACACCGTGCTCCGAAACGGGGACACTCCGTTGCCTGGAGGCGGTGTGGACGTGATCCGAACTGACAGCGACAGTACGCAGAATAGCATGGACGTTTCGATGGGCTCCCTAACGGCACAACTCGTGAAGACCACCTGCAATGAATACTACGGCTTCGACGCCATCGTGATCAGGAAAAAGATGCGCGAAGCGATGAGGTCGTCCACGTTAGGGATGAGCGCTGAAGACACCGAAATGGACGAAGATGCTGTGGAACTCATTGGCTCGGCTGCTTCGCAACAACTTCGATCATGCATCTCGAGGGCATTCGAGATGGCATCCTGCCGTACACAGTCGCTGGAAAGGAACGACTCTTATGAACGTATTGACGACCCGAGAGGACAGATGAAGCACTTGCAGGAGGGCTATGCGCAATACGAGGCCAGTTTCCACATGGCGGACAAGAAGGTGCTCCTTTGTATATCTGCCTGTTGTAACTGTTGCACGTTTAGGAAAGAGAGGATCGAGCGAGAAGGGCGGCGATAGAACGAGAACAGCGACAGACAGATCAAGCAGCGCTTCAGGCAATTGGACGAAACACTAATCGATCGTCATCGTCGGCGAATTTGGCCGTAAGCATAGCATCATCCATTTCAGTAGCTCACCAGTTACGACTCCAGGCAGTACACGTTCCTCGCCGTGCAGCAACAACCGTCAGAATCAATGAACGCGATCTGCTCCTATCGATGCATCTCGACAAGCTCATGAAGCAGTCCGGCACGCGAACATTACTCCTTTACCGTGGCTTCAAGAGGGACTCATAAATTTGGTTGCTATTGTTGTTGTTGTTTTGAATGATGTGAAGAAATTTGTTGATTTGAGCGACCACTTTTGTAAACTATATCTCAGTCTGTGTACGGTATTTGAGCTATGTGTGCAAGGATATTGGTAGCCGTTGCGCGCATTGTCTTAGTCTACGTTTCACTGTGATGGCTGCAACGCGCCTCACTTCAGTGTGCGAGAGCGGCCGGACCGGTCGGGGGTCGACCACTGGTTCTCTGTAAACGATGGAGTCGTCCTCGCCCCGGTCCACTTCATGTCGCTGCAAGCATGCCAATCTGAAGCCCCCAGTGAGTCATTTTACTGCTAGTGATGGAGTTGTCTATCATCTGGAGCGAGTTATCGGCAAAGGCGGATACGGTGAGTTACTTGCTAAATCTCATGATGGTTGATTGTTTGCAGGAGTTGTGTACGCGTGTGTCACGGATAAGGGGATTAAATGTGCCTTGAAGACGGCCAAAGCTTGCACGTTGGTTATGGAGGTACGTATATATCAGCGAGAATATGCTATTGGCAAGAGCACCGTTTCAGGCTGACGTTTTAAGAGCTGTAAATAAGAGGAACTGCCGACACTTTTGCCGTCTTCTTGGCGAGGGATTCAGCAGTGAGTTGAAGGAGAATTATATCGTCATGGAGATGCTCGGTCCAAACTTCTCCGAAATCAGAAACATGCTGCCGTACAGGAAGTTCTCTCTTCAAACGAGTCTTCGCGTTTCGATGCAGATGCTGAACTCTATTGAACATCTCCACGCGTGTGGATTCATGTCGCGCGACGTGAAGCCGAGCAACTTCGTCGTCGGTACCCAATACCCGCAGTACAGAATCATACACATGATCGATTTCGGAGTTGCAAAGAAGCTCGTCGATTCCACTGGGAAACCTTTGGAGCAACGATCACGCTGCGCATGGAGAGGAACTGGAAGATACTGCGCCTTAGCGAATCATACAAAACAGGTAACCATTCGCCGCCGATCTGACTGTGCTCTTATTAGGCATTTTCTAGGATCAGTGCCCACGAGATGATATCGAATCATGGTTCTATGTCACGTCCGAATTAATGAGAGGTAAACTGCCATGGTCGAACATCTTACGAAAAGACCGCAATGATATTTACAAGGCGAAGAAGGCGATTCGTAACGAGAAAAGCGGGGAATTCTTCAAGTAAAGGCTCCTATATTTGCATATGTCAAACTCTTTATTTTAGGATGCTCCCGTCCTTCATGCCTGGCATCTTGACGATGGTCGACGGCTGGCAGTTCACCACAAAACCGGATTATAAGAAGGTAATTTGTTCGCTTTCGTTTCTGGTCTTTAAGATAAGCATTATTTTCAGCTCTACGATATGTTGGATGCCGAAATGAAGGCGCACGACTTCGACTATGCCGCCGAGTACGACTGGGAGGAATGTCCCGTTTTTGTGGCGATGGGGAAGGATTCGGCACCGAAGGATAATAGTGCAGTTCTGTCGCAAAGTTCATCTTCTACTTCTGAATAATGAGTTTGTGATGGTACATAGTGCTTTTCTCTTTTGTAGTGTAGTGAACAAGATGGGTGCGATCCATTAGAACCAATGCGGGAACAACAACGGCGACTTCCCAGAAGTAATGCTTAATGATGCATATAAAGGAAGCATTGCTTCTCTTATCTCTTGCAATATAAGAGATACTCTCTTCCATACTTTCACCACAAGTATTTTCAAATCTACGATGGAAGGAAAGTACATTATTCATTACAAGTTCCGCAACGACAAGGAGCTCAGCAGTATCTTCATAGACACCCATGAAATCAACGTCTACGACTTGAAAGAAAAGTTTTTCTCTCATGTCGGCCTTACGAGGGAGTCATGGAACCTGAAGATGTGGGACTCCGCCTTCTCGAGAGAGTATGGCGATGAAGAAGTGATCCCCAGTAAGGTCGTTGTCGTTCTCCAGAGGCTTCCTCGAGAGAACGCCCCGAAGATCGCAAAGACTTCGAAGGTCGAGAAATTCCACGAAGAGAAGCTGAAGCGCCCCAGCTACACGCCTCGCCCCTTGGTACCCACAGCGAAGTGGAATGCGATGTCGGAACAAGAGAGGCTCAATGAGGTCATTCTCCAGTCGACCGAGAAATACTCCGCAAAATACTATCTCCACGGCAAAGACCTCGAGCCGTTCCGGAGGAAGCCGAACTCCGCAGCCCTCGTCAACATGCCCCCTCCGGGCTATGTCTGCAAGATCTGCAACAAGTCCGGCCACTTCATCAAGGAGTGTCCGTTGAAGGGTTTCAAGAAGGCCACGGGCATCCTCGCCTGCGAACTCATTTCATGCTCCCAAGACGACCCCCTGGCCATGCTCACCAATGATGGAAGATTCGTGAAGAGGAAGGTGGAGCAGGAATGCATCGACCGCGCCACGGCGCGCAAGCGAAAGGCCGTCGATGCTGAGTACGTTGGCGTCGTTCCCAAGAAGATCTGCTGTTGAACGTTGTAACCATGAAAAACATAAAAATGTAAAAACCAATCGCTGTGTCCTAATCATAGTACAACACACAAAGAGATTCATCGGGGTTATGATTGTGGCCGGTTCTAGATCTTTCCACAAGTTCATGCGGTTCATCGTAACAGTGTTCCTTCATCTACATTTCTTAAAATTCAAAATATCGTGTCAGCCACCTTGTCCGAGAGCAGGACTCAGCGCTCGTCCTTGCGGTCGGACGGTTTCTTGGATTTGTGTATCTTCCGACGCTCTATGGATGACCTTTTCCTGGATCCTCTCTCTGATACCGCAAGAGGATCCAGGATCTGATACTGCGTGCATGAGAAAGGAGAAGAAGGAGCGTGGCACTTCTTTTCAGATTGACCGATTGACAGTAAGTCGGCAGCACCTCATACTTAGCCCAACCATTCAGATTGTAACTTCAGGCAGCATGTAGACCGTCTCGACCACACAGACACATCGCCTGTAAACAATTTCAAGTAGCCGCGTTATTTTTCAACTATCACTCGGAGTGCTTCCCTTGTCAACTCATCTTTGCGCCTGCCGTCCTTTCACGAGACCGCCTTCTTTCGATCGAAACAACACGAAGAGCGCTTAGCGAATACAGCATCGCGACGAACTGCGTGACCATAATAGTGAGTAGTTTTTTATGCGCTCTCTGGAACGTTCTACTCTTCGTAGAATCAATATGTGAATAAGTGAACGGATTTGACGTTCGTGCAAATTTCTGACGGTTGAGAATGATCCATAAATACTGTTACACGTTCAATATTATAATTTTTTGATGATTTTTGCTTATCTTTTCTTCGTTTTTATGTGATATGTTGTGTGTTGCGCTTTATTCGGATTGTATGCTGCTATTTACTCGAACACTACACTATTTACTCGGTATTTTTACTGAAAGCAACACAAATATGTGTTAAACTACGATAGCTCAATAAAAGCTCATTACAATAATCCGAATATGTCACAAAAATCCATGGACATTAAGATACCGATCAGTTTTCATAGGATCGCTTCACTTATTGTTATTTTCCATCTTGAACCGAGGCATCAAGCAGGACTGCACCCCTGTCTACGGAGCGAAAAAGGCTCTGCAGTGGTGCGAGGCCACCCGTCGCGACCTTCTGGAGCAAGGATTGCTAAGGATGTTCGGCTCTCAAACTCGCCCTGAGCTCACTGGATTTTAATGTTAGGGGCATCATGGAGATTAATATCTGCGCAATTCAGCACAAGCCAATGGACTCATTCAAACGCGCTCTAAAGAAGGCCTGCAATGAAAGCATACCAAAAAATGCGCGCATCTTGACGAATTTCCTGACACGTCTTGGGTGCATAGCCACTGCAAGGTGGACATTTTGAATGTGATTAAATGTTTCTTGTTCAGAATTTCTTGCGCTGTCGAACGATATAATAATCTTGTCATTTATTTCGTTCTTTGAAAATATATGACTGTTTCTTATTTATGGATCACCCTGTAGAGATATCTTGATATTTGATGTTTTGTGTGGGCTGTTAGCATCTGCGGAATGTTGGCCATTACTGTTACTAAGCATAGTGGACGTTCGCTTCTTCTCTCTTTTTAGGCATTCCAAGTTTCTTTCACCTTTTTTCAACTTTCAGTCTTTCTCTCTTCCACTAACGCCTCATTTTCGGTTGTTACTCGACGTTTATCTATCGTAAGATCTTATCAGATCGTATGCCTATGGAAAACAACCCCAGCTCTGTGGTATACGTTGTGAAGGAAAAGTAAGTTGGGGACTAGTAAACAAAAGCTCCCCATTGCAGAAAGAAGTCGAAAAGCAAGCATTTCCACAAGTTCTTCTGGCCATGTATGCTCTTCACAATCAAACTCATCCTCGTGCTCATTGGCTTTTTTGGATATTGGTTCTACAGGTCGCCCCCGAGTCCCATGATGACTCCGATCCCGACAACAACATCCGCTAGCGGTATGATATGCTACGCGCTCTTGTACCGTTCTGTGATCGATGTAGCATCCAACAGTGTGAAGGTACACCTTCCGCCAGGACAACTATGTCCCAACGAATGGTCCTACTTTAATTTCACAAACCAGTGTTACAAATACTACCAGCAGAAATGGAGCTTTAAAGGAGCTGAACAGTTCTGCGCTAGCAAAGGCGCTCACCTAGTGTCTATTCACTCAAGAGAGGAGAACGATTTCGTTGTCGGAATATCAGAAATCGAAGGATTTGGACCGAATCGATCCGCGATATGGATCGGAGGCCACTCAGCGAAAAAGGACGAAGTGTTCGTTTGGACCGATGACAGCCCTATGGATTTCACCTGGTTTGTTCCAAATCCGGTTATGCACGAGAACTGTCTTGAGGTAGGGCTTCTTCTTGGAGATGATTTTGAATCTGAGTCATTTAGTTGTATGACTGTGGTGGCTGGATGGTCTACTGCTGGGAGAGTACTCATTGCGATAACTATTTCAGAACGGGCTATGTGTGCAAAATGAATGCCAATTCGAATTAGAGAACAGTTTTTTCCGATATTTTGTGTTATCGCAAGCTGCATGGAAGTAAATTGTTAGTTTACAATCGGCTTGGACATAACGTTGGACATGACCACTGGACATGTGAACGACTGGTGGGTTGGCTCTGGAGTCGGTCGGCTGACACGCTCCCAACAAGAAGTCTTTTTGACCCCCTAGCGACAACCCCTGATTCTCTGACCACAACTAGGCTCTTCCATTACCTTCAACACACTCTTTCATTGCCAGAAGTTAGAAGTTGAATTATACGGCCATTTCCTGATGTCGAGATACTCTGCTCTGTACCCGTCAGCATATTCCACTGGCGTCATCTTGTGACCGTAGAGGCCGAAAACGATCGACCCTTCCTTCCAGTCGCTGCAGCCGAAATTGGCTTCTTTCACACTCGAATTGGTTGAAAGGGTTCGTTACGTGCCTATGCCAAAAATTTTTCGTTTATCTTTCGGCGTTTTCTCATTCACTTTTTGTGTACAGCGAGCCCAAAAAAAATTCTGCAATGCGTAAAGGGTTTGGCAGAGTGGATAGAGATTTAGGGGCCGGGCGATCATTTGCGCTAGACAAATGAACCAAATCAGACTCCGTAAATACATTATCCATTTAAAATGAGACTTACTGGAATATGTTAGATAGGTTGCTCGAAATTCTTAGTCCAATGGCCGGCAATGCGGGTTGTCAGATTCGTAACGACACTTTTTGACTTTCCAAACTACACAACCGTTTTGGAATGGACATAGAATAACTTTAATTTTAAAGGCAAAAAATGAAGTTAAAGCATGCTAAGATTTTCGAGTTCTCAAAAGAGTTTCAGACTTCGGCGCCGATCAGGGCTGTCACCTGTGTGAGGCCTAGTAACGTTCTCTTATGAAGTACAATTTAGAAGAGGTGCTTCGCTATCACTTTTCATCTCTGTGCCTCGCAGCGCTGTTTCCCTCTTCCTAAAGCAACTTGTTCTTCTTTACAGTCGACGAAAACAATGTCTTCGCGGACAGGCCGGCCGCGTTTCTTTCGGCGCTGTACCATAATCTAACAATTCCATATTCCATGAAAGACCCACTTGGATGCTGTGATAAGCATTTTATGTTGCTATCTGCTTGTCGCATTAAGCCCTTATGGTCGCTTCCGACCATAATTGATATTCCTATTACCATATCATTTCTGCCAATCATGAATAAAGTAATGTCTTGGCGAACACGGCGGCCAATGTACCGATTTTTCGAATCGATCTCACTAATTCTCCGATCTTCAAGCGCACTGCTTTCCAATTCTATTCATCCGCAGACAGTCTGTTTCAGCCGACCTTTATCTGCCCAACGATCTTATCTGATCGTATGCCTGAAGAAAACAACTCCAGTTCTGTAGTATACGTCGTGAAGGAAAAGTGAGCTTTGAGGTTAAAAGGGAAAACTCTGTCCATTATAGAAAAAAGTCAAAAAGCAAACGTTTCCACAAGTTCTTCTGGCCATGCATACTCTTTTCGGTTAAGCTGATTGTTGTGGTCCTTGGTTTTCTTGGATACTGGTTTGGAATATCGCCGAGCTCCACTAAACCGACAGTGGATAATCACGGTATGTAAGACGATGCATTATTTTGTATGTCTGTCTTCGGTTCTCTCGTTTTCGTGTTCTTACTTCAATATTTTAGCTGTAACGAAAGCACACCTTCCACCAGGACAGCTGTGTCCCGAGGAGTGGCTGCACTTTAACTTGACTGATCAATGTTACAAGTACTTCCACCAGAAGTGGAGTTTCAGAGGAGCAGAGCAGTTCTGTGCCAATAAAGGCGCTCATCTGGCTTCGATCCATACAAAGGAAGAGAACGATTTTGTGCGTGAAATATCGGAAATCGAGGGAGTCGACGAAAACCGATCGTCCATATGGATCGGAGCCTACTCACCAAAGAAGGACAACGTTTTTGTTTGGACTGACAACAGCACTTGGGATTTCACCTGGTTCCATCCAAAAGAACCCAACTTGCCTGGCCTGGAGAACTGTCTTGAGGTAGGCTATTTTCGTTTGCATGACTAAAATTGGCGTTTCCTAGATGTACTACTGTAGTGGTTGGATGGTGTACTGTTGGATGAATGTCGAGTGCGATAACTGGTTCAAAACGGGCTTCGTTTGTAAGAAAAGTACGAATTAAAGCGAACTTTCGATTATTTTTTTGTGTCTGTGAGACCAAATTTGAACGAAAAATAAAATTTTATTGGTTTGCCAGCGGGAAAAAATCCCCGTGACATGTGTAAGAAGCAAGTTCGAACTTATGAACACCATGTAAAGATGAATTCGTGCACTAACTGGACTTGCAGGTCCGCCCAAAAGTGTGATTGATCAGCATCTACTGTAAAAAAGTGGGGTCGATGATGCCATGTTCAAAACATCAGAAGTTCTCACCGGGAACAGTCAAGCGTGTCAAGAAGTGATCCTTCGTGAGTCTTGTGTATCTTTGCGTCTTCCAGGAGAATTTTCTGCCCAATGCCATTCAACTCCGCTACTTAGGGATAGACATGTCGTAGCCACTGCAAATTCACCAAATTAACCGAAATAAGCTTCCATTTAAAAGTTTGCGCGCTCGTATATGTGTACACTGTTCACTCTATACACTATCCAAATAATTGTCGAAAGCGGAGTGAGCTAAGAGAGTCTCTAGAGTCATTAAGTAATTCGCCTTGAAAAGCCATGATCTTTGTACCCAGCACCCACCTAACACGGCTTCCTTCTTGTTGAGCGAACTAGTTTTTTTTGTTTCTTCAATTCATCAACTGAACAGCATCACTGGTTATCAACAGCGTCTCGACTCGGCAATGCGCTTTCGGGTTTTCGTGATTTGTATTACGGTCAGGATGTAGAACTGCGTCACTTCTTTGCTTCTACTACCGATGATTCGGTGCTTGATGATTCACGGTCCCCAAAATAGAATCGATCTTGAACGTCTTCTGATGGTATTCACCTGAACTGCCGTCGAGATGCACCACGATCGGCCGTGACACGTGAGATGTTTTCTTTCAGTACGCTTGTTTTCGGGCACCACTTTTTCATCGAGTTTCCAGTCGTCTTCGCCCATCGGTGGTTATTGTCGCCCTGCAGTTACTGTGCAAGTGAGATCTTATCTGATGCTCCCAGAAATCAATCAACGCCCTGTTGTACTCGTCGTCAGTGAAAAGTGAGTTCCACGCAGAGAGGTTGTGGAATGCCGTGTGTTGTAGGAAGAAAAAAAGCAAGGCCAAGCGCTTCCATAAGTTCTTCTGGCCATGTATGCTCTTTTCCCTCAAGATCACGCTGGTACTGCTCGGCTTCCTTGGATACTGGTACGGCTTCAAATCAGGCGGTAGCACTTCGACAACAGAAGCTCCTCCCTTGGAAATTCGAGGTAAGGGTTTTACTCTCTTTTTCATTTGACAGGCAGACTCAAGGGCCTTGTTTAGTATCACAGTTCTAGGAGAGCCCATTGAAAGCAGTTTTTGGATAGGTAAAGGGTAAACTCGCATTGCACGAAACTAATAGATGTCCCTATGAGTAAGAGAATTGTCGCCTCAGGCATTTAGCCTTTCCACCAGTCATTCTGTGATTGGCAAATATCATTGTGGGATTCATGCCTAGATATTTGAAGCGAGTCCTTTACTCTTCACAGTTCACCATATTGGGTACAATTCAGTTTGTGCTACTCTTTCGTCTGAAAACGTTACAAAACACTTACGATAATATCTGCGATGGGCACTAAGACTGTCGACTAAACGATGACGAGAAGGCATCTTTGTGCTGTCAGTACTCATTTAACTTCGTGTTTTATGGCTTTCTTAGCTAAATACACCTGCCTCGATGGTCAATACAAGTGTACCACCAGCAACAAGTGCATCTCAGGCACACAGATCTGTGACAAAGTCAACGACTGTGACGATGGTAGCGACGAAATGGATTGTGGTAGATCCTCTGCCTAACGCTACTTGCTTATAACCCGCCTGTCTTTATTGTGTATCTTTATTCTTTCTCAGTTAAATACACCTGCCTTGAAGGCCAATATCTAGGCATGATCAATAATATTTGCCAAACACAACATGACTGGTACAAAGGATAAATTCCTGAGACGACAATTCTCTTACTCATAGGGACATCTATTAGTTTCGTGCAATGCGAGTTTACCCTTTACTAAAAGCTCGCAGAATTTAATCTGTGACGAAACGAAACGAGACGGTAAGACTCCTTTTACTGTGACTCTTCTTTCTTCTGCATTGAGGTCACTAGAGCCTGTTTGATTAAATAGTAAAGCAATGCTATTTGGCCGACTTGATCGCCCTTTTCCGGTTCTGTTTAGTTCACTCGAAAGTTCATTCACTTTCCCTGCCTTGAACGCCCTTTTTGAACAGCAATACCTTTCAGCCCTTACAACCCACGCCGCATCCACATCGCTTCCTCCTGGACAGCTGTGCCCCGACGGATGGGACTACTTCAATCAAACCGATTCCTGCTATAAATACTACAAGCAGACATGGTCGTTCAAAGGGAGCGAACAGTTCTGTGTGAGCAGAGGCGCGCACATGGTCTCCATCCACACGAAGGAAGAGAACGACTTTGTGTGCGAAATGTCCGAGATTGTGGGAGTGGACGAGAACCGTCTGTCCATATGGATAGGAGGCTACGCGCCCAATAAGGACAACGTTTTCGCGTGGCTGGATAACAGCACATGGGACTACTCGTGGTTCCACCCTGCTGAACCTAATATGCCCGGAAAGGAGAATTGCCTTGAGGTGAGCTGCTTCGCATACAAGGTAACAATGAATCTACGGATTGCAGATCTATGCGTGCGGGGGTGACATGCTCTACTGTTGGAACAACGTCGAATGCGCCTGGCATAAAACGGGTTTTGTGTGCAAGAAGGGTGCGAATAGAAGTTGAAGTTAGATGGATGAATGTATCCATAAATGTATATATGTATGTGAACACAGTATACCATTTATCTACAGTTATGTGCGAAGATGACATTTCGATAATGACAGCCGATATCATCAGCTAAAACTGCAATATAGCTTGAAAATATCGAGCTGAGCCGGCATTCGTGCTGAAAACAACATTCATAGTGATATCTGAATGGAATCCTAAAGACACACACTAGCTTTAGTGAGAAAAAAATGCACCAAGATATGAATAACTTGTTAGATATCAGCCCGTACCTTGTAACGTTAGATCCCCTTCGCGCACAGACGAAAGCTTGGTTTCGGAAGCACTCAGTTGGAAGAAGAGTTTCTTCTTTGAAGTCGAACGACAAGCAATTGAATCCTGGGCTCTGTGGAACGTCAACGTTGAACTTCGTACCATCGGTCCACTTCCAGTGGCCATACTCCAAAAAATTATAACCTCCGACCCAAACATGCTCCACAGAGTCATCTAGTGAGTGAAGACTTTGCACAATTTCTGAAGAAGTCGTAGTTTCGTTTTTATAGCGATGTTTACCTACCCTTCAGGACGTTCTTGTCCTGGTACGATGTGACCGACACCAGATTAGAGCCACTGAACTTGCAGGTTCGATCTGCCACGATGAAATCCACTTTTGTGGGCATGGGATACAAACAAACGCCAGAGTGGGGATTCCAGAGACCGCTAAAAGGGCATTGCAGTGCAGTCAGAAGTGGGACAGCCAGTATACAGTGGAGCACCACCTTCATAATCACAACTCAGAATGATGGCTTCGTCGAAAACAAAAGATAGTGTGAACAAACAAGTGAATGGACATAGCCAAGAAAAATAGCCATACTAGGACTTCTGGAGGGAGAACAGAAAGATACCGTAACCCTTCTTTAACAGGCGCCTTTTTTATTACATTACGCCCATCAAAGCACACTAAGACACTTCCGTAGGCCGCTTACCTTTACGGAACTGTGATTCACCGCCTTTGAGAGCTCGCTAAGGGAAGGTCCACTGGCTCTGTCTTCCACTCGTATTTACAAGGAGTATATTACGTGACAATTCAGTCTTTATGCTTGCGGACACAGTTACAGGCTAAGCATTTTCATGATGTACTTTCTTTCCATCTTTGTACTCCTTTAAGTAAACCATGCTAGGCTAAATGAACAAATCGGTTCCTAGATTCCATAGCCTAACTGTTCAGAGAAGAAGTCGGTCTTCCTCATGTTTGCAGCCTCGCAGCTTCGCTCCGATCATTTGATCAAACATTGCCTTCTCTTTGTTTGCTTTCTTCCTTCAGTCGCGCTTTCTGTATAGTACGACCTTTGTTCCATTTTACATGTTATCATCTAAAACGTGACAACCACTACCCAATTGTCATTGTGTTAATGGCCGTGACAATTTGTTCTCTTTGTCTCAACTCTCATAAATACCGTCTTATCGCTCTGTCGTCGCCATCCCAATGAAGCTTCCCACTTTCCTTTTGCTTTTGTTCTCCTTGTCTCTGGCACAGGAATGTCCGTCAGGAGCCATCCCGAACTCCGACTCGACGAAGTGCTTCCATCTTATTCCAACAAAAGCTGACTTCGTCGTCGCCGATCAAACTTGCCGATTGATCGGAGGAAACCTTGCTTCTATTGGGAACTCTGCTGATAACAACCTCATTCAAAGTACTGAGTCGATAACCAAAAGCTCTCAGAAAACTGTCCTTTTAGACATGTTCTTTCAGTGGAAACTGGTCGACGAATCCCTGACTCGGGCCTGGATTGGTGGAAATAATCTTCTGACCTATGGCGACTGGAAGTGGACCGATGGAGAGCTCTTCGATTATGTGGGCTTTGACAGTAGGAAGCCCAAGATTTTGGGATTCAACTGCTTGTCCATCGAAGCGGGACCGTGGATGCCGACAGAATGCTTCAAAAAGCAGCCGTTTGTGTGTTCCACTAAACTCCAAAAGCCGGCTAACTGTTCCGGTAGCCATTATTGAAAGGGCGAATAAAAAGTTCGATTTAGCATCCAGTTCTCACCAGTGAGTTTCGGCGCCAGCTATCTGCATGATGTTAAAGGATTAATCTGTCATAATTACGTAATAAACGCATGTAAACGCGGGAGACTCGACTGATCAACAACCACAGCAGAACAGAAATGAGATCGCAGAGAGCAGCGAAGCCGAGAGTTGTCTATGTCTAGCGACAAACGAGCCGCTAGGCTGCCAGTAGTGCGATGCTCATGAAATTTCTCTCAAAGGGTCACCATAGCCAATGAAACACTACTCTCCCAACGAGTAAGGCAATCAACAACAACAAAACACAGCAACAAAATGACATCCCGAACGAAGCACAACTTGCAAAGCTGGACATAGACAGTTCGCATTCCAAAACGTCTTCCAATGGGGTTACTGGCTGCACAACATCACTTTACTTCGTTAAACCATATGAAAAACAATTAACTAAAACACAATTAATATAATTAGTAGAAATATTTCGGCTGGCTACTCCATTTGTGAGGAGCTCTCGCTTCCCAGCTGACGAGGAATGGACAGGCGCGGCTTCACCATTGAGCCAGAACGGACGGCAGCAACTTTGTGGACAACGTAGAGCAGCTGTTCGGAATCAGGAATGTCCATCAGCTTCTTCAGCTGCATTCCAATGCGCAAATTGATGTCGTCCTTTTCGGCATCGCGAGTCCAAACAGATATCTGGAAAAGGATGGTTAGACTGCTGTGAGTTCAGAGAAGCTAACCTTATCTCCCTTGTGTCGACAATTGACAACGATTCCGCATATGTGCTCGCTGTCCTCAAACTGCTCGCCGATCAGAGCAATGAGGAGTTCGATCCAAAAGGCGTCCAAACGCGCACTTCGCTTTGTGCGGTCAATGCTGATCAGCCACCGCCCTCCTTTCGCATTGTTGTCGTCCTCCCACATTGGCTTGATTCCCTTTCTGAAGACATAGTAGTCACTTCCAAAATCCAGGCGGGAAGGTGGCAGAATGTGGTTGTAAATCCTAAATGAAAAACATGTCCAACCACTACAGAAATCCGCGAACGTACGCCCAGAATCCTTCGACTGTGTTGAAAGCAACAAGCTGCTTCAGGCAGTCCAGCCACTCGCGAGTTCTGTCGCCACGCAGGTACCACATGGTGAAGGACCTTTGGAGTGGGTGCGGCTGTTTCTCAACAGTGAACTCCATCTGTTCTTCAACCATCTTGGGTGTTGCCTCTAAGATTTCCATCTTGGTATACGATGTTTTGAGCAGAAAACTGAAATAACGATCAACGTATTATTTGAGCGTGGCACATTTTTCGATAAACATGACATGGCGCGCATTCGGACAGAAGAAAGAGCAGAGATGTTCACTACTCCTGAAAGCCAGCGACAGCTCATATTATCATCTCTAAAAAATGGCTCTCAATCGACAGAATTTATTGTAGCCAGCTGCACTAAAGTTAATGATTGCGAAAAGCGCTTCCACTTAACTGGAAACCACTCCAGGAAGATACAGTCGAATCATTAACTTAGCAAGAATAAGGCTCAGCACATCAAATTTCGCGTCAATGTCATAATTTTAAGTAATTTCTCGTGAAATGCACCGATTGAAGAGCGACACCTACCGCGTTTGCGAACAGCAAAAGTACACTAACTCATCAGCGAAGCATTTTCGCAGTCTGACGAACTGTCCCGAGCAGCAGCTTCGCCAGGTACACACTGAAAATTACATGAAAGTAACTAGCAGGTACGCTGCGCGACAGTTTTGTGCAAGCTTGAAAATTTTGCAAAAAGGTGTGGAAAATACCCAAGGAAACTGCTCTACCGACTCGCTTCGCTCGCCCGCGACCCCCGCCGGCGAATCGTGTCGAGACCCACCAACTACAAAAAAATGAGCCTATGCAAACCTTTGCAAGATTTTCCCATACGAACGACATATCAGCATTCAACGTTGGTGTCGCAAGGCGCCGCAGAATCGTAGCACTTATTCACGTCATTCGGGCATGTGCTGAGCTCCCCTCACCCACTTATACAATTGAATCCACCTGTGAAGCCCTTCTTACACTGGCAAACGCTTTCCTCTTCTCAAAGGGCGTGACTTTCCCTCCAAGATTGTGCTTTTTTTTCAACGCATACAGCATCATTTGTCTCGGATTTCCATGAGTTTGTTTTCTGTCATCACATATGAATGATTAAAATATTACAGCGGACACAAGAATATGTCATCAAGAAGCCACTAAAGGAGACTTGAATCAATATGGTCGTACATGGACGAATCGGTTGCGCAAAGGAACGACTCGTTTCGGAAACACTCCGCTTGGAACCAAAGACCCATAGCGGAGATGACAAGACAGTTGAAACCTGGAACTGCGGTGGTCAGCTCAGAGCCTTCACTTGTGTAGTTGAAGGGCTGTCCGTCTGTCCATGTCCACGAGTCATAGTCCAGAAGGTTGTTTCCACCTGTCCAAGCAGTTTCACGACCAGTGTAGCGTGGGAGCTGTTCTCTGACTAAGACTACATACACCTGTTCAGTATGGCTAATTACAGAAGGCTTACATTGAATAATGTCGTTGTCCTCCACGTTCGAGATCGACACAAGATGTCCTCCGATAAGGCGACACATTTGGTCAGCCAGAAGAAAATCTGTTTTGGTGACGAAGAGGTGAAGGCATTTGCTCTTGTCAGAGTTAGGTATGGCCCTGCCTGGACATTGCGCAGAGGCTAGAAGTAGAAGTGCCAAGAGAATAAGACAACTCTTCATTGGAATTGAAAGGACTGAATGATTATACGGAAAATGGGTATTTAACGGTGCTCGCTTTCACAAACAACAGGTGATGAAGATGTTTTTGTGGGTTTAAATAAGTTTAAACAAACAAATGATGTGGATATTTCATAATGGTCGTTGTTGTAATCTCGTTGCATGTGGTAATCGAATCCGCCGTAAACGAAAAAAATATGTTCCATCGGCGGTTCAGGTTTCCGCTCGGTCCACCAACTCGGATGACAGCTACGGCCACTCGGATAACATTCAACGATAACTTCCTCGTTACTTCGTGTCTTTCTATCCCAAGTACCGTAATCGGCCTAATACGTGGCTGGTGAGTCGTTTGGTCGCATCTACATTCCCACTTACCTCCCTTCTTTTGGACAAGGTACGGGCCGGGCACCAGGACTCAATCTTGTTGGCATGTCCATCGGAAACGAAGCACTTAGCGCCGTTCAGCAGCTATTTCCTTGTTGTATTATCAAAGAATCTATGGAAAAGAGCGAGTTTCTCTTGTGCTGGTACCTTCGCCGTACATCGTACCTCTAGGTCATTTCACGACGACGCAAAGAAATCTCTCTTCCAGCATAATCGAACACTTTTGGGGTTTAAATTTAGGAATTTAGGGATATTCTTTCTTTAAGATTGAGTTTTATTTTTCATTTACTTCGCAGATACATTTCAAAGAAAACCGAATGCGGGCCTCTTGCATACGATTACCCTCGTCTTCAGCTCACACGAGATGTCGTTCCAGAGTCCGTTTTTGCGCATCTAAAACGCCATTGGTGATGGCCATTTCGAGTTCCTTCTACCTCAAGGCAGTTGTCCACAATCGGATTGCTGGGTTGACGAGGAGCCCAGTTTGCGTAGTCGAACGGACATCCATCAGTCCAATGGAACTGCTTGTCCTCGTCGTAGTAATGGCCACCCAGCCATGCTTCTGTGTTGGAGCTACCTGAGAAGGCCAGCGATTCAACGAACGCGTTTTCACTCTCATCGTGGATGGACGCCAAGTGAGAGTACTGTTCCAGGCAATACGCCTCGGCTGCTGCCCAGTTTGCCTCGTTGTTCACGACGGCCATGTAGCAGAAGCGAGTTTCCCTGTTTAGGGTCCATCCCGCGTAGCAGCCTATCGGACATCTTTCACCAGGGGCGCAGGACGGTGGTGTTGGACAGGATGAAGGAGTTGTCGTTAGAGGCACAGTTGTTGATGGTTCTGTGGTCGGGGCGGCCGTGGGGCTGGTGGGCGCTAAACTTTGGCTTTAGATCTACAGTCTAAGGCGAGAACATTTACACAAAACCGTGGCACAAACGAAGGCTTTTTTCTCGAAACATTCTGAGGGGATCCACGCGCCCCTGTCGCCGATGGACAAACAGTTGAAGCCGAGCACTTTGGGGCCTCCGGGACCCCGGCTATTATAGTTGAATGGCTCTCCATCGGTCCATTTCCAGTCACCATAGGAGAGAAGATTGTTCCCACCAATCCAAGCCGTTTCAAAAGTTTCGTCCAATTTTCGCCGGTTCTGCATCATGACTAAAATGCTTGTTCGCAGAATTTAGTATAACTACCGTAATACCGTCAATAATAAAATTATCGTCTTCATTCGAGATCGAAGTCAGATTTCCGCCAATCAAGCGACAGGTTTGGTCAGCAACGACAAAGTCCGCTTTGGTGGCCATAAGGTGGAAACATTGCGAGAAAATGGAGTTAGGGACGGCTCCCAAAGGACACCCTTGTCCAAAGGCGAGGGGAAGCAAGAAGAGGAAAAGAAAAGCGACCTCCATTGTCGACGAAGAGGCAATGCACGTGTTAAGTTAGTACATATAGCAATCAGAACTATGGCGAATAGTGTGTTGCGGTCGCATAAAAAAGGAAAACCTTCAGAATTGCACATATGATTCTATTGATAAAGGGCTTGTACTCGGTAATCGTCAACAAAGTCGGCGATAAGCATTGAAAATGTAAACAGTTTGAGCTGTCGAACGCAAGTAAACTGCTTATTTCTCTTCTGAAATAAAAAAAAAACAACCGAAAAGCTGCAGGCAGACCGTACCAGTTCATCTGCTGGAATTAAGCAAGGAAATGCAGAGTCTAACAAAGTAGCTGGGACCAGCCAGTGCCCCCTTACACAAACAGTGATCTACATTCATATGATATTTCCACAACAAGAAGGAGTATATACAAGAAGGTGTTTCTGCTGACCAAAATGTACGTGATGGTTTTCAATTGGTTAAGTAATGGAACAGGCCACGGGGACATGTGACACTCATAGCTCCCATTCTACCCGACCGCATAAGGCCGGATGTGTCCAAGATCATCCATACAACAGCCCTCTTTTTCAAGATTCAGTTTTATTTTTTATTTTCTTCACAGACACACTTCAAAGAATGCTGAATGCAGGCTTTTTGCATACGATTACCCTCGTCTTCAGCTCACACGAGATGTCGTTCCAGAGTCCGTTCCAGAGACTCATCTAAAACCACATTGGTGATGGCGATTTGGATTTTCTCTTACCTCAAGGCAGTTGTCCACATCCGGACGGATGGGTTCATTAGGAGCCCAGTTTGCGTAGTCGAACGGACATCCATCAGTCCAATGGAACTGCTTGTCCTCGTCGTAGTAATGGCCACCCAGCCATGCTTCTGTGTTGGTGTTGCCTGCGAAGGCCAGCGATTCAACGAACGCGTTTTCTTTTGGATCATGAATGGAAGCCAAGTGAGAGTCTTGTTCCAGGCAATACGCCTCGGCTTCCGCCCACTTTGCCTCGTTGTTCACGGCGGCCATATAGCAGAAGCGGGTTTCCCTGTTGAGGGTCCATCCCGTGTAGCACCCTATTGAACAGCTTTCACCGGGGGCGCAGTACGGCGGAGTTGGGCAGGATGAAGGAGTTGTCGTTGGTACTGCCGTTGGAGGTACAGTTGTCGATGGTTCTGTGGTCGGGGCGGCCGTGGTGCAGGTGGGACAGGATACGATAGGACAGTCGGGAGTTGTGCAGGTAGGAGCTAAACTTTGGTTTTAGTTCTGCCGTTTAAGACGGGAACGTTTACGTGGGCAAGGCTCTGGGAAGGCCGTCGCACAAATGAAGGCCTTTTTCTCGGAACAGTCGGACTGGATCCACGCGCCCATTTCGCCATAAGACAAACAGTTGAAACCGAGCACTTTGGGACCTCCGGAACCCCGACTACTGTAGTTGAATGGCTCTCCATCGGTCCATTTCCAGTCACCGTAGGAGAGAAGATTGTTCCCACCAATCCAAGCCGTTTCAAAAGTTTCGTCCAATTTTCGCCGGTTCTGCATCATGACTAAAATGCTTCTTCGCAGAATTTAGTAAGACTACCATAATACCGTCAATAATTGCATTGTCATCTGCATTCAAGATCGAAGTCAGATTTCCGCCAATCAAGCGACAGGTTTGGTCAGCAACGACGAAGTCCGCTTTGGTGATCATGAGGTGGAAACATCGCGAGAAGACGGAGTTAGGGACAGCTCCGAAAGGACATCCTTGTCCAGAGGCGAGGGGAAGCAATAGAAGGAGAAGCAATGTGACCTCCATTGCCGACGAAGGGGTAATATGTCAATGTGCATGATAAGGCAGCTTATATAGCAAGCTGAACTATGACGAACAGTGTGTTGTGGTCGCATAAAAAAAGGAAAACCTTCAGAATTGCACATATGATGTCAGTGATAAGGGCCCTATACTCGGTATTAGTCATTAAGGTAGGCGATAAACATTGAAAATGTAAACAGTTTGAGCTGTTGAAGACAAGTAAACTGCTTATTTATTTTCTGAACAGAAACAGGAACACTGCAGGCACACGGTATTAGTTCGCTTGTTGAAGTGCACCTTTACGAAATAATGTGAACACCTCAGTGATCTACAACAAGAAGGACTATGTACAACGTTTCTGCTGACCAAAATGCACGGGGTGGCACAAAAGTTCTTTCAATTCTGTCAGATTTTAATGGGTTACTAACAAGGGAACCTTTCGAATTGTCCGCCTCGGATCGAACTGAAAATCTGTATACTGGTAGGCCTACACTAGTAAACGCCAACGAGTGTGTGAAGCGTGCGCGATCATATCAGTGAGGATTCACCAAAATCAGGCGCCATTTTCAGTACAACAACCCAACAGATTCCGATATTTATACACGACACAAGATCACTAAACGATTCCACTTGCTGCCTTCATCCGATGCACTCCCTATCTATCCGACGATCTCCGTTTTCTGCAGGCCAAAAGTGCAGTGTCTGTTACGTCGCGCCCTTCTTCTCATTGGCCCCCCGCGGCCCATCGCTCAGCGCGACATGCGCAGCGCTCTTCTTTTCAATTCATTATCGCTGACCTCAAAGCTCTTCTTTCTCCTCCTCCTCTGATCCGTCTAATTACCGCGCTTGCGATTACTCCGCGCGTGCAAGAGGCCAATTTGCAAATCGTCGTCATCTAATTAAGAATTCATCGTGCGCTACCATGTGACAGGAACAGCGGTGGCGACGATAGGAACTGTTGGCGATGGTTATTATTTTGGACAAATGCCCTACAAATTGGGTGTTTCACGAGTGCACTTAGCAAGCCATCGCTACAACAAATATCTGATGGCCTTACAGGACGGTTAAAAATGAGATCCACGACTCGAAGGCAGGTTTCATTTAAGATGTGGATAAGATCTCTGAATCGAGCCTTCCAGGAGAATGCTGTATAACAACAGTCTCTATATAGTGCACGGAGATTGACTAGATGCCCGACTCTGATCTACCACCAAATACGTGATAAAATGCTAAATTATTAAATCTCAATTGGTTCTCTCGGCACTTATTGGTCACGAGCGAAGGCAATTTATTCATGCAGGATTGACTTTCTCTCATATTTCACGCAAATACGTGAAAAGTTCTGAAAAGGCCGATATACATAAGTCCGTCAACGGAAAATGTATTGAAATATTATTTATTTATGACGTTCCGTGCCACACACTGCCTGCCTTTGGCATAAGACGCATTTGAAACGCTACATTTTGAGGTTGTTTCAATGAAGATTGTTGTGGTGCCGGCTCGACACAGCGGCCAGCCCAGCCCAGCCAGTGCCTTGCTCGACACAGAAATATAAAATGTCCAGAGCTGTCTACACTGCCATCAAAGGGCATGTCTGGGTCTGCCTTCGACAAAGAATTCTTAAACCAGTTAATAAAAAGCGCCTTAGAAATGGTTTGTCTTAACTTCGCCGTTTCTCGTAAGATCGAATGGTGCGATAAGGAGGCAAGTGGGTGCTTTGGAAAACTGCTAGCGATGAGTGAACCTCATAAAATCGTATCTGTAAAACGATCAAATTCTAAATTTGAAGGATTTCGAACGTACTACGCTCGAAAACAGAGGGATACTGTTTCCCGTTTAAGTAAAGTGTGCAATTTTTTTGCAAGTGAATATACATGTCTGTACGGAAGAGGTTCGCTAAAATTGTTGAGTGGAAATCCAGACATGCCCATTGGTAGACAGTCTAGACAGTGTGCTGCTCTTTGTGTTAACTACCCCAAACAGGGAGTACATTAGACAACCTCGGTGGATCCTTCACCGTTTTTTATTGCTTCCAGCGCATGAATATGCTAGGATTTCGTTCAGCTGTTATTCTTTTCCGCGAGACTCACTTCTGGTTCACTCAATCCACCGACACGTTCTAGCTTCTCTTGCAACTTCTTAATTTCACGTTGTGACAGCTTCTTTCTTTCCTCTTTCGGCTTAATCAAAGTTGGCCTCCAATTTTCCGCCAAATTAACCTTTCTGCAGTCGGCGCTCTAACCACAAGCGTCACATGTTAATGAGTGCCTGGACGGGAGAGGGCTTCCCAAAGAACAGACGACCACCGTTAGGCGGGCAGCGAAGACGGCGCGAGTGGTGTAAACGCACACCTGCCGGTTGTTTTGTCGTGGCCCACGAAGGATCGCCGCGATCGGCGTCCCCTCGGGTCGATCAACTTTTTAGACGAGTGTCGCCGATGGTGAAAGTGACGAACGCGCCAAGGCCGACGGGCGCGCGCAAGCCTAACAAGGCACGAGTGAGAGAGAAGATGATGGGGAAGAGTGAGGAGAACTGGTTTGGTTCGCTTTCGCTTTTTTCGGTGAAGTAAAAGTGTTCGCTTCGCCGTGCCGATGCTTTACTTTGGGTCTTCTTTCGCTGTCTTCTTTCGATTTTGCATTTATGTTCTTCGTTCTAACACCTTCTGTGACCTGATTCATTTCTTTGCCATTAAACTAAGGAGGCTCTTCAGACGAGTCAGCTGGCTTAATATGCTGTCGGCATTCTTCATTGCCTTTCAGCCCCCACTCCATAGGAAAGAATGTCTCAATGAGTTGTTTTTGATTGGAGGACAGGTGGTAGGAAATGGTCCTATGCCTACTTGACATGTTGTCAAGGGCGAGTAATCCTGTGAAGTGCCCCCTCAGCAGGTGTGATCGAGTAGTTGGGGCCTTGATGGATGGCTGCTAATCACCGTTTTTTGGAAGTGGCGTGACCGGTTTAGGGACTCACACATTTAGTTGCGCGCCTTTGACTCAACCACAATGAAGTGAAGTGCGATTTGAGAGGAGCTTTTGCGTCTGAGCTGAGAAGAAACGTCTCACTCGCAAGGTGAAGGTTTTATGAGTTTTATGTGATAAGATGTTAACAACAGGCCGTTTTCCCCGAAGGCTCATCATTTTTATGGGTCTGCAGCTCCGTGAAATGGTATTATTAGGGCAGCCTCCGCGAAGAATACTTAACAGGCCCTCTAAAGTGTTTCTTCTCCACTTTTTCGAGGTTGGAATCCGATCGAATTTTCAGATTTTCAGTTGTCAGTTGACCTCGATGGCCATTTCATTGAGCATGTAAACAAGCATTCTGCATTGTAGCTAACCGGGTAACAGATAGTCACGATGATATCTCACAAAATCAGGCTAGAATGTTTTCTCGGTGAGCCAATATAAGCATTTTCTTGCTCTTGCTTCTTGACATAGCGAATGATGCCAATTTATATTGAAGTGGTGTTATAATACTCATTTTGCGCTTTTTTCGTAGGGATTATTTTAACATTCTTAGGCGTTGTTCAGGCATTTAGGCATTCATGTCATTTGCAAAACTGAAGTGGAAGAAATGTTCATAAACTACTGTCTTTTGCAGCGTATATCATCCAGAACATCTTCAAAAATCTTCGGAGAATCCTTTAACTATTTATCACAGCCAAACTAAGAAATTGAGTCATTTTCCTTTTGACTATTTAGAATCACTTCCGTCTGATTACTTCTGGGGCCCGTCTCTACTTCCTGGTTTCACCCTCCTTTTAGTCATCTCATTATTTTCGATATTTTCCGTTCCAGCTGCGACTTTTGCTCCTAACACTCAGCGACTCACTCCCAAATGCCCCATGACGTCACTATGAATAATTGTGTTCCGGGACACCTCCTCGGCCCCTTTTGTTTTTCCTTCCTTTCTCTATAAATACTCCCGAATTGATATCGCTTTTTCGACGTCGCGTCTCATAAAAATTAAATTCCCTAACCTAATCGTCTCGATCGCCCTTTTCGACTTCGCCTTTTTCGGCGCTCACGCTATCCACGGGGACATTCATCGTTCAAGTTGCTCCACTCCGGGGGCAATCGAGGCCTCACGCGATCTATAAACATCGTCGTTTTTCGCCTCTTCAGGCTCGACATAATACGTGGACGTCAAGAGGGGGCGGGGGGCTCATCGTCGATGTCCCCGTCGCTGTTTTCGGACTCGAACATTTTAATGAAGATGCGCATCTTAGAGGACTAGGCGTGCCCCGTCCGTGTGACACAAACACTTATCGATCGGACAGGCAGAAATAGGAGACGGAAATGGAAGGTTGCGTTCTTGGCACACCCTCTTCAGGCGTAATCCGCAGCTGCAGAATCTCGCAAAATATGTGTTCGCCACAATCGTCCTCAATTAGGGAGTGCGCGCGAGACAAAGACGTCCATTTTTTGGACGCATTGACAATGCGCGATGTTTGAGGATCAATAAATGTCAAACTCCGGGCGCTGTGGGTCCGTCCTTCCTTCCTGCTTTCCTCTTTGGCGCCTTCGGCAACTCGCAAAGTGTTAGGTTCGTCTTCGAGTTCGCTGCGCGTAATCGATCGATTTGCCATCGACTTAGGAGGAGCATGATGGTGATGCGAAGACGGTCGGAGCGATGACAATTAGAGCTTTTGGCAAGAGGGGTGGCCGCGATGAGTCACATAGAATAATTGAGTTATTCGGCTGACGCCCGAAGGGTGCCTTCTGACAACAGGCGCCCCTCTCCGAGAGGGCTGTTTACTTGTTTCCCGCCCTGTTTGCGGGGAAGTCGCGTTGTTTTGCGGCGCTGGGAGGTAAGTTGGCGATGAGAAATCGATTTAATTGTGGAGAAGACGCGATTACATGTTGCAGTTGTGCAAATATTTTTCTAATACGTCTACACAAGTTGACATGTCTATCGTTTCTTCGAATGATCTTGAAGACGAAAACGTCTCTGGCATGTAACTTTTCTCGTGTAAGTGTGGCTTCCGAGAATGCACTTCATTACGGTAATAGAATTCCAAATGTTGTAAGGGCAAAGATCGTGAACTAGCCAGTTTAACGTGTCGTGTCATACTCCAACTTCTATAGCCATGCCATAACTGATCTCCTTGAGTGTTCGAATAGCGCAAAGAAAGCTCCATTCGCAGAATCAAGTGCGTGTTTAACGCAGCTCTTCTTGTCATTCACTGTCCACATAATCAAAATAACGTGTTTGAACGGTAGTCGTGCTGTTTATTTACACTCGCAGCTGTCCGTACATAGCGCGTTGAGTAATTTACCAGTTTATGTCTGTCTCCATTCATATCCAGAAATTCCGTTTCTAGCGTTCCATTGGCCTACGTCATCCATCTAAATTTCCGTCAATCCCTCGCTACGAAGAATCTAAAGTTCAGTGTGTTCGTAATCAGTGGTTTTCCATCATTCCACATTTCAGATTTTGCTAAAATTAGTGTTGCTATGGATAATGAGCTTCTCAATTAAACTCGTTACACTTTTCCGCTCAGAAGCCGGTAATTTTTCTCAAAATAGCCTGCAGATTGATGAAAACAAATCGTCGACCGTATTGATTAAGTGATTAGTAACTAAAAAGGTTGTTCTCAAGGTCGCTTCCGATTTTAAACTGCAGTCGATGTTGATTGTTCTCTTTCCGAAAGTTAGAAGAAGAGTCTGGTTGCCGCTTAAAATTTGCAATCTGCGGATGTGAAGCAGTTCTCTTTTTTTCTGGACTCGATTTTCCAAACTGGCTTCGTTTGCTGGCGACACTAATCAGTTGTACTCGAAGTCGCTTTCTTCTTTAACTATAGACTTTAGACACATTAATCAAAAGAACCTGTTTCCAAAAGGACTTCCGGCGATTCGTAAGCGCACAAGTTAAATTCTGTTATTTTCGATCTCCGAGGCACAATTCGATTTTCCACAACATTTCCTCTTTGCAGATGAAATTCCGCTTTTTCCACTTGTCCTTTCTGTCGCTCCACCACTTGCACTTTGTCCGATCCCTCCACGGGTCACCTCTGCTCTCCGTCTGCCGTCGCCTCAGCCACCAATTCGTTGCAAAAAGGCACTCAAGGTCAACGTCATAATCACTCATTCCCCGCTGATTTACTGCTGTTTTCGTCTGTTGCCTTCATGTTTCCTCAACCACGTGTGTCTTATCTCAACGTTTATTTTTTGGTGACGTCGTCGTCTTCGTAAGTGTCCTCGTTAACTCCTTTTCGTGGTTTTATTCGCACGCTTCGGTGGATTACCCTTGTTAGCCAGATGATTGACGTATTTTTCAAGTCGATAATCCACCCTTTCCGTCGCTTCCGATCGAATCAGAAATAGAAAGAGATTCATAGGATTAGCACAAGATGTGACGGTACAAATAAGATGAGAGTACTTGAGGTCCTTGGAAGATTCGGGCTTCTAATCAAAACCACATGAGATATATCCAGCTTTTGATGTTAGGAACGGTTGAATGCGTTAGGTTGCCAACTTCTGCCTAGCACAATGCACAGTTCCAAAAGGTTCACGGCTTCCGGGATTTGTTTCTCAATGAATCGGCCTTTAAGCTCTTTCTCTGTTCCACCGATATTCGCCGACACGCATTTTTAATGATCACTTTCCAATACCGACAGCTGCCGCGCTAATTTATAGCTTTAGTCAGGTTTCTTTGACAACGTGAGAGGTGACAAGCACTTTGACCGATCAAAAGCTGAAGTGACCAATCAATGATCAGCTGATTTAGCTATTATAGTAAAAGTGTTGGTTCGGTACGTCACTCTTAAGTAGCGTTCTTCAATAGCGCTTCTTCAATTGAACTATAAAACCATAAACAGAACACAAACAAAAGCTTATAGACTAAAGTTTATGTATAGAAAGCAGTTTTTTTAGAAATACGTCTTAGCTCTTTATCCCAAGTACTTTATGTACGGCTACGTCACTGGTTGTATTGTTTGTAACCAGAGATTCCATCATCTACAGAGGAATACTTTGTTGCTCTAGGGATGAGCAAACCTTCGCGCAGTTCCATTTAGTTGTTCGATTTCAGAGAACTACTATTCTGTTGTGTTTATTTTTGCTCTATTCGTAATTTTGCTTTTCTGGTCCGACGAATAAGTAGACATCAAAGAAGATCTCTAGCGCTCGCCATTCCGACACTTTGCCTATGTTTTCAAAAGGTCGTCTTGAGACTGCCGACAGCAGACATTGTGTTTCTGTCGGCAGATGCTGATATCGGTAGATGGATGATTCATTCTTTACAAAGAGCGCGAAACGTCTAAACTTTTAGGGCAATCTTCGCCAATTTTCGCGTTGTTTGCCCCCACGTGATTCATTTCCTCGTCTCCTCGAGTGCAACATTGTTTATTGTTGGCTTCTCAAGAGGGATGTTTTGGTTCAGTTTCAGATTTTCAATGCCTCCATAATAATGATTCCATATTCCACGACTTCAAGTGGGAGAGCGCCTCGAGAGGCTCTCTCCTCAGCGGGTACCATGAAACTCTTCTTGCTGGTGACTATTTCCTGTGCCTTGGCGTCTGCCGGAAAGGAAGGTGCTCTCTTCCTGGGCGACGATGGAAAGTGTGAGTTCTGAATCAAATTGAAGGCGCAATAAGGATTGAAACTTGACGTGTTCTAAAATATCCAAGGACCTGAATTTTTGAAATTCAGCCTATTTATGATACGAGGCAGCATACCAGAGGCACAAATTATCTGTTTAATCTTCTTGTAATCACTATGACTCATTATTAAACAGAAAGAAATGAAAACATTTCTAGCAGAAATGGTCCTTTAATTAGGCTTTTTGTTCACCCATTAATCGATGAGCGCATAGTCCCAGGGCTTCGAAACCGTGAACTTTTTTTCAGCGAACTGCACGCTTGGTGAGATGTCCTGCGATGGAGGACGTTGCATCCCCACTCACTGGAAGTGTGATGGCTTTTTCGACTGTGAAGATCGAACAGATGAGCCTCCCGACTGCCGTAAGTACAGATGGTTTCTTTGTGGTATATAATTCGAATATGCAGCCGCGAAAGAGTGCAAGCCCGACGAATTCCGTTGCAAGCAAACCAATCGCTGCCTACCTCAAAGCTACCGTTGCGACCGAGAGTACGACTGTGGGCGCCTGGCCGACGGATCGTTCGACATGTCCGACGAGAACGACATCGCCTGTACAGAGCCCATGGAGAACTGTCCTCCTGGAACACATCGATGTGGCTTTCATCCGGCGTGCATTCCGCTCGAGCGGTTTTGTGACGACAAAGTGGACTGCCCGGATGGTAGTGACGAGCACGATCATTGCCGTGAGCTCTACCATGTTAAGTCCAAAGTAGACGTTCACTTTTAGACAAGAACCTCTTTGCCGACAAGCAGAACAATAGCTGCAAGTACGGTGCAGTCTCTGTCCTGTTCAAGGGAACAGTTTGCCTCTGTCCTCCCGGTCAAATTCACAAGGACAATGAGTGCGTCGACGAGGATGAGTGCTTGAGACCTCAAAATGGGTTCGCTCCTATTTGCAGTCATAACTGCAAGAACCTCGTAGCCAAAAAGGCCGGCGACAAGGGATTTGAGTGTAGCTGCCAGCCCGGATTCAAGCTGGTCAATGGCACTTGGTGTCAGGGTATTAATGGTGAGTTCTATGAATCATCCTGTATAAGAAGCATCAGAACACACTTTTTCGCAAAAAAAGCACGTAACTTGAATTCCATTGTAGTGCCTGAAAGTGAGCAAGCAACGGGTATCTTCGTGACTCCATCGGAACTCCTTCTCCGCACCTTTCACGGCGTCTCCTCTCAAGATTCACGGGTTCTCGACACGACCACGGACAAAGCGGGTATCATGGGAATGCCGATGGCTGTCGACCATAGGCAGCGAAGAGTGTGCATGATGAAATCGGTGTACAATCCCTCATCTAAGGAAAGAAACAATGACCTCGAATGTGTGCAGATCAAGACGGATTTGAAGTTCGGAGAGAAGACACTTTTTGAACCACAGTACGACTTAGCAGGTATACGATTGCTTTCAGTTTTTTTTCTGATGCCTGTATCCAGGTGTGAATGCGATGTCCTATGATTGGGTCGGCAACAACTGGTACTTCTTGGACTTCGTCTACAAGAGGATATTCGCCTGTGACGGAATCAGTATGAAGAGGTGCATAACCATAAGAAAAGAGGGAATCGAGAAGCCCGAGGCGCTCTATGTCGACTCTTCAGTCGGATTCATTTTCTACGCCGAAAAATCACACAAACAGAGCGGTCTCTGGCGGTTCGACATGGACGGAGGCAATCGACTCTACATGACCAAAGGAGGAGCTCTGGAGCCGGAAGTCTTGACCGGCGACCCATCTTCGAAGACCATCTACTGGGTGGACACATATCTGCAATATCTTATGGCCAAAGACTATTTCAACAGATTTGAAAAGAGAATTATTTATGCAGGCAGACTGGTGAGTGGCTGAAGTAGGGAACTGTGAGAATGAGGGGTGTTTAGAAAGGAATATCGTCCATCTCACTGATTGATAAATCGATCTATGCCGTCGACATAAACGAGAGATTGTTGGAGTTCGACACGATGCTGGATGCGAATCAGAACTTAAAGGTTCATGACCTGACGACCGACATGCTGAGGACCGAGGCGATGTTGGTTTTTCACAGACAACAGCAACCTGATGGTGAGTTTGTTAGGGTCTATCTTCGGTCGTGAGACTCTATAAAGAAGTGAAACAACATGAAATTCTTTTTCTCTTTCAGTGTCCCACCCATGCTCAACCAACAACGGCGGATGCGAGCATTTCTGTCTTCCCACCTTCGACCACGTCATCGACGCTTCCACCAAAGCCGTAACCTCCACCCCGAAAGCTCTTTGTCGATGTGCTGGAGGCTATCAGCTGAACGGCGACAACAAATGCTCCAAGAACGAAGACCAGAACTCAACACTGCTGCTTTTCGGGAGCACCCGTCCTGGAACTCTGGCAGCCATCCGGATGGACGATATTTCCCTTTCGGGGAAGCCTGACACCGAGCATCACAATCTGCCCACTGGCATTGTCCCTGTTGTGAACCTTCGAAGATTAACCGCCATTGGAGTGGACATTTCCAACAAGATGATGTACTACAGTGATTCGAAGAACTACACAATTTTCAAGAGAAACGTATTCGATGGCGTTCCCGAGATGGTCATAAATGAAGGAATCCAAAATGTGGAGGGAATAGCGATCGACTGGACGTCCGGAACGATCTATTGGACGGATCAAGGCCTTTTGCAGATCGTAGCCGCCAGAATGGATAACCCCAAAATCCGAAAGGTTATCGCCAAGGGAGACATGTTCAATCCCAGGGCGATTGTCGTCCATCCAGAAAAGGGCTACTTGTTCTGGACCGATTGGTCAGAGAACTACTATCCAGAAGATGGAATTTCTGGCGCGAAAATCGAGAGATCGGCTTTGGACGGCTCAGGAAGGTGGGCTCTGGTGACCAAGAATATCCACTGGCCCAATGGTTTGGCCCTGGACACCACCAAGGAATGGATCTACTGGTGCGACGCGTTCGAAAAACGCATCGAACGAATGAGATTCGACGGAAAAGAACGTCAAGTGATTATCCAGGGTAACACTTTGAGCCATCCCTACGGTATCGCCGTCTACAAAAGCATCCTCTTCTGGAGTGAGCATCGCCAGTCTGTCATCAAGAGGGCTTCGCTTGCCGATGGAGGCAATCTGACTTCGGAGATCACCGCGATTTACAACGACTCCGCTCCCATTTTCGAGCTGCACGTCTTTAGTCCCGAGCTTCAATCAGGTACAACTTGGCTTGGTGATAAAGAAAAACGTGCTGAGTTTTAGCCAAAACTTTGTGTTTGAAAGACAATGGAGGCTGTGAACATTTCTGCATATACGCCAACTGCAAAGATCTTCTCGGATGCCAGCCTGTGAAGTGTGGATGCGCCGATGGGTACTACGTCGATGAGAACGATAAGAGGAAGTGTCGATGTAAGTTCTGTGGGTACTAGCAAGGGACGATGAAGGCACGTCCCACTCGGATCGAGCTGAAATTATGTGCAGAAGTATATCTATGCCAGACAGTTCTAATGTCAAAAAAGCTGTTTTTCTTCTATAGTGATCCCTACTGATAAAAACTGCCGGCTGGCCCATTTTCAAGTTCGATCATTTCCTTTCTTATTATCCTTTCATCAGCTAATTGAAAATCCCAAATGAACCTGAATTCTGTCCAGTTGTTAGGATATGAAAGCCAGATCGGACTGGAACCTTCCCTTTTAAGTAGTTGGTAGAGGTTCTAATGTCTCAACAATCAGCAGTTTGACTAATATTCGAAAAAGATCATTGAACGAACTAGTGTTTTCTATTTCTGTGCTTTTTCAGTGAACGAAACCCACGTTCCACCACTCGTATGCGACGCGGCCACCCACTTCGAATGCAAACGTAACCACAAATGCATTGAAAAAGAACACACCTGTGATGGAGACGACGACTGTGGGGACACCTCGGACGAGGACAGTGGACCTGGGGGCGTGTGTGGTATGTCCATCTCTCACCGCCAACTGAACTTATTTATTGAACTTCATTCAGAAAACTTCAAGTGCCCGCACGAGAACCAATTCCTCTGCAGCTCATCCAACCAGTGCATTGACTCAAGCTGGGTCTGTGACCGAGAAGCTGACTGTCGTTCTGGAGAGGATGAGAAGGACTGCCACAAGAATACGACTTGTCCAGTGAACAAGTTCCGCTGTGAGGTCTCGGGGCGCTGTTTGCCAGCGGCCTTCCGATGTGATGGCGTCGTCGATTGCGGACGAGACGATACTTCTGATGAAGTTGGATGTGGCAAGTGTTCCTCCTTCGGAAATATCACCCAGTCCCCCGTTCAGAGCGGAAAGAGTGCGATCCTAAGTACTTTCAATGCGTGAACGGGAAGTGCATCACGGCGTCTATGGTGTGCGACGGCCACAGAGACTGTCGAGACGGATCTGACGAGTCGCACTGTCAAAGAGTGTGCAATCTGAACGAGTTCCAGTGTGGAGATGGTCAGCCTTGTTTAAGCAATCTGTTCAAGTGCGATGGAGTGCCTGACTGTCCCGACGGAAGCGATGAATCTCTGGCCACTTGCCGTAGGTCTGCATTTCCTATTCTTTCCTATTCCTTTCTCTAGCGAACGCCACCGCAAAATGGCACGAAGACTGCAAATACGTGAATGAGATAAGATGTAAGACGGGAGACGAGTGCGTGAGGAAGGCATTCCAATGTGACGGGCAGATCGACTGTTTGGATGGAAGCGACGAGGAGAATTGCCGTATGTTCATTCGGTACAAACAGAGACAATGTAGTGATCGTCTTCAGCAGCACTCAAATGCTCTCATGATCAGTTCGCTTGTGGCGATGAATCCAGATGCATTCCCAGCAAGTTCGCCTGTGATGGCTACCAGGATTGTGAGGATAACAGTGATGAGAAGATTTGTGGTGAGTCACCATGTACAGCTTTCTTTTTTGACAAAATATGACTTCAACCGAAAAGCTCTTCTGAGACATTGATGGCATATTGAGTCCAAGAATTCAAGGTCTTAGAGGTCTAACTATTTATGGAATCTGTACAACACTATTTATTGTAAAAAAACTAGCTTTTGAAAATGATTAAAAAAGACACAGAAAAGGAAGACATTGAAATAAAACGTCGTTGGTTGAGTGTTCGCCTTGTGAGCCTCCATAACTCGATTGCTCGTTCAGAAAACCACAAACTCCAATTTGTGAACTTCAAAGAAGAAACATTCGAGCGCTGTAAACTTCCATATATGAGTTGCATGAAGAAAGGAACGACATTCCTCATCTGCCTTCACCCCGACAAGATCTGCGACATGAACATCGACTGCGAGCACGGCTACGATGAAGGTGCTCTTTGTGAAGAAAAGTGAGCCTCTTGTCACCAGCCACTTTTCGGAAACGCTCCGTTTAGAATGTGTCGAAACAGCACTTGTGCCCACCTGTGCTACAACCGCCCGGAAGGGTTTGCCTGTGGATGTCGTGAAGGCTACAGTCTCCATCAGGATGGAAGGAATTGTGTGAAAGAAGATCCATGTCATTTCGGAGCCTGCAGCCAGCTGTGCGAACGTCAGGGATCCAGCAAGTATTGTCACTGTGCCGATGGCTTCGAGATGACCGACGACAAGTTCACGTGCAAAAGCACAGACCTCGAGGCGCCCTACTTGGTGTTCACGAATAGGCACGAGATTCGGATGAATTCCCTGAGAAAAAGTGGAAGAAACTCTTCTGGAAGGGGCTACTACACGGTCAGTGTGCCTTCCCTCACGCAGCTGAGGAACACGATCGCCCTCGACTTCTACTATGAAGGTCCCGGAGAGTTGACCCTTTTCTGGTCCGACATCGCCTATGACAAAATATACAAAGGAAAGCTGAGACATGGAAGTAAGAACCGGATCGTGGAACATTTCTAACCTCCTATTTAGTCATTACCGACGTTCAGCCGATCGTCGCTTTTGGAATCTGGACAGCCGAGGGCATCGCCGTGGATTGGATGGGTTTGAATGTGTACTGGGTGGATAGCCTCCTTGACGAAATCAAAGTAACCAATTTTAACGGAACTGCCTCGACTACCGTACTCACCGGCAACATGCACTCCCTTCGGGCCCTCGCCTTGGATCCCGGAAAAGGACTGATGTTCTGGACGGACTGGGAAGAGGGAAACGCGCGAATAGAACGCGCCACCATGGCAGGAAGCGAGAGGAAGATCGTAGTGGAGGTCAGCAAGCTGGCGAATTCGGGATGGCCAAACGGGATGACTTGTGACTTCATCGCGGAAAGGATCTACTGGATCGACGCCAAATCCGATTCCATCTACACCGCAACCTATGATGGCAAGGACCTCAGACTTGTCCTTAGAGATATCGTCCATCTGGCTCATCCCTTTGCCGTATCTGTCTTCGAAAACTACGTCTACTGGACAGACTGGCGAGTGACGGCGATATACCGAGCGAACAAGTGGAACGGCAGTCATGTTGCGCTTATCGAGAGCTCTCCCAGTCAGCCTTTCGATATGAAGGTGGTTCATCGGACGAGACAGCCCAGATCGCCAAAGAATCCCTGCCACAACAACGGAGGATGTTCTCATTTGTGCTTGATAGATTCGCCTTCAAAGAGGAAATGCGCTTGCCCACATATGATGATCTTGGACAGCCAGAATCCTACGAAGTGTCTAGGTACTTTCTTTCTTGGTATATTGTCAAAATAAGGTCTATTCTTGTAGATGTAAATCAAACTCTTATCACGGCATCCACCGAGGCCATCTATGCCATCGACATGGACATCCCCTACAACTTGACATTCCCTGTGATAGCTGGCAAGAATGAAGACAAGATCACCGCCGTTGCCGCAGACGCCGTGAACATGGACCTTTTCTGGGTCGACGAGTTCACTTCGTCGATCAAAAAGATGCACATGCAGAGCGGAAGCCACAAGGAGAGCTACGCTGTCCGAGGCGACGTAGTCAACTGCTACGGACTGGCTGTGGATGGAGCCCTTGGGATGGTCTACTACACTGGTTGGATCAATAGCAGCACCGAACAGCGGGCGTGGATTACGGTAGCTAACTCATCCGGCTCCTATAGGCAGACCATAATCGATTCGAGAGTTAATAAGGAGCTAATTCAGCCCAATGATTTGGTGTTGGACTGGGCCAGAGGGTAAGTCGGATCAATGGCAAAACTGGGTTGACGTTTACGTCGTTGTCGTTTTAGAGAAATGTATTGGTTCGACTTCGGTTATCATCCTCCCGCTCTCTTTAAGTCCATGATGGACGGACGGAAGATTTCGAGAATCAATCTGGACTTCGAGCCAAACGTCACTACCGGCGCAAACTCCCTGTCGCTGATGAACTCGGGCAAAACAAGGCTCATTTGGACACAGCCTACCCACAAAGTTACTCGTGTCCTGGAGCTCGCCAACAAACCTAAAATCTACACAGTCGACTACGCGAATGATCCCAGCGTTCGACCGACACTTGTGGTAACCGACGATTACGGTAGCGAGCTGATCTTCTACGATTCAAATTCCGGAAATATCACAGCGAGAATGCTCTCGCAGAACATGGTTGCTGGGGGCAAGGGCTACCAGCTAAGAAGCTCCCAAAGGGTCCTGAAGCACAACAATCCGGTGCTGATCGCTATGAAGATCTTCGATCGAAATACCGTTGAGAGCAGAGGAGAGGACAAGAAGTGCGCGAAGCTGAGATGTGATCATCTGTGTGTGCGATCAGGCCAGGAGAGGAAGTGCATGTGCTCTGAGGGCTATACCAGAGTAAACGGAGTCTGCACCTCTCCGAAGAAGGCACTCCTCTACACAGCTACATCCAGTTCAATCTTTATGGTATCCCTGGACCAGGGACAAAGCAGCTATCCGTTCCGAATGGTTCTGCCAGAGGAAATGTTGAACCTCACTCCTAAGTGGATAGCCATGGATTCCAGGAGAAAGAGGGTGAGTGATCTGGGTTCGTCCTAGGATTATCAACAGATCGTTTAGATTTTCACAATCGACACGAAAAACAACGAGTTGTGGATGATCGAAAGCGATACGCATAAGGCCAAGATGGTTATATCTGGAGGCTCGGCTCGACTCACTGCCCTAGCAGTAGATCCTGTCACCGGCTACGTGTATGTTGGATCGCAGCTACCCGGACTGGTGCCAACAAGTGCTGTTAGCATGATCAGCCCGGACATGGAAGACTTGGAGTCGCAGATTGCGCTTCTTGCAAATGACACCGTCTACCATTTGTTTATCGATTCAGACCATGACGCAGGGTAAAGAGTTGACATTTTGAAGCTCTTCACCCCTTCCGTTTCAGATACATCTTCTGGCTTTCGGCCGTCGGTGTCAAACGATGCCGTCTTGACGGCTCCGAAGTGAAGCTCATATATTCTTCAGCGAAACTCTCTCTTCTTAACATCGACAAAGAAGCAAAGAGGATGCTGGTCTTCTATGAGGGCAAAAACGAGCTCATTTCCGTCGACTACAACGGCGACGACAAGCAGATCATGGCTGAAACCTCCGTGAAATATCAGTCGATGACGTTGATCGACAAAACTCTCTACTACTTCTTGAAGTAAGCCTAAGTGTCTCATCTCCTCCCCTTCATCATGTCTTTTCAGTAATAAGTTGTATCGGTCCCAGATCAAAACAGACGGAACTCTAAGTGCGAGCCCCGAAATTGTTCACAATTCCACGGTCATCGTCAAGCACTTCACTGTGATCAACAGCGATGATGGGAAAGAACATAATCCTTGTGGAAAGCTGAATGGCGGATGCGAGCAGATTTGCTACTTCAGAGGCAAAAAGGAGGGGTCAAGATGCGCGTGCTCCTTCAGCAAACTGAAAAACGACACAAAAACGTGTGAACGTAAGAAATGCATCTCAAACAATGCTCGAACGGAAGTGTTTCAGCCTACGACTCCTACATAGCCTACTCTAGAGGTTCTTCGATACATTTTGCTGGCATTCTGCCTGCAAACTCCACGAGATCCCAAATGTCTTTCGACGCCTACAATGCGCTTACAACGATTCAGACCGCCCTAAAACCCATTCACGATCCCGAAGTTGTTCGCAATGCCGTCGGACTTACTGCTGATGTCACGAGGGAGATGCTCATCTTTAGCGATGTTGAGGCTCAGAGAATCGTTGCTGTGAAGTATGACAACTCAGAGCACTTTGTTGTGGCTAAAGGTATGTCATGTTCTTGTTTAGTTTTTGTCTTGAAAGCGATGAGACATTCAAAACAGTCCAATTCTTGATTTTTTGTCCAACAAGTAATGACTGATGTTTTTAGACGTCGGCATCGTAGAAGGAATCGCCTTCGACTCCCACAACCAAGACGTTTACTTCACCTCGGGGCGCAAGATCATGCGAGTTTCCGTCATCCACACGGACCCTAAATCGTATCCCAGCAAAGCGAGGACCATTTTGCGTCTTGGTGAATTCGATCGACCACGAGGAATCGCCGTCGACCCGTGCAGGATGTACATCTACTTCACGAACTGGCGCGACGACTTCCCCAGCATTGAGCGGGTCTTCTTCAGTGGTTACAAGCGTGAACGCATCATCGTCACCGATATCAGAACGCCGAATTCGATCACTATCGATTTCACAGCAGGCAAACTCTATTGGTCAGATGCGAAGCTGGACAAGATCGAGAGGACGGACATGGACGGCAAGCATCGAGAGATCGTGGTGTCGGCCAAAAGCGGCAATAACACTTTCGGGCATCCTCAACATCCGTTCGGACTGGCCGTTCACGGTGACTACCTCTACTATACGGACTGGGCCTATAGAGCTGTCGTCATGGTCAATAAGTTGACGGGAATTGGACAACAAGCTCTAAGTGGAAATCTAACGGAACAGCCTCTTGGAATTGTGGTGATGTCCAGAGATCTGGCTGAATGTAAGATAAACAATGGAACCGGTGATTCTGAGTGTTAACTTTTAGGCGGTGAGGACGCCTGCTCTGGCAACAAACTGGGCTGTGAAGACGTCTGCAGTATGACAGCTAGCGGCGAACCACACTGTACCTGCAACGGCGACAGGGTCCTCAACCCCGACGGGAAGACCTGCTCTGGCGACGCATACGAAGACTGTGGAATTGATGAGTTCGCCTGTACCAGCACTGGAAGATGCATTCCCTACGACGAAACGTGCGACGGCGTTCCCGAGTGTCCGAATGGAGAAGATGAATCGCTTGACTACTGCGCAGACCGACTCTGCCGAGAAGGATACTTCGCCTGCGGCAACGGTCGGTGCATCCCGAACGCCAAAAGATGCGATAAGTTCAACGACTGCGGTCGCTACGAAGACGAAGTCGACTGCACCTGTGGGAAAGACGAGTTCAGATGCCACAACGGGATGTGCATTGATGCGAAGAGGCAGTGTGACTTCAATAGAGACTGTAGTGATGCGAGCGACGAGATGGCTTGTCCGAAGAGGAACTGCTCCGCGCTGGTGCACGACAATCGGACGATGGTGAACTGCGGAAGGACGACACAGTGTATCGATGTCCGATGGTACTGTGATGGGAACAACGACTGTTGGGACAACTGGGACGAAACCGACTGTCCCCAGTACATCGTCAGCAAAAGTAAGGCGAATTTTAAGCATGATGTCCACTTTGCCATGCACTAATCAACAGTTATCTTTTCTTCTATGATCTTTTGCAATATCTTACTGACGACCCCTTTGTAGCTCGCCAACACGTCTTCAAACCCATCAAAATCCGCAATTGCTCAGAGCTCCACCACACCTGTGAAGCGACTGGAACCTGCCTTCCACCCTCCTGGGTGTGCGATGGCCATCCTGACTGTGCCACTGGCTCCGACGAGAAGGACTGCAAACACACTTGTGACAAGGAGTTCGAATTCGTCTGTCAGAGGGACAAGAAGTGCATCGACGCTCAGAAGAGATGCGATGGAAAGACGGACTGCGACGACGGAAGCGACGAGCTTGAGTGCGAGGAGAAGTGCGATTCGTCGAAGTTCTTCGCATGCAGCAACAACAAGTGCATTCCTAAGGCTTGGCGATGTGACGGCACCGACGACTGCATGGATAGCAAGAGGGGCGTTTCTTCGGACGAAGAAGGATGCGACCCCTTCACACCTGTCATGCAAACATCGTGCAAGCCTTGGCAATTCAAATGCAACTCGTCTTCATTCTCGGACCCTGTCTGTATTCCGAGGAGACATTTCTGCGATGGTGAGAAGGATTGCGACGATGGAAGTGATGAGCCACCGTTCTGCGCCCACAACACGTGCTTGGAAACGGAGTTCCGATGCTCTTCAGGACAATGTGTCCACCTCAACTGGACCTGCAATGGAATTCCCGACTGCAGCGACCGATCCGACGAGGCCGACGTCCTCTGCAAGCAGCCAAGACCCCACGACAAGTGCCCTGTGACGCAGTTCCAGTGCGACAACGGCCTCTGCCTGGCCAATGACACCATGCTGTGCGACAAGAAGAACGATTGCGGCGATTGGTCCGACGAGAAACTGTGTGGAATCAATGAGTGCTTGAGGGATGTTCCATGCGAAGACATCTGCACGGATCTTAACATCGGCTACGCCTGTTCATGCACTCCGCCGAAGAGATTGTCGAGCGATTTGAGGAGCTGCGAGAACTCGGCGGTCTGCGACATCGCCAACTGCACTCAGCAGTGCCATTCTCCAGAAGGCGTCGCCGTGTGTTCCTGTCTGCCGGGCTACGAACTCGCTCCTGATGGCGCCACTTGCCGGCACATCGATTCCGTACAGCCCGAGATTCTCGTCGTCAACCGGCGGAGCATCAGGCTGTTCTCGCTGGACGGTCGACCGAAGGGAATAATCCTCGCGAACATGTCCAACGGCGTGGCTGTCGACTACGATATCGTTTCGCAACTCGTCTACTGGACCGACATAACGGAGACGATCTCTCTTCTCGGCTACACCTCGCTCAGTGGCAAGAAGGAGCGCTACAGGGTCCTGAATGGAATCTCTGCGAGCAGTCCAGATGGAATCGCCGTCGACTGGCTTGGAAGGAACATCTTCTGGTGCGACAAGGACGCCGACAGTATCTCCATAGCCGATATGAAAGGTCTCTACACGAAAACATTACTTAAAGGTTCTCCGCTTCAAGACCCTCGAGCCATTGTTCTCGATACCGAGAGGAACGTCCTGTTCTGGAGTGACTGGGGAGACTTTCCACACATCGGCAGAATGGATATGGATGGCACGAACGTCGTGCAAGTAGTGAACACCTCGCTGAAGTGGCCAAATGCCCTGGCTGTGGACATCACCACGAGAAGACTCTACTGGGGCGATGCCCATCTTGACTACATTGGGTCCTGTGATTACGATGGAAACTACCGTAAACTGGTGATCTACAAGTCCGTGAAGCACATCTTCGGGCTGGCCGTCTTTGAAGACTACATTTACTGGACGGACTGGACCAACAAGACTGTGGAAAGAGCCAATAAGATGACTGGCCAGGATAGAAAGACTATCATTCAATTCGATCTGTATCGACCTATGGGAATCAAGATCGTCCATCCACTCCTTCAAATGAACGGGCAAGGACAGCAAATGGCCCTTGCGCATCCCTGCAGGACGCCTCGACGCTGTGACAACATGTGCATTCCATCGAATCGACCTGAACGGTTCACGTGCATGTGCTCCAAAGGATTCAAGGCTGATGGAAACCGCTGTCTACCGGATTGCAATCCGTAAGTACGAGGCCGAAGGGCTAACCTAATAGAACCGCTTAGAACTGACTTCATCTGCCACAAGACCTACAAGTGCATTCCTTTCTACTGGAAATGTGATGGCCAGAACGACTGCGGCAGCAACGAAGACGAGCCAGACGACTGTCCTGCCTTCAACTGTGAACAAGGCGAGATGGCCTGTGCCGTCGCAGCTGGAAACAGCACCACCACATGCATCACTTACGATAAGATTTGTGATGGACACCAAGATTGTCCACTAAACGATGACGAAAAAGCATCTTTGTGCTGTAAGTACTCATTTAACTTCATGTTTTATGGCTTTCTTAGCTAAATACACCTGCCTCGATGGCCAATACAAGTGTCCCACCAGCAACAAGTGCATCTCAGGCACACAGATCTGCGACAAAGTCAACGACTGTGACGATGGTAGCGACGAAATGGATTGTGGTACGTTCCTTGCCTAACGCTACTTGTTTATAACCCGCTTGTCGCTTCGCTTTCAGCTTCTAGGGTGTGTCCAGCCAAGACTTTCCCTTGTGGTGTCAGAGAATCTAGGAGATGCATTCAACTGGGACATCTCTGCGACGGAGAACACGACTGCGAAGACGGCAGCGATGAGGCTAAAGAGCTTTGTGGTGCGTAATGCTTGACTAACTGCTTTCGCTTCGTCCTGACAAACTTGAAAATAGAATGGTTTTAGTAGCGTCTCTGCATTTAGATTCTCGAACATGTTCGAACACGGAGTTCCGGTGCGGCACTGGGAAGTGCATCCCGATGTCGTGGAAGTGTGATGGACAAAATGACTGCACCGATGGGGAAGACGAACAAGGATGTCCTGTGAAGGGTGTTTGTCTGCCAAAGCAGTTCTCGTGCAGGAGCAATGGAAGATGCATACCGCTTTCGTAAGTAATTTTTTAGTACCAAGCCACGACCTTGTGACCAACCTTTTTCTTTCGGAGACCCAGGAATCGACAGAATTTTTGAAAAAACTTGGCACAGTTCCGAATTCGTGAGCCACCATTTTACGGATTGTTACGATTTTAGGGTTTTTTTTTCACGGGTCGATTTTTAAAAATATTTCGAAGGAAATTTGAATTAGACTTGAAGATAAGGCGGCATCCTAGTTGTAAGCAGTCACTATTAGAGAATACGATAAGCGATTGAAATGATTCTAACTGGAATATAGGAAATACTGTAAGTCAAAGGAGCATTCTATGTTGTCCCTTTTTGGATTGATTTCCTGCATTTTCACTCTTACAATCGTTTTGTTTGTGTTTATTAGTTTTTTTTCGCTCTGGAAAATGATTTAGAATCTAAATCTGTTTAAAGGATTCTAACTGAAATAGCCGATTTAGTTTCAAAGCACACCTCTTCCAGATACATGTGTGATGGCGACGACGACTGTGCCGACGGTTCCGACGAGGAGGACTGCGGAGGAGAAGAAGTGACACCCTCTTCGATGTGCTCCCGGTCGGACATGCTCGTCTGCAAAGACGGTCTGAGTTGCTACACCTCCGCTCAGAAGTGCGATGGCCAAAACGACTGCAACGACATGAGCGACGAACAAGGATGTCACACATGCTCCAACTCGACGTTCACCTGTGGAATTCCGTCGTCTAAGTGCATCGACATGAAGAACGTTTGTGATGGCGTCATCGACTGTGCGGATGAGTCCGACGAGATCTACTGCTCCTGTTCGGGCCTTGACAGAATCGGCGACAATTCGAACAGTTTCCGCTGCTACGACAGTTCGAAGAGCGCCACTTCGAGCAGCTACTGCGTCAGTAGAGACCACGTCTGCGATGGAGTTCAGCACTGTCCAAACGGCCACGACGAGGAGGACGCCGTTTGCACAAGGCACGAGTGTCCGGAGGGATATCTCAAGTGCCGAAATGGAAGATGCTATCCCTACAGTGGATTCTGTGATGGAGTACCTGATTGTCAAGACGAGTCGGACGAAGATGCCCACATGTGCGCGCGGCACTGTGGAAAGGATTCGTTCAAGTGTGCCAATGGAAGATGCATCCACAAGGCGTTCAAATGTCTTGTGGACGGGACTGGAGGCTGTGGAGATGGAAGTGACTGCCACGACGGAGAGCACTATTCAAAGAATGGTCAGTGTTACATCTTGTCTTGAGTGCATTGCACCTCCCAAAGATCCTCTTCCGTCCGATTTACACTTCTTTCTTTAGCCGAATACAACTGCGAAGTCTTCGGCAAATGCTCCCAGCGGTGCAGCATGCACATCCCCGAAAAGGGTGTCCTCTCTCACAAGTGCTACTGTGACGACGGATACATCCGTAATGGCACCACCTGCAAATCAGTCGGTACGTATCGACCATTCGTACCGTACCATTAGCTCGTGTTCCAGATCATCGCAAAGCCGAGGCTATCATGATTGACGGTCGTCTTGTTCGAAAGTTTACCTATAAATCCACCGGGAAAGGCCTTGACATCACCACAAAGATCTTGAACCGAGTCATCATCGACTTCGACTATTATTCGGAAAACGGCGAAAATGTGACTTATGTGTGGATCGACAACAACCTCGGAACTCTGAAGAAGGGCTCCTTAGAGGACATGCTGGACACGGATAAGAGACAGAAAAGGTACAAGAGAGAGCTGTCGAATCCGACGATAGAGGCGCTCTTCCCGCACTATCGATCAGTGGTCGCTGTGGACCATATCAACAAGAACGTTTACTCAACGGCCGATATCGTTGATGGGTAAGCGAGAATCACGCACATACAGTACTCACCTACTCATCCTTTAGACGAATTTTTATCGTCCGAACCCCACTCAAGGACCTCACCAAGAAAACGATCGTCCACGACGAACACGGCCTGACTGTTACCGCGATGGCCGTCAACGCCGAAACGAACCAACTCTGCTGGTCACAGACCCAGCCAGTTCCCGCTATCGTCTGCATTCCCATCAGTGCCACCACTCCGAGAACATATCTTGCTCGCTACGCTATCTATGAGCCTACTTCAGTGGTCATTGACATTCCTAACAGGTGCAGACTCTTATCCTTCTTCTTTCAATGAGCTCTTTCAGAAGATTGTACTGGACAGACGTCATGAAAGGAACGATCGAATCGGTCTTGATGGATGGAAGCGACAGAGTTGTGGTCAAGAAGTACGGATACGAGAAGGGAATTCTGCACGATAGGCCGTTCTCGGTGGACGTGTTCGAAGACAACCTCTACATTATCGGCAAGCCGAACGGAACCGTCTGGAAGTTGAACAAATTCGGAGCGAAAGAAGGTGTTACGGTCAAGAAGGTGCAGGTTTTGAGCTCGGGAGGAAAGTTGAAGATGATCCATCCTCTAAAGAGATACGGTAAGTGCACCAAACAATTCTATGCTATGCAATCATCGCTTTCAGTGGATCCCACTTCCAAGATCTCTCCCTGTACAACCTATCCATGTGGCCATGAATCGTGCATTCCTGTTAACTCCAGCGCCTACGAGTGCGTGTGCTCTCAGCGGATGCAGATCTACGTGAATGACCGTTGTATTCGAATGCCTTTCGAAGTGCATCGGTGCAAGGCTGGCCAGGAATGCCTGAACGGAGGCAAGTGTCAGGGGAGAAGCTGCAAGTGTCCCCTTGGTTTCCACGGCGAGCGATGCGAAAAGACGCCATGCACGGATTACTGTATGGGAAACCACACTTGTACGCTTGACTACGAAGACAGCATTGTCCTGCCGAAATGCGAATGTGGACTGGACTACGCCGGAAAGCGATGTGAGCGCTACAAGTGCGCTGGCTACTGTGGACCACACGGCGTGTGCTTCATCGACGCTATGACGGGCTTCCCGAAGTGTAAATGTGACATCGGATGGGGAGGTGACGACTGCATGGAAAAGCTCGACGTGTGCCAGTCCTTCTGCTTCAACGGAGGCAGATGCATGCAGACAGTCTCTGGAGTACCGTACTGCGAATGTCCCGATGGCTATAGAGGAAGGAGATGCGAGAACTGTGTTACCGTAACCACGGCGGAGGAGATCGTATGTCTCAATGGAGGACGGTGCAAGGGAAGAGAGCAGTGCCTCTGTACGCCAGGCTTCGGTGGAAAGAACTGTTCCACTGATCTCTGTGAAGGTAAATTCTAGTAAGAGAATATAGGTTACGCTAGAATTTTCAGGTTACTGTATGAATGGAGGCAGCTGCATTCGAAAGCTCCCTCGTCTGTCCTCGACTCTCAATGGTGATCGGGTCGCCTGCCAATGTCTTCCCGGTTTCTCGGGACGCCAATGTGAATACGATGCTTGCTCGAAAGACAAGAACTACTGTAAGAACGGAGGAATCTGTAAACACCACCTGAACTCAACCATCACTTGTGATTGTCCGAGCAAGTTCGATGGAAAACAGTGCGAGAAGCAGAGGTCTTGCCAGGACTGGTGCCTAAATGAGTCGGAGTGTTACGAGAAGAGCGATCTGGAATGGGGATGTAATTGCCATGATAACTACAAAGGCGATCGTTGTGACCAATTCGATGTGTGTGGTGGGTGTGAGAACGGTGGAACATGTCGGTTAGATGAACACAAGGGCCCTGTTTGCGACTGTCCAAGAGGATTAACTGGAGCAAGGTACGATAAGCGCCTAGTAGACGGAAAATGATTTGGAATTTCAGATGCGAACTGATCTCTGCAAACCACTGCTCAGAGCTCGACTGTCAGAACGACGGGTTCTGTTCCCAAACGTATGGAAGACCGATCTGCAACTGCTACATCGGATATGAGGGGTTGTTGTGCAGTGAAACGAGCTGCTCCGGTTACTGTATTGGAGCCAACTCGACCTGTTATATGGTGAACGGAAAACCTCAGTGCAAGTAAGTCCACCTTTGGGTAACGCATATTCTTATCCAAATCGTCTTCTAGGTGCTCCTCTCCCCGTTCTGGAGAACGCTGCCAGTACTTCCCCACCATCCTGCGGCCTTTCCACGAACCGGACTCCAACTCCCTTTTCATCGTCTGTGTCCTCATCGCCTGCGGCATCTCCATCGCCGCGCTTACCGTATACATCCGAAAGAAACGTCGCGATGCCCAGTTCAAACACTCTCGCATGAATGAAGAACCCACAGACGCCAATATGGACGAGTTCAACAACCCGGCGTTCCTGGCCGGTGGCGAAGACGACGCCACCGAGGTGACGAACTTCACCAACCCTATGTACGAGAACGTCTACAACGACACCGTAACCTCCGATGCGGGAACGATCATCAAGCCGAACTCGCACGCGGAGGAACGCGGTTTGCTGAACAACAACGAAGAAGCGTAAAAAAGGAAAGCTTTAGAAATCGGGTATATATTGTTTTGTTCTTTCTTGTCACAATTGTTTTGCCACTTCGAATGTATAAAGTAATTATTTAAAACTGTAGGTACTCGTGAAGATGTTTCTTCCATTTAGATATTCTTGAAGTGTCCAGAGGCTATGAGCTATCCGAAGAGCGGTAGTGAACATTACTCTGGTAGCGTTCCTACACAGATTTAGATTTTCATTAGAGTATGAGCTAATCCTTCCGTGGCCTCTTCTTCAACAAAATCAGTCAGTCAGTTTATTCTCAAATTTATAAATTTATTCGCGAAAGATATGGAAAAGATATAAATACACACTACAATAGGAAAGATATGTATGCATGTTAGAAGGTGAGATCGAATCGGATAAACGCGTTAATCAAAATAAGTTATGTGAGAACCCAATCGAGATCTACTTTGGCGACGCTGCCTGCGTAAAGTTTGTCAGTTCAGTATTCGAGAGGCATGTGTAGTAGTCGACCTGCCGATGGCGTCCGATGCATCTGAACTACTTCAACATATCAGGCTCGACAGTATACGCTAGAATGGCTTACTTGAGATTTTTAGAGGTCAGAGGTTCTCCACTGCCGCGGTGAAAAAAATAGGGGAACTTGCGGGAGCAGCAGGAGAAGAATGCGCGGCGGAGTTGTTGGCGGTTGAAGATGAACCAAATCCATGGGTTCACACAGCTGTTGAGGTTGCCGAAGAACATGATGTAGGTGGCGAAAATGGAACCTAAAAGCGGACTTATGAGTTACTCTATTAGTGGGACTTCTTATAAAAATACTAGTTTTGTTGATAGTTCTTTTGTGGTGCATAGATGGATAGATACTTACCGACAAAACGAGGCATAAGAGCATCGATGACGCTGATGATGCAGAAAGGTGCCCAAAGAACGAAATTTGACGCAACTATCGTGAGGGTCAACTTGACGGTTTGGACACGGCGACGGTCGAATTCTTCGTATTGAAGACGCTGGTGGGCAGAAGCAGCGGTCGTGGTGGTTGAAGTTTTGGCCGAACTGCTGCTTGAGGTCACCAGATTCGACCTGGAACGATACCGTAAGATGTGCAACTATGAATTCGTGTTACTTTTCAACAGTCTTGTCCTTCTTTTGTCGGAAGCTTCCAAAAGCCATCGATGTCCAAACGGTGCGACAGACACGGAAGTAGAGGTAGCCGGCTATGCTGCTTGGAAGGAGCCAAACCATGAGGTTGAAGAAGATGACGTAGACGGAGTACTGCCACTCGGCCGAATAGTTCTCGCGGCACTCGTCGTCGATTTTGTCGAAGATGAAGAGTTGTGGAGTAGAGAGGAGTATGGCACAGGTCCAAGCGACGATGGCGTAGGCGTTGGGACGACTGCTGTGGCCACTTCGCATTCGCGCCAAAGGACGACAGATAGCCTAAAATCCAAGAATTTTATTCGCATTTCTCATCGATAACGGGTTTACCCCATATCGGTCGGCGCTGATAGCGACGAGGATGAACGGACTGGCGTACATCGGGATCACCTGAATAGAAAAAGTCATTTTTACATCATCCGACATTTGACAATTTGTAGAAAGAGTTAAAAGCATGAATCATGAGCTATGTACGTGTTATTTTCAACCTCAGATAGAGCGGTATGGGAACTCCATATGTGCGTGGAAAGCACTTCGTGTACAAATATGAAAACTTGAAAAATTCGTCATTCACAACGCCTTGGTTTCACGAGTTTGCCTACAAAGTTTTGTTTGTAAATGAGCAAATCTAGAATAACACTAACAAATGTCGGCTCCTTTGGACGTATCGGCATGTACTCCTATACTACCATCTTGGGACGTGAAAGTGCATTGAACCTTCAAATCAACCTGCGTCAAAATCTTTCCCAAATTAGAAAATTGCTCCTCTCTACTCATCCATAGCCATCTCTTTGGTCACTTCCCACAACAATGCACTTCGAGCGTTGATGCCCTAGTGAAGTACAATCTCAGCCTAATTGCTTTAGCATATTTCTAGTCAAAAAACGATTTAATTGGCTACTATTGCAGGCGACGTTTAAATTTATGTGACATGAACAAGAAGATGAAGAGTAAGTGCAGTTTTTAGGATTGATTTGGAACATTCTGCTTGTTCAACAGATTACTTTTTGTGTGCGTTTAGCCGAGGACAGCGTTTGGAAGCCAGCGTACACTGATGTGAATGCTGACTTCGACTCTGAAGAAAGAAAAAAAACTAGTATCTACGATGTGGCATTGCTATCTTTGTATTATAATAAGCTGTAGCGACCCTGATTTAAAGAAGTAAATTGTAAACTAGCTTAAAAGCTAGCTTAGCGTTATTTATATCTGCTTCTCTGACGTCTTGTTTTTAACAGAACATGTTATTCGGGCACAACCGTCCTCAGCAACAAGATACTTGGACACAAAACCACAAGTAGAGCTTTTTTGAAAATGTATAAGGTTGATTCAGCACCTCCTTTTATTCGAGTTTATCTTCTCGGAGAACGACAGCTCGCTCAATTCATTCGTCTTCTTAAATTTACAAACCGCAATTTTATTATATTATATGCCTATTTGAAATCGGCAAAAACAGGCATGCCAATATAAGGAATCAAATCAATTTCCATTTAAGCACCAGTGTCGTGCTATCGTGTTTATTGTATCCTGGCTCTTTTCGAAAGACTTCTGCAAGCATTCGTCCGTTGTCCTCAAGGCTTAACGCCCTTTTATGTAATTAATGACTACTGGTAAACAAGCGTCATTCGTGTAACTCTACGTTTTCGACTGGAGACCTTGCTTATCCAGGGTGGAATATTTGATGCTCTGAATAGCTCATCCCGAAACCATAGGCCATATTTTTCGTTTGAAACCATGCATTCACTTACATAGAGATACGTACACTTAAGTTCATGTTTGCCTCCTAATTTTTGAACTATTCGATCTACCGTGTCGTTTCTACTCTCCGTTTACTTCTCAACTGCTCACCTGTAAGAACCTGACCAACTTGCAGAGAATGCTCGGACCATAGAACACCGGGATGGTCGCCGTGATCAACATGGTCGGCAGGATGGTGATGAAAGCGTAGAGGATGTCAGCTGCGCACATGTGCAGCATCAGCATCTGCAACTCATTAATATTAACTCGGCTCAAGTTGAACCTTCTCACTTGAACGGGAGTCGCTCGCTTCCTTCTGAGGACAGCGTTGTTCTTGAGGATCACGTAGATCAGCAACAGGTTGCCGAGAACGGTCAGGAAGATAGTGACTGCGTTGTGCATCAGCATGGCGGCCACTTCGGGTTGCTCGCTAAGCACAATGCCGTTGTTCTCCATACCGTAACCGCCGTCGACGTTTTGACCCGACCCAGTGAAGTTCGGGTTCGCGGACATCTTCGGAAGGAGGTCAAAAAACTGAAAGGGGAAGGATTAGCGTGGCCTTTATGTGCTAATTAGCTCGTGCAAGGAGCGCGTGACTTCCCGGAAGTTCCCAGGATAAGGGCAGGACTGGGTTCACTCACGCGTTAACTAGAAAAAGACGAGCAGGTGTAAGGAACCGAGAGGGGAAGTCATTGAAGGGTCGGGGGAAGGACAGGCTCATGTATTATTCGGAAGCGGGTTGTTCTTTAATAATATCGCCGTTGTCGCGCCTTGGCTCCGCCCCCTTGAGGGTAACGGACGCGAAAAAAATGAAATTCTGACGTTACACTGTAGACGATAAACATGAACGGTCGCCTACGATGGATAAATTAAATGTCGCCGTTTGGCTGGACATATTAGCCTAATAACAGGATGTTGAATTCGGCGAAATGTGGCATTTAAATACGGAAGAAAGGTGGTGAAGATCTTCTGCTAAAGCAATTTTGATGACCGATGGAAAGGGAGTGATTATGCTGACTTTGCAGAAGCATAATTGTTTTCGTATATGTCATAAGGTAGAAATGTTCGATGGACTTCTAAGAATAGAATTGAAGAGTTTCTACGTAAACATAATGACTTCCAATGACTGCGATTATGATGTGGTTATCTATGTTCAACACCCCCGTTCAGCATCAGTATAAAAGTGAATTCTGACGTCAAAAAATCAGAATTATTGCGGAGTCCAAAACACGGAAAGGCGTCTATGTATTGAAAAAGAACAGCGCTCAGAAATCGAATCTTTCAATGCGAGACTACCAATTAGTGGAAGTTGTAATTACCGATAATTGTTAGGACTTTGCAAACAAGGTTGTTTTCGAGGGTACGAACTGCAATTCCCTACCTTGATTGATTCCTTTAATCTTAAGACTGTTAATGTAGTCCATAGAGATTCTGCGTACAGAACGATTAGACGTAATCTACCGTGGAAAGGGCTGCATCTGCTGTCTACGCAATCCTAGATTGACTTGTAGTTTGCTCTCGTACTAGCAGATTTCCATTAAAAAGGACTAATTGCAAGCGGCAATTATAGAACAGGATGATCGTGACGACATTGTGCAATGATTATGCAATGAATGCTACTTTGCAGACTTGACATTTTGTAAGACCAGTCCGTTAGATACTTAAAATGCGCCATCAGGAACGACTTATGACACTACAGTTCCGCGACTTTCTTCCGCCATCTCGCGATGCTTTAGCCTTTGGAGAATAATTGAGGCTACGGAAACGTAGCCAAAAGGCGCTAAACCACTTTCAAAATCCGCGAATTTACGGATTTATTTGGGGAATCAATCGTATTACATGACCCCATATTAGCCATCGCTTTCCACTTCTTTGTTATGTCACTGAACTTCATCAAGCAGGGTATTTCGGAAGCTGAGTCATGGAAGCTGGATTTTTACGAGTTTCACCTCATCAATAACGAGACACTTATTACCGCACAAAAGAGAGAAGATATCACACAGTAACGAGAGGGCCTTTTCGGCACAGGAGATATCGGAGTTGGGGTGGCGTAGCACATCGAACGGAGAGATCCCGTCATCGAACGGTGACGAGTTCCAGAGCATCGTCGGCCTGATGAAACGGGGAAGTCGGGCGGTGGGGACGACCTTCTTGCCCAGACATTGGAACCATGGCTCCTTGGTGTTCCAGGCCTTTTGGGAGTCGGGGCGATTATCATGCCAACAACGATGGCCAAGACCGACCGTTCATTCAACTCATCCGAGTGAACGAGAGAGCGAGTGGACGACCTAACCGATCGCAGGGGACACAAGTAAAGATCCACCAGGATACTAGATGGTTAGCAAATTTAGTGTATTCGCTGGATTTGGCACTGATAGGAAGTGAAAACGAGAAAGTGACGAAAATAAAAAAGTAGGGGCATTAAGAAAAATAATTAAGAAAACGGAAAAACCAGAACTGTATGTAAAATTTCGAAGGCATCCGATTATGATCTATCAAAACAAAACAATAAAGAAGGGCAGCCACCAAGTCCCAACAGCGATCACCCACTCATTATCTGACATGTGCAAGTATTTCAAGCGAACGAGAGAGTGAGTGGACAACCGATCACCACCGACGCAAATGAAAGACCACTGAGTGCATTTTACTTCAACTTCTAGTGTCATTTTGTTTACAACACTTTCGCTAGAGCTCTTGTCCAAAAGCTCCCCTAATACTTAAAATTCTGTGCCCGGTTTGCCTCACAAACATAACTCCAATCACCTCTGAAAACAAACACCCACGTAAGCACGGAGCAAAGCTGACAAAACATGTGTTTTTCTCATGATAAGTAATTAAACGATTTTGTAACGAAACGCGGCTTTGAAGAGAAAATAATGTCCGTGGTAGGGAAAGCCATTCAATTTCAAGGAACGCACGCGACATTAAAATAGAATGTTATTGAGATGGGGTTTTTTGCACAAAAATGATGTCCTTCTTGTGAATGTGATTAAGTCATTAAGTGGGTGGAAAATATTTCCAACACAAAAACTTCGGAGCAAGAGAACTGCACCGCGGCGTACAGGTGACCTAAAGAGGAAAAATTAGAAATTACTAACTAGCAGGTGTTTTCCGTTTCTTTTTTATAGTTGATGTTCAAAGAACACCAGGGTTCGTTAAGCGGCGGAGAGCAAGAGGTCCAAGGAATCCTTACATCATACATAGAAATGCATTTGTGAAGGTGCCACAGGACGAATCCAATGAAAAGCAAAGTGTTTTGATTTGTTTTGATCGGCTACAACCACGAATATAGCACAAAACGAGATTCAGATTCACAAAACACACTGGTTGGACAACATTCACGGGTTCGTGCACGGAATATGCCAACCATTCAAATAGCACAAAACAAGATTCAGTGAAGGACACTGTTCCATCACGCCCACAGAAAGGGATTCGTCAATTGGTCAGTTACAGTGTAACTTTCTGCCGGAGGGAAAAATTGGAAAGAGAAGGGAGTGACTCACTAAATCAGGCACAGATACAATAATCAACAATGCATGTTTGGATCTCACAGCACACTAACAAAACCGAAGTCATTCCATCCTTCAAATTCGAACTGATCACCTTTTGTCCACCCACATGTGGGAATTGAACTCTAAAAGAGCAACTTTTTTCCTTTTGTCATTACAGACCACAAAGCACTCTAAGATGTCGACAGACCTATCAATGATTCGAGTGGTTATGTTGTCTGTCGAGCCTTTTTTTGAACATTTCAGACTACACGATCGAATTAGTTCCAAAGCACACATATCCCACAATCCACCCAAATTCGACACCATCCGACCATAGAGCGCCGAGCACACTAAATAATTCCATTTGTGGCTATGGACGAATTCTTCCGCATCGAGGGCTTTGGCCCCTCCCGGATCCATTCTATCAACGAAAAGGTCGAGCTGCGTTTTGCTTTTCTTAATTAATTTGCTTTATTTGGCATCAGTTCCTTGGCCGCCTTCCGAGAATAGTCACACGAAAACAAGGGCTGTCAACAGTGCGTACTAATCCGTCGTTCAGTGAATTATTCACACGCGCACAATTGGGTCGTGTCGACTAGAAAATAAAACAAAATATGTGTGTAGGTTGTGCGTGCCGCTTTTTGTTTTCGGTTGAAAAGAACATGCAATACACTAAAAATATTGGAGGAAGAGCTCATAACTTAAAATTTGAGATTCTGTCGTAGAGCACCTGGAATTCAAAGCAATGATTACATGCAATTCATCTTGAAGTGATAAAAAGTCAAATGAAAGAAAATAACTAGCGCGGCTTAGGCACAAAAATAACAACTTTCCTGATTTGAACCCTGATTACACAATTAGGTGACGCCTAGTTGTGCGTTTTCGAAGGAAATGAGCAGCACCTGTTTCGTAGTTGTTGCCAGAATTTCTGCCTACGTAGCATCATCCAAGATCGAAAACAAGATACTTTGATACCTTCGGCGTTATTCGAAACTCCAACCATGAACATCTTATGCAAGGTAAAGAGCGAATTGCTTTTGAGTTAGCTATTAGTTGTTTGTAAATTTGGTCACGTAATGTGCAAAAATGGAAGTACGTAAATCTGTGAAGCTAGGTCCCCACACTCTACACTGAGAACATCTATGGCAGCTCCGACTGTGACAAGAAACCAGCGATGGTTAATGTGACATTGATTGGCTATCTTGGAACGAAGCTACGGATTTAACAAAAATATATAGGAATATAACTTTATTACCAGCAAAACCTCAGTTTCTGTGAACACTAAGCTCCTTGTGAGTCAATAAACATCTACAGAATCCAGCTGTATAATTTCTTTTAGGAAATTCATTTGTTTCTGACTGGTTGAAACAAGTGCAAAATGAAAGAAGCAAAGGCGAGTTATGGTTATCCCGCGACGTCAATGATTCAAAATGGACTAAGAACCCACGCATGTGAAATGCCACTAGAGAGAACATTTATGTTGTTTGTGAACAGGTGCAAAGATTAATGTGAGTTGCAACAAACGCAGAACTGAAAAATCACCCTTAAAGAATACGCGCAGAATTGCTATTCTACGTGTGTGTTTTAAAAAGGCAAAGAAACGTCACTCGTTGTTTATTCCTCGAAACATCACAAGACTCACAAGACGTAATATTTCTCAAGGTGGTGAATGAAATGAAACTAGATGATACTGGAGGAACATTGTTTGAGCAAAAAACTTGAGCAAACGTTAAGTAATCTAGACGATCAATTGTCCCCGGAGTTTAAAAAGATTCCTGATGGAACGGTTCGCGTCGGCTCGGGTTGGTTCCGTAGCCAAATGAGTCGGCTTGGCTCACAAGGAAATCGTCAAGCATGGCACGCGATGTCGCGTTAATTTCTTAGCTCTTAGGTACTTTAAGCACGGTGAAAAGGAGCCAGTATTTTCTCCTTTCTCACCTAAAATCTTTTCCGCCACCCATGATTCTCAAGAGGGCAACCATGACCATACATATCTGATAGTGTGATAGTGATAATTGCCAAGAAAAACCACGGGACCAAAGCATTCCTAGTGACTATTACTTCTCACTTCCTTAACTGATCAAAAGCCAGCTACATTAGCATGCCGTGAACTCTACAACCAGCGATGAAAAAAATATATGATTCCCAAAGATCTCCGGCTAATGAGAGGCTGGTCTACCAAGATACTAGTTTCCGCTCCTAGAAATCCTCAACCGCTAGTTCCGGCAGAGGCGTCCATTCAGTCTGGCAACAACAGGAAGTACCGTTTCCAGAAACTGACCTTTAATCTGCCACAACGGAAGCCCTTAAACCCTTACCATTGAAATAACAGCACCTCCTTACAAACAACCGAAAGACTCGTGTTTGCTCCAGCAGTCGTCCTTCTTGTTTGTTTGTGGATGCTTTCGGCTCTTGGGATGATTAAAGCAACGAACTGGACATAATTAGTTGATGAAATGGTGAAAACAGGGATTAAAAGAACACGTACGTGTGTGTAAGATGGATGCACTGGGCAGACAGATCAGATGGTGGGGATGCAGGCCCTAATTCAAAAGGACAATTGGTGTTTTGGGGAGATGTGTGTTTCGGACAGACGGCTACGTAGCGAGAAGCGATTTTTAATTATCTCGGAAAATATAATTTCGAGTGTGCACTCGATGTGCCCTGAAGCTTGAAATTCGGTGGAGGACCAGAGTTCGGGATTTTTAAAGATCGAAAAGACGTAAGCGATACGCATTTCCGCGAAATATATAGCATCTATGGTCACCGAAAATCTGTTAATGTATTCGCAGAACAGTGCTTTTACACGTTCGATGAATTTGAGTCCATCGCCCAGAGATTACTGTAAGAGATTACTAGAGATTGCTGTCAGGCAGTTAACTATGACCAGTAAAGATGCTTTCTGCTATAAGGACATGCTGTAAAACCTACCGAGAATTAGTTAGCTAGAAGAATACGGTGAACCGAGGGGAGTTTGTGCGCTCATCACAAATGGAATATATCCATAAAAGAGGCTATTCGGAATACGAAATGGCCTTTCTGAGGAACAGCAATAGAAACCTTATTATTTATTCAGATGTTTTGGACATCTGTTCATTGGGATATCGGGCATAGGGTTAAAGAGCAAAAGACGGTCCTGGGAATGGGCTATCGTGATCAGTGGAACCATATGTGAGTGTAGAAAAGTTGTTCAAATGGTTTAAATGCTGAAAATAACACATAGAGTCCTATGGCGGCAAATATTTGGTTAGCAAAGAATTCAAAGGCCTCAATATACGTAGGCTGAGCGAATCCCGTCTTTCTTTTGTGGAAACAACGTCACGAAAACCTAATTAGGTCGGAGATTGGGTGAGCTGAATGGTGACCGTCTGCATCGTCAAAACATGGAACGAGTGACAGAATAGAGCTTGGGAAAACTAGCTGGAAATGGCGCTTTTGCATCAATGCATCTAACAAGGGAATTTTCCGAAGTGAGATCGAACTGAGAATTGGCCAAAAAAAAAACGGGGAAGCAGGTAGGTCAGGTGTGCCTACAGGCTCCTGAGGTTCACGTTCTCTAATGTATGCCTATTTGTGTGCCGAATTTCAGCTCAATCTGATGTCTCCCTTGTAAGATCAGCCACTACCTTGAACAAACTGTTTAGCGCATTATGGTTAGAAAAAGACATCTGCTAGGCCAATAATGTCTAAGAATAGTTCCGAACACCTGTCTTTTTTATGTGTAAATACAAGGATTTCTGGTTTTGAATAAGAAACAAGCTCTTCCAATATCTGTATGAATTACAAAAATGGGTCTCCTGACAATAATAATTCATTTACTTCAGCTACAAAAATAAACATAGTAAACCTGAGCCAAGCTAATGCAGAACTTGGATAGATATACAGGTCTCCACTCAACGCTAAGCATGAACGGAGCTCGTGGTTTGTGTTCGCGTGTTGAAGAGTCACGAGGCGTCTAGACTACTCGTGACGGCCCCTAAGGTCCTAAGAATTGTAGTCGCACAACCAACGATCAAAGTTAAAAATGTTAACCACTTTGCTTATCAAACAGTCACAATGTACCAGAACATTACAACAGCATGCGTCACCGGACATGGTAGGCGAGAATTTGACCCTGTTTCCCGAGATTTATCTTAAGTCCACCTACATAAAAATATTTTTTCTACTTTCGCGGCTCACTTGGTTTTATACCCTTGAGCTGGATTTCTTCTAGTTTTGAAAGCGTCAGCCACTAAGTGCAGAGGATATAGTTGGCCCATAAGGAACCGCCGGTGACAAACGGTTGACTCGAAGGCAGAGGATATTGCCACTATACTTAAACTTGAATGGTCCGATGATGGAAGATGTTTGATGGCCAAGAGAGAGCAAGAATCAGTTGTGGTGTAGATCGTTAAAAAGGCGTTTCCGAAAGCACTCTAATACGAGTTAAGTGGAAAATGATATTAGGCACTTACGTCGGTGAAATTCTCGGAATTGACCTTTGGCTGTTTTCCTGTAAAAGTTGGCGTTTATGTAGTCACCATCGGCAGAGCCTTTTGAGACGACCAGAAACAAATTAGTACCTTCTGTGTAATTGTCAACATTTTTCCGATGTAGACGTAGTTGTTTACTGGGGTGCCGTTAAAGGACAGTCATAAAAAGACATGGGACCCACCGACAATACATGTATATTGTATATTGGGCTGGGGGCACCACAAGTTCATTTTGCGACACCACAAGTTCATTTTTACTTTACAGAAATAGAGTCTAAATGTGGAAAAAGTGACCCTAGGATTCAGAAAAACTCCGACGAGACCATATGTTTCAAAGTCGACCTCCACAATGGCTCTCCATTTTGAGGCGAGAAACTAAGCTCTCTTAGCTTTATCTTATCCTCTTCTAGGCTTGTCCATTAACCCCGAACCCTAAAGCAAATCACGCAGAATAAGACAAAGAGGTCAAAAAATGGACCAAAACATTTTTCGACTCCAAACCCCAGTTTTTCAACGAATACGGGATCCAGCTGTTGTCCAAGAAGAAGGCCACATTGGTTCAGTCAAACACCTTCACGACAGTAAACGACCACTAGTCCTCGTCTTTTGCGCTTGACCACAATTTATATTCCAACTTCGACACATTCCAGACGATTGGCGTTGCGTACAAAGCAGCCCTTTGCGTAGGTTTTTGTTTGAACATCATGTGTAAGCCCTTTCATTTCAGAGAAAGCGCAAACGTCTCACTATAGTCAATGAACTGGGAATATTCTACGAAACGGCTCCTACATGCGAAAAAGATTCTTGAAAACTTCTGATTATCAAACCCCTGTGTGTGGATTTTACAGAAATCTCGGAAAAACAGGAATACTTCTTGTACCTGTTAAAAAATCTAGCAAAGCTCTCGCAACGAAAAATTTGGGTAGGAGGTTCAGTATTCAGTGAGTTTGTAATGGAAATCACTGTTTTTTGTATATTTCTCGGGCGATTTTAGCATATGAATCCGCGTATCCAACTAATGGAAACTAATTGTTCTTTTTTCTTATATCTTGATGTGATGAAGAAAGTATGAAAGCAGTCGATCCCACCGATCCCACCGATCCCCCTTATCGACAGCTCAAAGGCGCGCGCCAATTTTTCCGTTGCCGGAGACAGACACAGGCTTTTAACGATCAAAAATTTTCATGTACTTCATTATTCGTGTACATTTATGTACAAAGTAGGAATTCTAATAGTGTGAACTAGCAAACATGGATAATGGCCTTCTATTGTTTTGGTGGCGAACAAGGTTGTATGCGACTCACGGGAACTGTGGAGGACAAACTCTGTTGCAGATATTTTTAAAATAAAAGGAGATCATCTCTAAAAGCACAAAGATGGGCGAGTTAGAAAATTTTTTACGTCCATGAACTATGCAGAGCTCTCGGGACCTCTCCTTGTTTTCGACGATCAAATTCCGTGCCTTTTCTTGTGACGTGTGCTGTTTATGTGGCATTCATGACCTTGGAGCAACTGATTCATGAACAATCAATGTATGCCAATTGGAACTTGTGAAGTTTTCGCACAAAGTAAACGATGACTGATAACAGCCGCATATCGTAATCCCAGTTGTACGGGTTTGGGTTGAAAGTATGTGCAGCTAACAAGAAGCTGTACTGATTTATTCGCTTTGCTGTGTTCTCTTTGTGCTTTGAGTTTCATCAGCTGTTCATTGTTTATAGATAAGAATTTTCCGACATCAAAATCTCATATGTTCTTTAAAAGCGAAGAGCTTTGCCTCTACAAAGTTGATTCCTCTAGGATTTTGATCCAAAACTACAATATGCATATGACAAGTGGAGCATGAAGAGCGGCATTAGAGACAAATGAACCGCACTCCCTGACATCACGAACACACCGCGTCCATTCAGAATTTTAGTCCCAAAAAACACGTGGGCGCCGATTGCTATGCAAGGCTTCGCTTATTAAGAGTATCGAAGCAGAAAAACATGGAGACCATAAGATGAAAACGGACATGCACTATGCAAGGGACTCATCTGCATCTGGACGAGACTACATCTCCGATGCAAACCTATGCTCGACTGAAAACCAACTTAACATTCGGGAGGTTCATCAGTCACTTGTTCCACGAAAGGACACAAAAACACTTGGGACAACGATAAGTGGAAGCCCTCAAGTGTGAAACGTCTACGAAGCTGCTTTCCAGCGTCGTGCAAGCGTTAAAAATTGATGCTGTAATCGACTGTAGACGCTTTAAACACGTTAAGTATACATGATCTTCCTGGCTCAGAAACTGAACTAAAATGCAAGAAATTAGCTTTTTGAGTGCATCGAAAAATAAAACAAGTCCGATTCTTGGAAATCCGAATGATTGCAGGCAAAAACAACACGATTGGAGAAGTGCGAGCTTGTGAGAGGTTCGAGTTGTTGTTTCTGTGAATATGGGAAAAGAGAGCAAAGTACAAAATTGCCATTGTGACAAAGGAGATTGAAATCATTGACTGTGCAGATGCAAAAGCTGGGGTAATTCTGAGTTGTTCGTGCTTTTGATGGGCCGACACGAGCTCATTGGGCATGCAGTGTGACGGAGAGCATGAATCGACTCATAGGATATGCCGATATCACTTGTACCAGGAACGATTAATCGCAAATTTCGCTATAAGGCCATCAATCATTAATCACATGATGGAGTTCACAGAATCCGATTCCCTCGCAGAACCGAGATGCATTTCAACTATGGATCGTGCATAAATTAATGGGTAAAGTTGAGGCAGAAGGTCTATGCTACTGATCTCCGAAAATGTAAAATTCGAAATGTCTGACAACGGAACACTGTATGGCGATTTCCAAATAACCCAGTATATGTAGGTAAACTCGTGGTTTTTGTGTTCTTTTCAATGTGTTCATGCGTGCATTCTAGGGAAACGGTAAAAAAAAAATACAAAATGACGCACGTCCATTTTTGAACGGAAAAATTTGACCATCCTTACAATTTTCCATCGCCTCCAACAAAAACAGCACAAAATTATCAAAAGACTTCCGTTAGACATACAGACGTCTGCTGCTATTTGGATAGACGAGCAAAACAAACCAAATTCGTCTAGATTAAAGAAAGTTTCTTTGTTGTCTCTGGAGGTGCACTGAAAGCTAATGAGGTAGATGTTTGCAGAAGCGTAATTTAGACTTAAAAACAACCAATTATCACTACCAAGCACACCAACAACGCAATCGAGCAAAAATTTGACGCATTTCTGCACTTCTTACATCGAAGATCACCAATCATTGTTTTTCTAAAGCTGCACTTCGTTATGTCCATTTTTTCTTGAACATCAAGTATATTAACATTTCACGTTTTCCCGTGGGACGCAAGAACCGCGTGCACAAAGACTACTTCATTCATCATTATGCACACAATGTATAGCAGTTAATGAAAGTTCTAAGCACTAAAAAATTTTAATTCTACAGTTTCAGAATGAGAATAATGACAGAACTATCTCTAGCATGGCCTTGGCAGATTGATTTGAGTCATAGGCTATCAGGAAGCGGCTCATGACTTATGAAAACAGATTAATTATGTCCGTCTCCATCCTCTTAAAAGCGATTAGCTCGTTTGACTCACTTTCCTCGCACGGCTCCTGCTACTGTGGAATAAATTCGTCATAAGCAAAGACGAAGTGTCGGAAAGTGACATCATGCAACACTAAAAAGGTACCTTTTGGAAGCGCTGGCGAAACTCGTTGTTCACTGGGATGAAAGAGTTGACCAACATCGGCTGTCCGGAAGGTAGGGTCTTGTTGCCGGTGTCAAGAAATTTGAAGCTTTGGAGGGGATTCATCCTTTCTTTCTTGGGAAGCGATCGGAGTTCTAGAACGGGAACCTATATTATCTTTTCGTTAAGAGTGCTGTCGCCGCGAGCAGACGATTATGAGAGGGTGTGAATATTCATTCGCTCCAATTCGACGTATGCAATGACGGCCTAGCCATCAGGAAGTCTATTTTCATAATATAACGTCTGATCCGTTAGGCTCCGAAGGTCAAAAACGTCGAATAACGAGAACGTCAGTACGGACTAAGAAACATAGTACATCCCGCCAAAGAAAATAGCTGACAGCAACAGGAAAACGTGGTTAAAGTTAGTTGATTATATATGTTAGTAATCAATTAGGCCTAACGTCATCCGATGACACGTTCACAGCAGGCACTTTAGATTGTGAAACGTTTCCAGGAATCGTCGCTTTTTCTGGTTACAATTTAAAAGTTTTTTTCTAAATTGGAAAACCAGCTGCCGATAGATTTGCATCATCAGAAGCAGGCAGATTAGGGGATCATCGGAAGGTGGAGATTAGTAGATGACATGGAGGATTCCAGACATCAAAAATCGGTGGATATCGTAATACTTGATGTTCTCGGCTTCAACAGCTTTATGAAACCATTCACGCGCAGAAATATCCCTCGGAAAAAGCAATTTTTGAGTCGAATACAAGTTGCAGATTCGCTCCGAAGCATTTCATTTCTACAAAAATATCTCATTGATAAAGTTTTGGTATACATGTAGAAGAACAATACATGCGAGTGAGTACATTCCGAACATGTGGGAATCGGAGAGATTTAGTTCAGTTTAGTTTAGGTTAATGTCTTGAATCAGTGGACTGCGCCATACAGGACATCTTACAAAGAGAGTACTAGTAACACCATAGCAACTGGTTCTCATTTGGCTTCAGTAGCAAGGGCGGCATTAGATTTTGAAGACAGCGATCTCGTGGCTGGTACGACATCGGAGCATGGCTAAGCACAGCGAGAGGCCACCTTCTGTTCGACTGTCGGCGAGAGGAGGCAAGGCGGTGAACAGCTTCCTAACGAGGTGCATGAAACTGCGGCTCTCTGATGTCCTTATACCGTATTCCAAAGAATATTTCAAAAAGAGCAGAGACTACAAGGATGAGAAATATTTTGCAAATCAATGTTTAATTCACGTGAAGAGAGATTTCACCAAAAACTCGGCAATTCAGAAGAAGGGGCAACATAAGAACAACTGTGAGACATGATGAGCTATGTATGCAAATGTGGTAGATGTGCAAAGACGCAAATTAGATATGCGAACGAATATTCAAAGGGCATGTGGAGACACAAGCGGACTTCATTTATTCATGTTTTGGAGATGTCGAATGAGACACATTCAAGATTGGTCACTATAAATAGGGAGTATGATATTTGATGCAGCGTCTGTCTGAACAATACTCGTATACAGATTACATGAATTAATCAAAGCGACATTAATCAAGAGCTGAACGACAAAATTCGAAGACCGAAAATAGCATTGTTCATCTAAAATCGGCGATCTTTCTACGTTTTCAACACTGCTAACTACGTAAAAGACTCGGCTTATCTTTTTTTTATCGGATCTTGTTGACATTGTGGCCAGAATACGCACAAGCGCAACTCCGTCAATTTTGAAATTGTGTTATAATCTTTAAAAGAATGCTCTTCGACAAATCTTACAAAGAGGATTAAAAACTAGAATAACTAAAGGCTTCTAAATATAAACAAATAATTAAAACGCTTTTATGATCATTAAGTAGATTGATCGACAGAACGCAAGGGAAATCAAACTCCTGCAGGTTGTTGAACCAAAAACGCTTCTAGCACAGTGGTTGTTGAGTGTTATCGTGACAGTGTCTTGATTAAGCGATCATAGGTAGTACCACAGCTTCTCACCGCACTTCAAAACGGACAAAGGGCAATTTTTCTCACGAAGCGACCGAAGCACATCTGGAAGTGAATGGGAGAGACTGAGTGTGCTAGGCAGACATGAAACTCGTCACTGAGAAAATAAAGTACATCCCAGGATAAGATGTGAGTTTCTTTATCCATGACCGGGTTCCTTTAATACAGAGCAATATGTAACCGTACCTATCTAGACGGCAGATTGTTGAATATTGGATAACAGATGCATTAGGACAAGAATTCAGTTGTAAATAGGTTCACAAGTTTTACGGGTTTGCCAGAGTGTAATGAGTGAGCATCGCAGAGCGATCGAACTTAGATGGCACTCTGAAGGATCGCCGTATTTGGAACAAAACAAAAACATTCTGATGGACTCCTCAATTTTATTTACGTCATCGGACAGTGTCGTCTGGAATGCGGACCGGATGCTCAGCAAAGCGAAATTTGACGATTTCAGTGGCATGTGAGGCGAAACACAAAATATTTTCGGAATGACGTTGGAAACTGCTTCTGCACGTCATATTGCCTTGAAATTGAGATCGCACGATTCATTTGGTCACTTTTCAGTCACAATCCCCAAGTTCTTGGTTGCCTAGATCTGCTACCTAGTGCTGTTACAAATTTAAAAGTTTTGAAATCCCAAACCACCCGGGGATTGTCCAAATTAATGGAAAGGGAATCACGGGACGCTTTTTCAGGTGGTGGAAGGCGCGTTTCAGAAGAGTAGATAGATATTGAGATATTGCAATTCAGTGGGGGTGAGTCTATGTATCATAATGCACCGCACTGTATAAGCAGAAGTAGCATGGCATTCAAGGGAAGGCAAAGTCTCAGGTGACAGCGAAAGTCACGGGATTAGGACGTACACATCATTGGAGTACTCGAAGTACAACAAATAAGAATGACTATTAAGTTCGTACTCGATTATGCAAATCACATCGAGGAATTTCATCTTCATCATTCACCCAAAAAGGAAGTGCTCAATCGTGAAATTGGTATTTCCTTTGCCAGCACGAATGCCATATCCAAAATGTATTCAGAACAATAGCGTCCAAGTCCACGCAAGAAATCTTGAAAAACAATTTTCTCACGAAACTGGAACTGAACGAACGTAAACGAATTCCCGAGAATCGATCGGAGCAAATCTGTGAAGCTAAGCACTTAAATAACAAAGGAAATGTATAAAGCATATATGTGATCACTCTGATCACCGCGATCAGCCTGATCCATGTTTTCCGATCCATGCATGTTTTACTCATCCATGTCCATACCTACCTCTTAACCACGCTGACATGAGCGAAAGACTCATTTAAGTTCTTAAATTGATATAAATTTTGAAGCGAAGCGGACCGTGTGCAACAATATAAAGAATTGAAAGCATTCTCAAAAATTTCCATGGTATGATCTATCAAAAAGGATTTTTTTTTGTTGAGACTCGTTTCTGTTTTTGCTGAACAATGAGAAGCATACAGTTTCAGCATCATGTCATTCTCAACCGCCTCATCGCAGCAACACTGAATCAATCATAAATAACGCAAAATTATGTAAGCAGTATGAAGACATAAGTACTCAGAAGACGTGTTCATGGAATATATAATAGAAAAAAAATATATAAAAGAACAAAGGCCGTTGACAATGTAAACACCCGCTGACCGCAAAACACAATTTTATTGTCTTCAAAAGACAAAGAGGGCATTCAAATATTTGGGTTTTCATCAGGAGTGTTCGCACTTTAATATGAGACGATGTGAAACCCATTGAAATCAAAATAAACATATATGAAACGATGCACAGTTTATCGTCATCGTTGCGCTCAATCAACGTCTATGAGTATGAGTACAAAAAGGCAAAGTACCACACCGTAGTCGTAGGTCTTCTTCTGGCTTCAGTGCAGGATACGGCGTCAGAGACGATTCTTCAGGTGTCAAAGCGAAAAGCTGAACACGAGAACAACAAGGTGATGGAACGCATTGGGCCAAGGAATCTTATTTAACGACACAGACTTCGGAGGTTGGAACGATTCTGCGGTGGCGCGGTCGGACGACAGTGGCGGGCCTCCTGGAAAGGCGTTCTCCAGACCCTTCACCACCGTCCCAAAAAAAACGGTGCCATCTCTGTGGTGGTGATGGCTTACAATGAGCAGGAAGCTAATATACGAAATGTTATTTCGAAATGGCCTTATATACATTTAGTGCAATTTTTCGAACACAATTAGTTTCGTCTCGAAGGATCAAAAATCGGTCGTTGTCTTGCACAAAGTTGTTTACTGCTTATCCCTTCGGGCATTTTTCCGAATATTGCGTATAAATATAAATTCTTTTCTCTATAAAGGGAAATTTGAAGAGTTCAAAATTTTCAAAATAGGAGTTCGCTAAGCATGCTTCATTTCCTATGAATGCGGAGACTACAAGAAAAGAATGAAGGTACAGCAGGCTATAAGCACACTTCCCCTTTAAGTCATAAAAACAAGACGTAAATGAGAAAATGTCCCGGACTTCCACCTACATTTCAATTATCGTATCCAGATAACAACAACATGTTCATGTTCTAAATTTATCAAGTTCCTGGTCGAGTTCTCCTTATGTCCTCACATCGCATACTAATTCTGTAGGGCGAACTTTCATAGCAGTTTGCGGCGGGTAACTTATTTCTGTCGTTCTAGCTCAACAAGAAGAGGGAACGCGAGCTCGATGACGTGAAATGCTTCATACATGCGGTTAGAAAACTTTATAGGAGTTATTTAAATTCAGAAGATTAATTCGATCTGCTTGAGGTCGTTTCTAAGACAAGTAGTCCTAAGTTACTAAAAATAGTTAAAAGAAAAGATTCTCCATGTATTTTTCTATTTTTCTACAAAGTACTAATAAGCATGTCTCGTTTTTTTTGTGGTTTTAAATTTGACTTGTTTATAAAGAAGTATACAAATGGACTAATGTTTACTGTCGCCACCAAAAAACGGTAATGTTCCACGACAAGATTAAGTGCGATTAAATGGATCAAAGTTCCTTCATTACGGTTATTTTCGTAGCAGGAACTAGACGAACTGTTTTCGATGAATGTAGTGGAAAACAGCTCAATATAAGTGCAGTCTTGAACATTCTTGAAAACAGTTTCAGTAGCACAACTGAAGTGCATTCTTGCGTCTTGCTTCGATAGGTGTGCTCCAGAAATTTCAGAGACTAGCAGTTCTTGTAGAACATCGCCTAGGAGATTACGGCTGGCTAATAACAGTCTCCTAGTGTGGTAATCCGCAAATCAAAACTTCAACAAGCTTCAGCGACAATAAGACCAGAATATAACTATTGGACACACCTCACGAGGACACAAGAAGACTTTCAAAATCAAATGAGAGAGCTTATGAACGTAAAGAAGCGATCTTTAATGAGAGCCGAGAAGAGAGCGAACTATTCACACAAGAAAGTGTCAGCTATTATTGAAGGAGGTACCCGTCTTCCCTCATCCCTTCAAATGCACCCTTCGTGAGAAAAACAGCCAATTTTTGCACATATAATTAGAGCCTTAACTTAATTGCGTCTGCTTTCCGGAACGTACTTTATACAAAGACTCTATATTATGTGTTATATCCTATTGTCAGGTCGTAAATTGTCCTGTCTTTGTAAGCACAATATGTCATTGAATTTATTGACTATTTGAAGGTGCATTTGCTAGGTATGGAGCAAAGTTGCAGGTGGTTAATACTTTAGGTAGCTCGTACAGTATCTTGCATCTCGGAATGTCCAGGTTCCAAGTCACGGACTGTCAAAACAAAATAGTCCTCCAACATCCCAACATCAAGTTTGAAGCTATAATTCATAGTCCATGGCTGGAATTAACTGACCTCAATGGTGCATCAATCAATTTGGATCTGACACAAAGTACTGTGAACGTAGACAATCTTCATCACAGGCGCCATTTGTAACAACCCAATAGAATGGTGTTAGTTGCGCTTTCACTATATTTCTAACTTTTGGACTTTTGCATACTACTCAGAGCTCACAAAGTAGCACCATCAGTCCCACTCACTGCTATATTCTGCAAAGCACTTAGATGCATTTAGCTAATATCACAGTAAACGGTCATCACAAGATGTTTTCAAAGGACGCACTTCTTAGTGTACTATATAGTTTATTTCAATTATGTGTAGCTGATGAACCAGCTCCGTGGAAGGATATGACTCGTTTACGACCACCCACCGACCATTATTTTTAACACAGCCTGCAGACTACTCAGACAGTGCACTTATGGAAGAATTGTTTTCTATGAATAGGAGACCAGCGAAGTAAATAAAAAATCTGAGGATGCATCAAAGATCTACAAGATAGCAAAGATCTCTGAAACTTGCTTGCATCGGAGCACTTTTTCCTCTGTAGACTCATCCTTAGAGGTCTTTGCGCGAATTTAATATTGCTGAAAACGTGAAACCCGTAAATATCTCAGCTACGATGAAATACGAGTCGCTTCGAATGCCTGGATTACAATCTTACACTACTTTCAGAAAAGAGAACATCCGTATGGTTTCATTAAAACTGGAAATGCTATGTCATAGTATGCTCCACAGAACTTAAGGAATAAATCGCAAGTGCAAGATCTGCGGAACGGCCCGCTAATACATTGATGCATGCCTACTTGAAGAATGAAAGTCACACGAAAGAACAGCTGAAAAAGTCGGCGACTTCCTTGTGAGTCATTTAACCGACATTCCCTTTGTTTTTCCAAGAAGAGCTCCTAAAGATCGGCTGTTATCGTCGCGTTTCTTAAATGTCAACACTCAAAGATGTAGCTCTGCGATGCTCAGTGCATCGACAGCTAGAAACATCCGGTCATTTTGCTGAGCAGTTTGAAATCGAACGATTTCCCACCGCTTCGCTCTGATCCCTATCACGAAAATGACTGTTATTGTCTGTAACATCTGTCTAGTACACATACGACGGGGAACATTGTTTGCATTCTGTATTTCCCTCGGTTTCCCTTCAAGCAAATCTACTTCTACAAAATTAACTTTCCTTTAAAACAGTCTTTATTACTTTAGTAATCTAGAACGCGATTAATTGTGATTTTACATACATATGGGAAGCAACAAGCAAGCGGGTCAGAGATAGCGATAGCCTAGTCTCTTCAGGCATTGGGGAATGTAAACGCTGGTCATGTATCTAGCTGAAATTCCACTTATAGCTTCCAGTTCCAGCTTGAAATCCTCTCTGACCATGAGTTGTAACTGAAACGCAAGCACTAGATACGAAATGGATGTGAACCTCACCTCCTCAACAACGGTATGTTCGCTCAGTGTTAGTGCCCTCCCCAGGAGTCCGTTCAGTCGCTTCTTGTCTCCAGGTTGCAGTCGGAGGAACTGGTCGCCACCGATGGGAAGGCGTTTCGCGTCAGACGGCCTCATTCCAAGCCAGATGATGTCGGGTACAAAGCAGTTTTCGTTCACAGCGGACGGCGTTTCGGCTCCATACTTGTAAGTCATAAAAATTGCGATTCCTGCAACACAGAGTGAATAACTATACATGATCATGTCAAACCGTGAGGGTCGGCGTCGGTCAAACAGAAACAAGGAACCCTTGTTATCTCGATGATTCTCCTGAGCACGTGGCGAGTACAGATATCCGGATAGCCACGTCCCTGAAATCGAGGTTCTAGTACAGCTGTTACTTATCAGGACTTACGGTTACGAGCAGAGCATCGGGGAACCTCCTCCTGAAATCTTCGTACAGCAACGTCTGGAAAGTGGCGTCCTTCTCCACGACAAGCACGAAGCGACCGAAGCCCACAATGCGTTTCGAAAGGAGCGACTCTTCGATGCTGATCACGGCGTGTTCGCAGCTGCTTCCGTCCTCGAAAAGCAGTTTTCCAATTAGTTGTCCTCTGCTGGTGCTTAACTATATCAATATGTCCAAATCCAGCAGTAACGACCGTACCAAATTCAAATCGCGTCTTGTACAATTCAGCAGTCGACAAATCGAAGTTACTGCTGCGTCAAAAGTTCTCTGCGACCCATATAAACGCTTCTGCTCGTAGAATACATCCCTAAATGGAGCAAAAGGTAAATTCTAGGACGTTTACTAGTTATTCACCTCCGTGTAGCCATGGAATTAGTGGTTAGCTTGTAATGAATTAAAGACAGTGCCTTGATAATCAAGGCGAACCTTTCGCGGTTCTTAAATGTTAGTTTGATGCTGTGCGTCCTTCCGTCGGGCCTAAAACGAGAACAAATAGAACACAGGAAACCAGGAAGTGCAGCGACAAAGCAACGATGAAGAAAACTCACAGAATCGTGCAGAGGCAAAGCTCTTCGCCGTTCTGTAGCAGTTCGATAAATTCGAAGATGACCGACTCGATAAGCCCTAGAATTGCATCGCGGTGTTGGTTGACAAGAGGAGAGGTCGTTATCATGCGAAACCTGGAAATAGGGAATTAATAAATGATGTCTAGTATTGGCAAAAAAAAAACAGCATAAAATACACGTAAATTCGTTATTCACTCCGGCTACTCGTTAAAATAACATGTTCCTTCAATCTTCTCTTCACCTCCTCCGGCAAATGAAAAAGCATGACAGTGATCAGAACATCACACCGTTGCAGTTCCATTCAAATTGCAACGGAAACAGTGTATTAAACAAAATTTTGCGCTTAATATTCCAAAAATTGTGAAAGCACTAAAATTGCGTGCTAAAATCTGATGCGCACTGACTTGTCCGCCATCTGCTTCATGTAAGCGAACGATATGAACGCGATATATGTTCACTAAACGTAAAAATGCAAAATCAAAAGCTCTCGCGGTAAGAGACAGGGACAAAAATGCAGGGTCGGAAGCAGGGTTAGAAAAGCAGTCAGACATTCAAACCGGGCGCCTTTTGTTGCTTGTCTTTTTTGTTTTCCAACCGATCTCACGTCTGCATAATTTCAAAAATGACATTCCTGACTTCAGTCTAAATGCTTTTTTTAAGCTGGCATGAGGTCTTTGATTCGCGAAAATAAGGTCAAAGTCGAAGCCCAAAATCATGCTATTATCAGCACCTGTTTACCTAACTATCTAAACTTGTCGTCACTATTTTCTGAAAAAAGTTGCACTGGAGGCAATGATATGCTTGTCTACTTGTATGACTGTTTCGCTGAATTGTCATTGCAAGAACGTATTGGCTGCCTATTGCAGGTTTGCATAAGAATCGACCTGGAAGACGGAAGTTCCGCGTTTGATTTTCAGGTAATGTTCCAAATGTGATTCACTCTTCAAATCCACACAAATAGTTAAACTTTATTATGGTGCAAGAATATTAATTCAATTTAGCAAATTTATTAGCATCCTCCAATGGATCCCTCGCTGCACATGATTCCCATGCGGTCATAGAGGAAAGGCGAAAGGTCGTTATCGATGATGACACGGAACCATCCTTCTCCTTCGTACTTTCCCTTGGTCTCCTTGGCGGGAACCCAGTCTCCGGCAGCATTCTGCTTCCACGTTTTGAAGGTCCAGTGCTTCGAGTTGCAGTTCGTTCCTTGGATCTGTAAATGCACCACAGTAAGCTACTGGCGATCCCCGCAATCAACAGACCTTGATGTCACGGTCTCCCTTTCCGTTGAAAGTGATCTGCTCGGACTGCTGCTTGATGGAAGGAATGAAGATCTGGAAACGGAAGGGCGTCTCGGTGCGGGAGCGCACCTTCACGTTGATCTTGCAGGCCTCGAGGCCGACAACAAGCAGAAGACAGAAAAGGGCGAAAATTTGCACTCGCATGATGACTGGAGAGATCAGTGGAGCAGTGCCGTCATTTAAAGGCGATAAGTGGGTTAAGGGGTGCGTGCGCGTTTGAAAATCTGTTACGGTTACCTAAATCGATCAAGAAGATGAGAAGATGAACTTTGTGAGAATATCGGCAAATGTTAAGGTGCGCAAAGTGCACGAATATTGCTGTCCTCCTCCTTCTAAACACATTTCAATTCGAGCAGCTGTTTATCATAGCTGGCGCATAAGCTCAAATCAAAGAATATCGAGGTTATATGGATTAGCTGAGATCAACAGAACAGACAATATGGAAAACGGATATAAAATCACCGGTGATAGGAGTCATTTGAAGGACTTCTTTGTGATTTTCTAGGCCATCATGACTAATTTATAAATGTGCATCGAGGTAAGAACCTTCCTACACAGTAGGTTGCATAAAATCTGTCAATATGACGTGCGTTTGCCTTTGGAAGTAATGAAAGCTACTGTAAGTGATAAGCTGATCCTGACAAGCGAGCCAGCATGGGGGTATAGCTCAGGGGTAGAGCGCTCGCTTAGCATGCGAGAGGGCTGGGGTTCGAATCCCCATACCTCCAGAAACGTTTTGCTTTTTTTTTTTGCTTTCCATTTATTGAACAAACGATGATATATGTTTGCTTCCATGGTATATGAAGAGTTAACTCCAAAGCGTTTTGATATAAAAGTACGTTATCATCAGATGAATTTCTTTGTGCTTTTATAAAAGTGTGGCTGTATCCTAGCTCAGTTTAGCTGGAGTTCGCCCACAATTTATATCATGCATCAGTACGCAACATTTCAGATCTGTCACTTTCATACCTGTACGTGTGACCGCGAAAATTCGCTTTTTGCACGTCTGCGTTTTTGTGCTTCATGCATTGACACCTTATCTGCTGACCCATTTGCACGAGAGAGACGAACTCTCTGAACGACGTCTCTTCTTACCTGCGACATTGACGGCCAAGTGGCAAGCTTTCACTCCTCAATTTACCTAACCTCATGTACTCAATCCACATGGAGGTTAGGAGAAATGAGGGGTGAACACTTGCAACCATCGAGCATTAGGAGCATCTAAAGTATGTCACATGCCCAGAAAACTCCAGAAAATACAATGACTCAGAAGTTATAAATATATTTTATCAGAATTAAATGCGTTAATTTTCGAAGTTGACCAGCTGCTTAGAGACGACATCGGCCAGTACTCTGATTCCCGCGGCTGAGTCGTTGAGGCAGGGAATGTACACGAAGTGTTCGCCTTCGTGTGCCCTAAGGAGAAACGTTTTAAAGGTCTGGCAAGGTCAACATACAAAAATTGGTCTTTGACGTCCATTTCGAGCTCTTCAAGGGTCTCAAGACAGTCGCTGCTGAATCCAGGGGCCACCATAGCCATCTTCTTGATGCCCGATCTGAACCCAGCGGCCGTACAGTGGTGGTGCTTAGAATATCTCTTACTTGGCCAACTCAACGGTCAAATCCTCTGTGTAGGGCTTCAGCCACTCCAAGTGACCCAGTCGTGACTGGAACGAGGTGACGAGATCAGCGCTGGTGACACCACCGTCAGCCAAACGCTTCTTCAGCAATTCGGTTGTTTCGTGGCACTGATGTCCATAGGGATCGCCTTTTTCTTGGTATCCGAGCGGAATGCCATGATAGGTCAGGACGATGACTTCAACGTCACCGTTCTTTTTGATGCCGTCTTCGATAGTGGTGGCGATGGTGTCAATAAAGACTGCGTTACGGTAGTAGGCAGGGACCGTGCGGATGGCCATCTGGTGACGTTGTTTAAGAAGTGCTTCGAAGGCCTGAAGTGGGTAAACTTAGGCACATTGCGGTGGGCCGTTCGCTTGGGATAGAACCTTGTATTTGTTAGGAGAGGTTTGGCTATGCCATCTTGTGGAAAAGAGTATACCACGAAAGAGCTGATAGAGGAGTAGGAACGCACGTAACATGATGGAATGCCTCTTCATGATAATGAAAATTGCTTTCATCACGATATTGCTGGCCAAGAGATATCGTGGTTTAGCTACTAATCTTCCTTTCGAGGAGATCTAGCATGAATATAACAGTCCCAGCTTATCTATCTTAAGGAGCTAGAGTCAGGGAGAGATTATAGATTCTACGTGAAGCGTTTAAGGCGCCTCTAAATCTAGATTAAGCCAATACAATTGGCCGTAAACATTCTTAAATGCCTATGCCTAGGTTACTGTGCTTGGATGTTCATGAAGAACTCACTAAAAATTCACTACAGTAACTCTCATTTTCTCTAGTATATTCGGACACCCTTACCGCATCGCACATGGAGGCGGTTGTCGTGGCTGAATATTGTGGGTAGAGCGGGAAGAGCACAAGACGGTCACAGCCGGCCTTCTGCAGCTCGGCGATTCCGTCGGCGATCGAGGGTTCTCCATAGCGGAAGGCCCAGTTGACGACCACTTCGTTTCCCTCGGCTTCAAGAGCCTTCTGAAGGTCACTCGCCTGGTTCCGGCTGATCGTCCTCAAAGGTGACTCGTCCTTTTCCGTGTTCCAGATGGCTCTAAAGGCAAGGATGTGTTGGCTGGCACCAGCGTTCTGCCTACTTGTAACACTTTCCCTTTTTGAAGGGTCTGAAGGGGAGGATGAAGAGATAGAGGATCGGGTACCAGATGGCCCTCGGAACTTCGATTATCTAAATCACCCCCATGTGCACTTTGCACCCAAAGGTAACTCACTCTTTTGTCGAGCAGAAACTGTGAAAGGTATCTTCGCATAGGCCAATAGGTGTAGCCACTTGGTGTTCCGGTATTGGTGAGGAGGATACCGATCTTCGGCTTGGGCGGTAGTTTGATCTGAAGTTCAGAGAGTGAACGCTTTCTTGGAGTTTGAACTTACCAGCTGTCCGCCGGACTGCTCCAGAAGGAGCTTCGCTCGTTCCGCCAGCACTCCCATCGCGCGTCGTGTGAAACTAACCATTTCGCCGCCACAAAAACCCCCGGCACGTAATCAGCGATGGCTCCACGCACTTCTAAGCCGTGCCCTTATCAGCGTTACATGCATAGCAAGAAGCAGAAGATAATATGATGCAAGAAGATGCGTTTTATGAATAGAATCTCCAAAAATCAACAAAACAGCCGTTTTAACCCTTCAGAACTTGTCCTTGCGAAACACAACAACGGTGGAAGTGACACCAACGCGTCCCCCGAAGGAGATCGTGTGGTTCGCGGCCACTTCCGTTTCGAACTCCAGATCTTCGCATTCAAACAGCTCGACCAGTTCCTCTCTAAAATGTGGCGACGCCAAAGATTACGCACACAAAGTGATATCACCATTACTTACTTCGTGAAGTTACACGAGCAGATGATGAAGTATCGCGGTCCTGTGGTCATGTCGGCCATGTCGTTGGACTTCATGAACGCGACGATCGAATTTCGGTAGTTTCTGAGGCGCTCATTCCGGTCTCCAGCCAAGCTTATCGCGTCCCATGTGCCTTTGTCGAGGACGACATCGAATCGGTCGCGGAGCTCTTCGTCGGGCTCCGTTTTGAGTAGATCGCCGACGCGAAATTCGATCTCAACTTCGCCGTCGTAGTCATCTTGCTCGGCGAGGTGCTTCGAGAGTTCGATCGAGCCCTCGGAGTAGTCGATGCCGGCCAAGTTCGTGAAACCCTTCTCGCGCTGAAATGGACGGATTAGTCACTGCTGAGAGGTGGAGAAGTGAAAAAACGGTCGGCGAAAACGGAACGCAAACAATCAGGCCGAAAACCATTTGGCGATCGCGGTCAAACTACAGCGCGGGAAAATCGATGCGGAGCAAGAACAAAACTCGAATCTTTCGGGGTTGCGATCGTGAATTTATTTCTTCACTAGACAGCGACATGCAGAGTGATGATATTGATGTCGCAGGATCAGAATGAACGCTGACAGCCTCCAAAACTTGAATCAGTCACAGAATATCACAGAATTTCGATATAATACTGTGGTTTGTGTTGACTGTCTATACGCAGCGACTGACAAAGACACCGTCTGTCATTCTCGTCTGGTAGACGCATCCGCGGCGGGGGGAAGAAATTCAAAAATGGGAACTGACCAATCTCCGAAGCATTGATCCGTTTCCCGTGCCCACATCGAGAATCACGGATTCTTTGTCGATCTTCTCTTCCAGGAGAAACTTTATTATTCGATTTTCGGCCGACCGCCCGAACCACACTTCACCTTCGTCGCCGTTCTCGTTGAAGTTTGACAGTTCCAGGTTGTAGCGGTTGTCCCAGCTAAAACAGTGGACCTTAGCATCGGACCTTCACTTTTGCAATGCACATTGCGGCCTAGAAGTTCACAAAAAGCAACTCACAATTCCTTAGTTCCCAGCGCCGAGTCGAACTGCTCTTCTTCGCCTTCACAATCGCTCATATTCGCCTGAAAATCGAAGAAATGATAGAAGAGATAGGCAACACAACAGATAGTTGATTCCACATATCAAAAAGGAAATAAATGAGGCGCGGGAAGAGTCATACAACCCGGTGAGATTACCGATTCGGCGCCACCCACGCAGGAGGAACAAAACAGGATATTCATGTAAATGCCAGTTCGCCTACGCCTCCTTGAAAACACCAAGAGCGTTGGTTTATTTTGCTAGGCTTAACCGCGACCGAGAAGAAAATAAAGAGAGAATAACTATCTTCTGGGATCTACCGTAATGCAGTCACTACACCAAACTAAATAAGGAAATATTTTATCTACATACAGTGAACATCAACATCATAAAAATGTACAGAGAATAGGGAATATAGAGCTCTAGATTTGACCATTTTATATGTTTAGCACATATTTTCGCATATCTTGTTGACCACGGCATATGAACGTGAAAGACACTTATAAAGTAAAGAAATACACATATGGTGAGCAGAGCTTGTGAAAGATAGTGGAGTTGCAACAGGTAGACGCTTCTATGGTGAAAGGAATGAGAGAGAGCTGCTTGGGTCGTTCCAGCGACACACAGAGATTCTTGGATTTCAACAGATGCGGGACTAGGAAGTATTGTTGTTTTGTTCAGCAGAATACGGCGAATATTGTGAGGTGACTGCCACGGGTTTGAGAAGGACACGCTGGTGAGGCTGGACGGACCCTGACACTGCATGTGGGCGTTGGGTAGTTAGCCGAAAGACTTGAGGTGCCGAACCAGTTCCGTTGGCGAGAGGCTTAGCCAGCTTCCCGATTCGGATGAGCTGTCGGATGGGCGCAGTGGAGATTTGAGGTGGAGACGTCTTGGCCACAGATGGAGGCGAGGAAGTGCATGACTTGGCGGTGATAGGCACTAATGGCACAGAAGATGTAGACGGCTTCTGAGATTCGACTATTGAAAGAAGAGATCCGGTGACTCCAGACGAGGAAGCTATGGATTCGACGTCGACATTGGTTCTGAGGTGTGGAGGCGGGAGCGAAGCAGAAGACGGCGCGATTCGTGGAGGCGAAGGAGTTTCTTCCTTCCGGACGCCGGCTTCTAGATGCACAGCTACTTGAGGCACGGTCATGTGGATGGATGACGCTTGAAGTGCGAGTGGTGATGACGGCTTGTGTCGTTCCACGGGAGAAGTGGGCTTGATAGGCGATATTGGAGCCATGATTACTGGGTTCGAGACGGGCTGGAGAGTGACGGGGTTCGAAAGTAGGACCTTCTTGACTTTGTCGGGCTTTTCGTGGTTTTCTGCTGGACCTACTTGGGCAGCGCGCTTTCTTAGGCGTTTCTGTAACAGCATATTGTATGTGATCTAATTAGTGATTCGCTTGCCTTGTACTTCCCGTACTCGTTCCTCAAATTCTCAGTTAGCTGACCGTACGAGGGATGAACGAGGGCATATGGCGATTTCTGAATAACAAATCAAAGATTGGCCACGATGTAGCTCAGCTTACCGCTTCTAGCTTATCCCATCTTCTCAATTCGCTGATCAACGTCTGCATCCCATGTTCGATGTTCTTAGGCAATCTCGTGTCCGACTTACGGCACTTCCTCACCATCTGGAGAATGATACTCGCAGCGTAGCGATTGCACAATTCGAACGATGGATATCGGAATCGCACGTTTATCTTTTGTTCTTCTTCTAGGCTGTTTATCATAATCTGCATCTTGAGATTTTGAGAATGAAGGAAGTTTCCACCGAACACGAGGGAATCCACAGGAGTGTAGACGGCATGGATCCATCCACTTGGGATGAGAAGGGTTTCGCCCTCTTTCACAACAACCTAAATCCACTGATTAACGCCTAGATAAGTTGGTCGATGGTTACCCGATAAGTTTTGACGCCTTCTTGGTCGCCCAAAAAGTTCTCGTGCCTCGACGGAGACAATTGATGCTGGTGGTAGATGGCGATGTTCTCCTTAGTGGGCTCGATGATGTAGAAGATCTTCTCCCCCTTGAACACGTTGTACCACACACTTGATCCACCGAAGTCGATATGGTAGTCGGTAAAGGAGCCACCCATGCCAGCGAGGCAGAACAGAGCGACATCTGGTCGAGCTTTCTGGTGTTCATCGTATGGATCGTAGTTCTCCGTCGCTCGATTGTGATGCTTTATCCACTTCAGCTCATCGGTAAAGTCATTTTCTAGAAAATTCGGTGGTCAGAAAGAGATACATCGAAGCAGTTAGGAGATATGACCTTGGTCTTTCCAATTACAATGAACTTTTTGGAAGCGGCGGATAAGGCGATGTAACTTCTGTTTCAAGGTCATTACTTACCCCTGTGCAAATGCTTGTAAGCAGTGTGCATCACTTCTGGCCAGAATCTGTGCACCCAAGAGATCTCTCCAACTACTGAAGGTGGAGCGATGAGATCGGCCATCTCTGGACAGGTTGAGAACTCCAGGCTGAGAATATTATACAGTCGGTCGCGGTTATTGCTTTCGAAGAGATCAAGGAATCTGCCCAAAGTCATTGGATACGTATTCTGAGCGTACACATCAATAGTATCAACGGATCTATTACGGCCTGAAAAAACGACTGATGTAATTTTTCAGGACTTATTCATACCCATGATTTTCACGACATCAGCTAGTCCAAAACCGCTCCCCGGAACCTTCATCCCCAAGCCTTCCTTGTTCTTGATCTTGTATGGAATGCTCCACACCTCATCCGGGCTGAAGTCCTTTTGTAACTCGTGACCGTTCTCGAGAATTTTGACCATTCCTGGGGGAGGCTCGGGATAATCCTTTTCCCGCAAAACGAACTCGTCCACCCATTTTGGTGTTCCAGTTTGAGGCTTTAGATGATCGACGTTCGCTTTGTAGAACTCGAAGCGATGGCGGTTGGCTATTTTCCTGGCTGCAAAATCAAACTTTGCATTCTTTATGGGCTGTAAACAGGCGTACGTATTGACGGCCCGTGCTGGGGAAGGCACGAAGGACAGTGATACTTGTCGATTATCAAAATCTCCCATTCTTCGATCTCGACGCATCTAAATCGTCCAGGAAACGTCAACAAACAGCAATATGCTGCTTACGAGTAGTGATACCACTTCTCACACACATCGCAGCAAATCCAATCGCGGCGCATGTCTTCATCGTCTTCAGAAGGCGACGGAGATGTCGACGATGAAGGCCTGAAAGGCGAAACCCGAATAACTACGAGCAAGTTCATCTGCACTTACGTCTTCTCCTGGACACGCTTCACTATCTTGCAAACAGGGGCCTCACAGGCCGCTTCTTGTGGCTGGTCCGGCGTCTCCTCATTTTCGTCGACATTTCGCGCTTTCTTCAGCGGCTGTGCCATGCACACAGGCAGTAACAACTTGAAAGACCTGTAATCAGAGAGAAACAAATGACGCACGAGCCGCTAAGCGGTAAATAACTCGACGTCTCCCCAGCCAACCTACTCGTTCTCTCCAGCACGTAGAGCGTCGACGGGTTGACACAAACAGTCGCTCAGCAGCCCGTCGCCGACTATTGGCAGGGTGACAATTACTTACAATTCAGAGAGATCGCTGCAAGACGCGCAGCTGTGGATCAAGTGGATTTTATTGGATCTGCTGTTAACTATGGCAATTTCAGGGCTTATTTGGCCAAATGACGGTTGATGATATCGTCGAGAAGGGCTTCCAGCGTATCGTTCGTCCCCTTCAGCTCCGCGATGACCTGCTTCGACCACTTGAAGTACTCGTGCACTCGGCGTTTGTCCCAGCCGATGGGTGTGGCGCGTTCCAGATCACGAAGATTGTAGAGTTTGTCGGCGAGATGGACGAGTTTGGCCTGAAGATTAGCATGCAAAGAAGCTCAGAGCTCTGAAGGCTCACCTTGTGCGAGTGTTTGGAAGCGTTGTCGATCTGCGCCTGCTTCCTGGCGTGCTTCGGCTGAGATTTATCGTCGGTGCATTCGCGGACAATCTTGCAGATCTGAAAATCACTGATTTACGAGGAAAGAAGAAGCGGCGGATTTACCTCATCGCCGAAGAGCTCCTTGATCTCATCGAAAGTAGCCTTCGTATCCTCGACGGTGTCGTGGAGAATGGCAGCAGCTAGCGTGGCAGCATCGGACACCTTGGCCTCGTCGGAAAGAATGTAGGCGACTCCTGAAACACAACATAGAAACCAAGAATCGGACTTCCTGTTCCACCGCATCAAACTCCAGATACATTTCAGTGATCACCCCCTATCAAACCAGTTCTGCAATCGATTCCAATGACGCCTTTTAAAAATCAAAAAGTCAAACGTCACATTTAATAAAATCTCTGTTTTGAACACGCATACCTAGAGGATGATTGATGTACGGTGTTCCGGAAACGTCTTTGCGTTTCTGATGGCGATGGCGTCGCGCGGCGTAGTCGGCCGCCTTGAGCACCAGATGCAGGTCGGCTGGCCCGCCGTGGTTGGAGGAATCACTCGGAGCATCTGGAGGACCTGGATAGGCCGGCGGAGGCAGATCCGGGTAGAGGCTTCCGTTCTTGTCGTCAAAGGGCGCCGAAGACTTCATGGGACAGTCGCTCATCTGAAAACGAACTGGATTCGCGTGAGTCGATTCGGATCGAGGGATCTGACAAATACTGGCGCTTCGGACTGGGACGCGCGAAAAGTGAAACCGCCACGGTTGGAGTGGACGCGATCGATCCGTTCGGATGCGTTTTGCTTTTGCATCGCGGTGGCGGCGAAGGGGTGAAGACAAGAAGACCGGTTGCGGCAAAGTCGCGAAATCGAGGTCAGCGATTCTTCCGAAAGCGCTTTACGATATAAGGAGTACTCATTGTGGTTATACTATGTCTTGTGGTCCTCTGGAGGGAACTGGTAAATGCCAAACTGTGACGTGCTCAAGTGCGGTACTTGCCATAAGGGTGGCACTTGTCTTTCTTCTGTGAGCCATTCCAGGCATTCGTTGAAATGGGAAGGAATCCAAAATGTTCTGTCATATCGATTTCACAAATAGGACCAAAATTTCATCGCAATTGAAAAACATCGATAAATCAGGTTTTTGCAAATTCAGAGATTACGTACTGATAGTTATAAACAACCCTGGCGGTCATCAATACAGTCTTTGCTTTACTGGTTGTATAGGTTGTTCGTCGAAAACCACTCTGCTAGAGTACCTTTGATCGTTTTGTGTTCGCGTCTTCTCTTTACTCATCGTGATCTCGATGATTTCTGATAAGAAAGTTCCGGACTTTTTAACGTTTTCGATAAGGGCCGTAAAGCCAAGGTTCGCTAGAACGGTAGCACGTGGACGATAGAACCGAAAATGAGAACCACTTAAAGGGAACGTTTTCGAAATGTGGCAAAAAATGAATTTTAAGCGGAACCAGTTCTGTTTACGACCTCCAGACGGAACAAAATTCAATTTGGTTTAGGGTGGCAAGTTCAAAAGTTTAAAATGGTCGTGTTTCCTGATCACAAAAACCAAAAATTGAAAGGGGTGGATGGACCAGTGGTAAATCTGTTTTTTAAACGCTGCCAAAAGACTCGATAGTATCGATGATGTTTTGTTTGGTTTGCTTATTCACATCATACATATTCATCAGATATGAATCACTGAATCGCTTGAAGGTTCGTGGACAACAATGTTTCCTTTTTGGGATACCTTGTGGAGGTTTACTGATCTATGGAGGATTCGAAACAGTCGACCTTTGACCCGTCTACATAAACGGTTGCCAGTCCGCGTGCTGTTATTCCAGATAAGCTCCATTTCCCGAAGCCCTTTGACCCTTCCGTCCGTGCCACGGGAGCCAGAGTACACGCTTTCTCACACAGAGCAAAGGTCTCCCCCCAAGGGCCATGAGTTTCGTAGTGTCGCCTCTGCAAATGGCGTGTTGCGTAGCATGCAGAGTTCGCCGCGAAGGCCCTTATCACCCTCCGCGTCCGCGTGTTTTCTGATCCCAGCAACGTTGGGGAGGACCGTCCCATTGCCGGAGGCTGGAGGCGTATCTCTATTTAACCGCGCCACTTAGGCCGTGCTTCTCCACATTTGCCCCTGTGCTCTTTAATCGGCGCCGGTGGCGACGAGGAACCTGTTCTGCGCGGTCTCCTCACGATTTCGCCCTCTTCTAATATACGCTTATTGTTTTCAGTTGTACCGATTTGAAAAATGACTTCTATCGACGTTTTCGATGTTAAGGACACCCTTGCCCCCGAGCACGAGAAGGTAGAGAGAGCCTAAATGCGAGATAGAAAAGGCCATGTGTTTCTTTAGTACAAGCAGGGACTCATAAACTCCAGCGAGAGTCTCAAGGAGGCCTACGAAATCTTCAACTCCGTGAGCTTTGCCACCAAGGAGGACTGGAAGAAGGAGACCGAGCAGGGATCCGACGTCGTTTATTCGAAGAACATCAAGTACGGAAAGCTCTTCACCCTCAGCGTAAGTTTTGGAAAAAAATGGGGGAAATATTGGGACCTGATCAGCATCGACAGGAGCCACCTTTGTCAATTAAAAAATCGAAAATTAGTGCTTGTTTTTTGAAGAAGGGTGAAGGGGGCGCTATTTGATACTAACGGGTTTGATAGATGGCACTTTTTCTACCTAGATTATGCCTTTCTACTAACGTACAGCTTAACCAAGGAAAACCTGAAGTGTGCGTGCCTGAGATCACTTAATTTCTCACAAAAAAATCAGAGGAGAGGAAGTTCTGCTGATTGGTCTCATTGATCACATTAATGGGCATAATCAATTAAGACAACATAAACTTCTCTGTTCTAGTCCGAACTGCCCCTCGACTGCGAAACGGTCTTCAAGGACAACTGGACCGGAATCGAGAACCTCTCCCAGTGGAACCCCAACTACGCCTTCAGCCACAGCTTCAAGACCCTCACCGACCATGCCGACCTCATCCACGTGGGTTATAGAGGGCTGAGCCATAGAATAAACTCGCGATTTAGTACGGAAACAACGACATGATGGTGGTGAAGGGACGCGACTTTGTCGTCGGTCGCATGTGGCGCAAGGTCGGAGAGACCTACTACCTCTCCGGACGCAGCTTCGAAACGCCCGACATTCCCGAGCAGAAGAACAACGTACGCGCCGTTTTGCACCTCGGAGCCGGCCGCTTCCAGCCTCACCCCACCGACTCCACGAAGTGCAAGGTGGACTTCATCATGTGCCTTGACTTCAAGGGATGGATCCCGTCGAAGGTGATCAACGCCGTCATGGGCAAAATGATGATCCAGGACGCCGAGGTGAACAAGAAGCGCTGCGAGCAGATGCGTGACGCCAAGAGCGCTTAAGCGCGTTGGTGGATGTTGGTGATGACGTGTACGTACCCTCTATTTATTGTATTGATTGAGAGTCTCCGCTAGATGATGATAAAGGAAAGTGACAGTCGGGCGATGGTGATAAGTGACGCGTGTGGGTCTTTGGAGCGGAGTCTAGCGGAGATGCCCGTATTGTCCAGGACACAGAAATAGGAAAGGAGATAGTGGCAGGAGATAAGGGACAACAGTTTTTATGACTATGGTTGAATCCAGGTTATCTAGCCAATTCTTAAACGGAAAATGATGCCTACCCAAAAGGGTTTCTTTTTGAGACACGACACGATAATAGTAATGGACAGAGTACATGGAAGAAAATCTGGGGCTGGGGTTGGCACTTCAAGTCGTCTTTTTACACTCGACTCGATGGAGTTTTTTGACTAGAATGTTAACCTTAATCTAGACCAACTTCAGAATACTGACGGTTGTAAAAACATTAAAAATTTCGCTGTTTTCTACCTTTTGGTTATGCTGATTCATACTGGCTCCGATCATCATACTTTGGAGTAGTGGTTGCAAGTATGTACTGGACACAAAGTGTCACTTTCGATAGCTCAAAGTACCTTCGGTCGAAAGTTCACAGTGACACTCCCTTGGTCTTGTTCGATAATGGAGACGACACATGTCTCGAGAAAAGCTTTTTCCACAAAATGACTCATTTCCTAATAATATTCCGATAATAAGTAAGCAGAATGTTATGTAGAATAGAGGAAAGCATTGCGATATCTCGCCAATTGGAAAATTCCACGGGTGCGGCGCAAGTGAAAGGATCTAGTGAATCACGTATGTATTTCTCATGGTGTATGAATAACAGTCTCACGCTGTGTTGTGTAGGATTGGCACTTCGAGTCGAGTCGCCTTTTTCGACTCAACTCGAATCGAGTCGGCCAATCGCGACTCAACTCGATGACTCGGCGTTTTCTGACTCGAAACGCCAACCCTAGTGCATAGCAGAGAATCTAGAACTTAAATGCCAACGAAGTTAATGTCACGCAGGCGACAAACGAGAAGAACATTTACAGTAGCGCCGCGCAATGAAGGAAGCAACACACATCGAAGCAGTGAACGACACTTTGGCGAATTCTTCGACGTGTCACACCGAAGGGACACATCGATGACATTCTGCCGCGTTGTGAAATCCTATCACGTCATGGAAATGCACTTTTAACACAAACAAACCCCGTTTTTTGCAAGGGTAAGAATTTCGAAAATCTGTAATGCAATAAGACATAGCTGCAATAAGGCATACGACTATGAGAAGTAGAACTTTAAATATTGCAGAGATGGTTATTTTTACAGTTATTAACTTCGTCGTCCAAACTCTTCGTCCATCCTTTCTCTCTGAGCAGAGTGCGCGCGTTTGCGGATGCACAAAAACGGCGCCAGACATAACATTAGAAAAATTGCAAGTTCATCGGGCGTTTTGGAACAGCGAGAAACTGTATGCCGGCAGAGCTGACATGTATATGTTTCTCATGTTACCAATACGTGAAGGAAAGGCACTTAATTTTCCTGAGAACCCGTAGGGAGGATTTGTTTCTACAATCCTACGAAGAACGCGAAAACATGGATGCGAGTGATCCTTGATGGATGTCAGTATCGACCTCTTTAGCAAATTGGACGTCGGGTAACTGTTAGTAAATGTTAGCGGAGCCGCTCGGGCGTTATGAGATAAAGGCTACTGTGACCTTTTACATGGAATTTGCTTATGGGACGAAGAATTTAAGCTCTTTGGAGGAGGAAGAACGAAAAGAATATAGATCTAATTGTCACCGCTGCTGGAACGCGCGATCGCCGTTCCATTGCAGGCGACGAACTGGATGACTCATAGAATAGCTAATGAGTTTGAGTCACGATAACCAAACTAAACCGACTGATGGAAATATTGTTTGGTGTTCTCTTCTTTTCCTACGTTTTTTGGTCTCTTAAGCCTTATACTTCCACAATCGAGCAACGGGAAAGAAAGAGTGACACATGTCGCCGTCTCCATGTAATTGTAGTTGTGGTCATTAATGCACCAATGAGCAATGGATAGAGATCTAGTGTAGATGCTCGACTTTGAAACGACAGAGTCTCACAGATCACGAAGTCAGCCTTCTGTAACCACAGATCAGAAGACTGTGCCAGAGTTATTTAAGTTACAGTCTACTGTATATTCTCATTAGCAAATGTGGCTCATAAAGATGAGGATATAATGAATAAGTCTTTTAAGCACAATGTTACCTGCCATTGCCTCGGTGGGATATCCTCCTCACTCGTTTACGTGATCGCCGCGAACTTTCGCCACCTCTGTGACGCCACATCGTGCTGAAAGAATAAACAGGACCACTAAAAGCCGACGGCACTCGCACTCGCAGGCGCCGCGCCCGCTCTGATCGTCTCGCCTCCTCGCGAACGCCTCTTTGCCCTTTCCTATATTCGTTGGTCGGCGCCGTTCGGCAGCGATTCGTATTTTGTCATGCGGAGAACAACGAGAGTGCAAAGAAAGGGTAAGTGCACTCTGAAATGGCCATAAAATCGAATGGAATCGTCACTCTTTGGCGCTCCAGTAAACAGCAGTCACATCAACTTAGCCCAAGAAGATAAAAGGTTCTGACGAGAGTGGGATTCGAACCCACGCCTCCGAAGAGACTGGTGCCTTAAACCAGCGCCTTAGACCGCTCGGCCATCTCGCCACGTGCTTTGAACCGCGGATTATATATGATGTGGCAGTTGACCAGTGACAAGTGCACTTTAGTATTATCAGCAGTCGGGAAGAACAACTATCACCAGCCGCCATAGCTCAGTCGGTTAGAGCGTGGGTCTAATAAGCCCAAGGTCGCAGGTTCGACCCCTGCTGGCGGCAAAATCTTTTTACGTCTTTTAACCCACTATTCGTCCCACTTGTTGCACTACCTGGCTTAGTCGGGTTAGGTCAACATCTGGTGTAAAGTGGTCCGCCAATCGCACCACTGCTAAGGAGATCGCGCGATTACGGATCGTCTTGTGTTACAAATAAACATATTGTCAGCAGCAATGGCTCCATTCAAGCAATCTCCGAGAAATGCACCTCACAACGTGATTCGTTAAACTTGACTGATCTGCAAAACTTAACAATGTTGGAACAACAATTTGATCCTATGCGACGACAGAAAGTGAGACTGGCTTAAGCAGTTGACATCGAGGTTCTCCGGTCGGACATGTGACTTTTCGTTCTTGATTCGGACTTAGGATGTTTGCCGAAGAACACGTGAATATAAAGGATAAACAAAAAAGGCATGCGGTAGCACGCCATCCGATTAATCGCAGTAGCCACAGTAGCCAATGTACTTTTCGATTTTCCCTATCAACTAAATTCATCTGCAGTGCAAGACAAGAGAAAAAGGGATACGTAAAACTATATGAATCTGTAGCCTTCGAGGTGTAGAATACTGATTTTGCCATGGAAAATCATGTGTGTGTGTCTGTTGAAAGTGTTACGTCACGCTGGCGGGTTTTAAAGACATTTTGCTTTCTAAGATAATTTGTCCTGTAGGCTTCTACAAGGTCTTTAGCAGTTGAACAAGACAAGACTAGTTCGATAAATGCTTCATGTTCTCACTCTGAGGTTATTTTTAGATAAGTAGCTGACTAATGACCAGTTTTTCGAATTTTATCTCATCACGTTCACTCACTGATAATTATAGCTATCAGCACAAAAATGATCGGAAACGTCAGAAGTCGGAGTAAACATTCACATCTCATTCGGTCTTTCAACTATCAGTCATGCGGCTGGTCCTCCTTCTTCTCTCCGTCCAGTTTTTATTTGCCACTGCGGCGCCAGTCTTTGAACTCTTCTCCAGCACTGAAGCCCCATCCGAGCTGACAAGCAGTTCAGCAGTTCCTGACTCTGGTGAAGTCGTAACCGTATCCGCGCTGCCCCTCAAAGACGACGCAATCTCCAACTTTGTGCTAAATGTGCTTCTGAGGCAGTCGATGCTGTATTTCTGCGTGGCGATGACTATTTTTGTTGTGGTGACAGTCATTGCCGCCTTGAGGTCGTCACGAAAGGACGTGAGCTAAGCTAAATATTTCCCACTGTACAAACGATGCACATATTCTTCTCTTCACTGTACGTACTTGTAAATATCGGATTTCTCAATAAAGTTTGACCATGTATGATTCATGCGGTGATCATGTTTTGATCGACAAGATGATTGATCATTGTATTTCTTTGCCTGCACCACTCAGTTCAAGGTTCATGTTTGTTTTCCACATTGCAGTCGTTGCTGAACGAGAATCGAGTTATCGATTGATGAATTTGATATAGGTGTTCTTCATAGTAAAAACTACTTCGAATTTGCTTTCGTGGGATAATCCAGAGGTGCCGACGAGTCCACGACTCGAGACTCGGACTAGATGGATTTTTTGGGCACCTTTTTGGGCTCGTTTGGATTTCGGACTCAATCGGCATTTCTAGTGTAACCTCAATTTAATTTGTCAGGCTTTAAGTTGATTGTTGATTCCTTTACAGTAAAATGCACTTGAGGTGCTTTATGTGGTGGGATATGCAAATTCACTCATGCAAATTCACTCAAAAATAAACTATTTTTGAATGGTCTAACCTGACTTTTTAAGGTGATCACCGATTTCATCTATTGGACGAATTCCCGATAGAACGTTTATTTAATCACGCGAAACGTGTCGGCCACTCCCGTCCGTTCATCTCTGAGTTTATTACAAGGACATCAGCTGCTCTGTTTACCTAACCTTCTTTAGAATAAAGACCCACGACTGAAGTCAGTAGCACCTATCACCTACATCGTGAAACGTCACGGTCGTAAATTTGTTTTGAGATCATCAACGATCCGATAAGGATCGGCGAACATTGCTCCGTTCATAGTAACATGTCTGCCTGGGACAATATGTCTGTTTCTCGTGGAGTATCTTCCATTTATTGTGGTCTTTTGTGGACGAAAGTGAAAAATACAGCATCCCGCTGCTGTTTACTTTATCGGTGATGGTGTGAGTCACACGTCTTTTTACATGAACTTTTAGTTTTGAAAGCATCGAAATGAAGACTTATTCTTTTGGAACCCCATTAAGTTTATTTTGAATGACTCATCGACAGCATTCCCAAAAAACGGGTCTTTTCTGCCACATCTGATATGTTGGTCCACATTTAGCCAAAGTCGACATGTTATACGCCAGTCATGCGGCTTCCTATCCTCATTGTTGCTGCTCTGCTTCTATTTACCACCGCGTCGCCAGTCTTTGAACTCATCTCCGCTATTCATGACCTGTCAAACCGCACAAATCTTGTTCATCCAGCCAAGCAAGACGATGAAGAGAGAATTGAACTCCAAATACCGTTCAAGGAGTACATGATCGCAGCTTTTGTTCTGAATGTCGTTTTTGTTCTCGGGTTGTCGGCGCTAGCATTGAGCGCCTTCATAATTATCATGATATGCGCAGCAGTGATTTCAGCTCGAAAGAATGTGGACAAGCACGAATACGAATATTACTCTTTATAGCTGCCTACTTTAATGTCACTATACCGATTCTCACATTCATGAATTAACGATTCTCGGCAACTTACCACTACTGTGGGAATTACAACCGAACCGATCCATCGCGTCATCCGTCTTTAGCACAGTCCGTACCGTCATGTGCTCGAAGAAGGACCACGTGATGGATGGTCCTGGGTAGGAGTCTTATCAATAGACGAAAATAGAATCAGAAGTTTGCTGTCAAGGGTCGTCTATAAATAACCTCTATATTATCGTATCGATTCTGATAGCCTTTCTTGGTAGGCCTGGCTACATCTTGAAACAACGGGAATGCGTTTATAAAAAGAGAATTTCTTTCGACGCTACGCCTCTCCATGGCAACCGATGCGCTTTTGAACTGATGCGTCTTCCGGTAATTACGGTGAAAACGGGCAATTGGCGGGAATAACATGGACACGTTAATATTTTGGAAAGGTTTGAGAATCGTTCTTCAACTTATGCCTTACAGTTGCGAACTTCTTCACCAAAGATGGCACAAAAGTTCACGTACAAAAAGAGTCACCGAAGGCAAGTTGCCACTGACATGTCGATCCCCTCCATATAAAGGAAGGGGGCACCCGCGGAAGAACTCGCTGCGGGATAAACACATTTAAACCCTCTCAGAAGAAGTATGAGTCAGCTCCAACCAAATATAGAAATTCCGGGAATTCTGGACAGCGCCATCTGCATGGTGCTGGACTGCTTCCTGTTAGATGCTCGGAAAACAGAGCAGCAAAATGCAGATGGCTGTGCTCAGACGTTGTCGTGATGCTATGCGATGCCCAAGTCCTAAAAAGCTCCGCGATGCTTTTTTCAGCGAGAATTTTGTTACCTCTTTTTCACTTTTGAGACGGCGCATAGTGGAATTGTTAATATTATGTCGAATATGTGGAAGCATTGCTCCAATCCTTCCTCATACAGATGAACTTTATTATACGTAAATTGAATATGCAATATAATAAAAACAACCGGTATAAGGAACGGCCAGAAAGGATGCGGAGAACATAATGCAATGTTGGGGGTTACCAACAAAGACACTGTTTATACATTATTCATACATATGAACATGAAACCTTTATTGAACAGCTTAACATTGAAGGAGTTATATAAATAGGTTCCAACGAAAGACTTTGCTTTCCTGATGGGAGAGCCTGAAGGGAAACGACTTTGTTTTGACTGACTCAAACAAAGGTGGGAAGATTACGTAGATGTCTGAATACCAAGGATTAGCTAAAGGCGCACGATGACGTACGCAGTTTTGATGACGTCAACACGGCTATCACCGAGTATAGCGATGAAGAAGACCAACGTGGGCGCTGTCGGCTCTAGCCTGAAAGCATTGTTTCTCTCTTTAGTACTCCCATTTTATCAGGGCTAACGCAGATCATGATGTATGGCAAACATCGGAAGATTTATACGAAGTCTGATGTTTGTTTGTCTACTGTGCAATTCACATGTTAATCATTAATTTACACACTCTTCAAATAGAGGAGTTTGCCTTACGAGATTGTCACCACAACAAGAAGCTGTCGTCCTCACGTACCAGATGCACCTATGCCATCTTAACGTTTGCTAACTTCCGCTAAGATCGCCATAGATGCTTCAGGGACGGTGAACTACCACATGGACTGTCGAAGATGTGAATATGTGACTACCATCGCTAGCCCTCTAGTATCTCGAGTCACTTGACAAAGGTGCCAAGCGAGAGGAGATCCTAGAGGCGACTGAGACGTGAGGACGAAGAAGACGCGTAAGGCGGAACGTCTTGGGCGGTGTTAGGCGATGAGTAAGTCTTGCATTTACGTCTTGTTTACAGTTAGCGGTTAGCTTTCAGGGAAACAAGAGTGCAGTGTTATTATAATGAGAAGCGAATATGGAGACAACAAGTAAATTAGGGGTATCTTCATTCCTTGAAGGGAAGTTGGCGTGTTAAGAACCTCCTTGCGTTCCCTCAAGCATCTTCACCATTTAGCATACTAAATCTCCATGCCACAACAGTCGAGATACTTGAGAGTGCGAAGAAAGTGACCATAATGTAGAAGGCCACCTGTGACTGAGAGATTCGGGGACACATCACACTAATTTTACTGTTTTCATCTCATCCCAGTCGGAAGTTGTTCTTCACATAGGGATGAAATTAAGTGGATGTACGCACGTAGATCTGACGACAGAATACGCGACGTTCCGGTGACGTCTGACTTCCGTATTGCTTAAAATCTTTTCGAATTTGTCAACCTGTTCGGCTGGCCATCGTGATTTCGCCTTTGCGATGCCTTCGAACAAGACTCTTCGATCCACTGGCGATGCGCTCGATCGTTTGTCAAGCTTTGTACCCCCGGCTATTGGTTGGGTCGTCCAATCGTTCTCTAAGAAATGAATTGAGTGGTCGTTCTCGGCCATCGATGTTGGCACAGCCCCCGGAACGCCTCGAACACCTGCAGTCGTAGTTCCATCCTCCTGGTCAAAAAGCTCATCACAGCCACCCGACTCCACCGCGCCCACCACTAAAACTGCCGAAGATCCACTGCAACGCAGAAGCATCCCCGAGCAGAAGATGGCTCTCCAGCGTCGTGGTTCCACGTTAACCAACTTCTTCGCTTCTGAGAAGCCCGTGCACACTGATGAATTCGCCATTTTCTGCTCGAACATCGTGCCCAGAAAGCAGGAAGCCTGCGTCAGCAGTATAATATCTTCTATATGTATGCCATAATAGGTGTCTTGCTTGGTCTAGTGCCCTTGATTGATGAGTTCAACTTGTAAACTCGATGTCCTGTCATCTTCATCGATCCCTTCAGTACTTCTTATCACCGACATTTCAAATCATAATGTCTAGATGATCGAAATACTAGAGGGCTCGAGAAGCCCAGGTATTTCAGGTTTCTGGATGGGTTCAGGTGGAAGCAGATTCTGGCAATGTTTCTAATAGAAAACTTTATTTTTATGATGTTTACTTACCTAGGAAAGAATAATCGATATTTGAGGAAGAACGAGTCAGACCTTCCCGACTCGCACGACTCGAGTACAGTGCTTATAGCTCACTGTTCTCGTCTCGTACGAGTCCGGATGACCCAGTCGCACACTAAATAAGTAGAATGACAGGAGGGCGGATTTTGCAATCTACTTTGAGCAATCTCAGCGCTGCCAACTTTAGAAAGAAAAGAATAGTGTAAATGCCAGTTATGTAGCAATAAGTTGACAAATCCCGTCAGTATGCGCGAGCGTCGAAGCGACGAAGAAGCTCTATCCGGAAGTAGCGTGATGGTGGAGCTCAGCGGGCAAAGTTGAATCCAATCTTTGGATCGACTGGTGGTGCAGACTTCGAAGTTGGAGCGAACCTTCGGCTTGAGTGGGCGGCGCGGGTGGTCTGGCGGTGCTGACGGTCTTCTTGGCGAAATATAAATTATACCATTCGTCCCATACAAGATAGCCGTAGATCAGATATGTCAGATCTGTTCAGAGGACTAGAAGGCACATTAAATGGCTCAGAGCTAATTGGGCAATAATAGGTACCACTTTCCGATGAATATTTTCCGTCGGAACATTTGATATCAAAAAAGATAAATGTTAAGCAGAATTCGACTGGAAGAGGGTCTCCCAAAACAAAAAAATTTGCACTTTAGCACGAATGACACAAAGTGTATTTGAAAATAAAACTGCAATTAGGAGTGACGGACTTAATTGTGGAACAAACGACGGCATCAGATAAATGGCGGATAATGGTCATATCTTAAGGCGTAGCCCTGATTGTTTGCATTTAACTTACGTACCGGAAGAAAACAAAAAGAGCGAATTACTTCACCTCCAAGAAATGATCATCTTATGCAAATCGAGGAAGTCAGGACTTCCTCGTTTGGCGTAGTGGTCTGTGGAGCGGTCTGTACCGTCTTAACAGAAGTGCCGGCTCGGAAGTACTGGAACGAAGAGCGATTTTAAGCATAAATTTAAATATGGGGGTATGTGTGTTGGTTAAATTGGGTATAACTTTATTCAACAGCGCCCGGCTTATGTTGAAGAATTTTGGATAGGAGAATGAGAAAGAGCAGAAAAGAAAACCAGGAAACTGCGGCAGCGTCGTTTCACGCACTTCACCCACTTCACCTACGATCCATGGCCATCCGTGAGTGAAAATGGTGAAAAACTGAAAAATATGAAAGTCGTACCTGCCTATGAAATTGCTCTCGCCTTGATCATGCTGGTCCATTTTTTATACAGCCCGTGTTCAGGGACCCCGAAAATAGAAAGGATATTTTATATTTTATTTTATTGGGTGATTGGCGGATAATGGTCATTTCCTGAAGAGTAGCCGTGATTGTTTGCATTTGGCATAAAGCAGTTTCAACTGTCCCCTGTGGGATTTAGACCGTCTCTTTTTGCGCTTTGAACCGTCTCCCGTTTTTGAAGATTTTAACCGCTCCACACGTTTAACCGACAATTCACACTGAGCGACAGCTAACCAGACCTTTAACCAATTCAACTAACCAGACGGTTCCTTAGGACATTTCTATGCCTGACAGGCTTGTCTTCACAGAGTTGTGCAGTTGCGCCTGACATTCACGCACTTTACATAGTAATCACGCAAAACCTTGATCTAATCAGAATTCACTTTGCTTAAAGCAACTAATTGTTGGTTCCCAAATTATTTGCATATCCCCGAAAAGAACAAAGCTACGAGAGCTAACCAGGCGAGTCCCCGCACGCACCATCAACTGCTTGACTACAGATACTTGACCCAGGCGGACGGTTGAAATCTCAAAGGGAACAGTCGAAAGCAATGGGAACGGTTGAGATCAGTGATGGGAATCCGGACTCGTTCCCATCTCTGGTTGAGATCAAAAGGGCAGTTGAAACGGCTTTCGTCGTTAACTGAACTCAACAATGCGGCAATCCATTTTGAAATTTGAAGGCATTTGAAGGCGCACATTGACGCAGAAAACGTTGACAGCTCTCTTGAACGGTGACATCACTGAGCGCGACATGTAAAAATTCCCTATGGAGATTCAGAAGTGTCCAACGTGTTTAGCAGAGTTCAAAAAGGATGTTACCATGTATGAATTATCCTATGAGGGAGAACTTTAACTGCTACCGCATCACGAATCAAATCTGCATTTTCATTTTACAGCATTCTCTAGATTGACCGCTTTTTGACGTTTGCTACGTTTGTTGCTAAAATACTGACCTGATATCAGAAGTCCTACCGATGGATGTGTCCGAGACAGCTCTCGAAAGCACATCCTCCTTTCGTCGAGGGCGATGGTGCTGAAGGAACGACGAGGATATTGGGACTGATGAGGTCGGCTTGGCCTACGGTAGCGGGATGAGCTTGTGTCATCAACTGGCCGCAGGTGCGTTTGTCATTTGATGACAAAAGGTATGCCGCTCTCTCATAAGCCCTTAATAGAAGGAGGAGCATATATGTGGCCTGGCTTTGTGAAATTACACCCATCCCTCCTTTTCGGCTTACGCGGCCTCCATTGATCGCCGGAAGGGATTACCGTTTCCCCGCGAGCGTCGGAGCCTTCTGGAACATTCGATGTTCAGTGAGTACGCTTTTAATTGGAGGCTAGGACAGCACTCATGACCCGAGGGACTCTTCACCTGTGGTGTAATTAGCGACTTGACGCCGATCATGCACATCCAGAACGAAACTAATTGGATACCAGGAGTTTCGAAATTTAATGAACAGCACAAAGCTGTAAACAGAATAATTGGTAGTTGTTTTTGGCAAGTAGTAGAGACAAAAATTCTTCAGTGATTGCATAGTCGGAAAATTGGACCAAAACCATTCTTTGACTCTAAACCCTTTACATTTTATGAAGGAAGGATCCGGATGTTGCCCAAAAAATCGGGTGACGTTTTTACGTGCCAACGGCAAATAGCTTGGATGAAATATATGAGATTTACGTAGACAAACAATCGTTGCAAGAGTGACCCGTTTTCAACTTAACAACCTAATATGTATGATATAAATGGTTAGATACGTTCTTCATATCATATCGTGCTGGACATTTTTTTTAACTTTTGATGCTCCTGCAAAAGTTTGACGTTAAGAGTGCGGTTAACAGGACCATTTCAAGCAAACTTACAGCTTCACTGGTTCACATATTGTTCGTGTTTTTAAGAAAGGAATATCTCTTATATTATAGTCAATTTTCAGGGCTTATGTCGGTTCGGTTTTGTTGCGATTATATTGACAGAGCAACAGTCATTGTACTATATTTTAACATCGCTATGTTCTTCTTATCATGAGGCATGACGTCAGCACACTCGACTGTACAAGTGTCCTAAGTTCGGATTAAATAGACACGGTCCATTTGTTAGTCTGCATGATGTCCAGCTGATTATTAATTGGCGGCAAAGTATTTCAATACACGGCAATCTCGATGAGCATCCTTGCCGTTTCAATTGTAGCCCGATCGCCGTAGTGAGTTCAGCAGCATTTAGTTTATAAGAGGCCCAGTGGGACAGTCTTACAGTGCCCAGGACACACTGGGAGAACAGAGTCGTACCACAGTCCTTGAGTTTTGAAATGTTGCTGAATTTTTCACTCAATATTAATTCGACTTGGTACTCGACTCGACGTTTTTCACCTCTAGCGCTTAACCTAATCTTCATAAAGGGGTAGCTCTACATTGCCAATTCCAGTCCAATGTTTGTTCACATCTTACGCGTTACCTGTATAACGTAAAAAAGGAAATCAGGGAAACCAGAAGCAATATTAGTTGCGTTGGAACTAGCTCTCCCTGGCGTTCCTGGCTTTCTGGGAACCGTTCCTTTCTCTACATATTATAAAAAGTTATTTCCGGAACGCATTAGTCACACCTCTCGTTTAGGGTAAGTTTTGCGTGGCGGCTGCTTTGTGCATATAATCGCGGATTTTAAATGGAATTGAGGATAAACAGGTGTGACTCAAGTCAAAAATTGGAACCAAACACCGCCGTGCACTACAGAGATGTCCATGAATAGGCTTCTTCTGAGAAATTCAGTTCTCAAACCACAATGGGCTTTGTTATGTAAAGAGTGAAAGTTAGAAAAATGACACATATTTTGCTCTAAACGACACCATTGTTCATCTTTCAAAAGTCCATTCAAAAATTCGAAATCGACGTATTTGACGTATTGTTTTTCGTGGAATAGTGCAACTACAGTTTTTCAGAGAAATCTGGCGAAGGTCTAGAAGTTTCGCACTGTCTCGTGATGTTGTCCCTATTGTGAACGTTCTGGTCGCAAGAGAAAAGCGAATTCCTCAAAGGACATGTGAGAAAGTGAGCAATATCGTCATCTCAACTACGCCACATGTGTTCTCCAAAGATGGACATCAGTTTAAAACAGAATACCTCAAAGCGTAAGTGGAAACTGGTCGTTGTAGAGGAAGTTCGGAGATGCGATTGCCGAAGTCGACTGGGAAGAAGTCGGAAGAAGAGCAATTTTGGCTCCAAAGAATAAGCGCGGTTATCGGCTAAATGAAAAAGTGTTAGATCTGATAACAGGAGAGGCAGTTAAATATAAAAACATCGATCTGGTACTAGAAGACGAGTCTTCAGATACATCACTGTATAATCCGATGATGTTTCCTATAGCGTTGCTGAACTTTTTCTGCGATTCGAAACATCGTAACCTTTTCCACTGTTTACCAAACAGTCGCTGACAATTGCAATCAAACGCCACATATCTAATCGTTTGTTTGGACCATTGCTTAAACATTGGATTGGTCTGGGTTCTTTCCAAAAATGGAATTCACTAGCAAGGCGCCATTACTCTCAAATCGGTCCCTGAGATCATCAAAGCTGCAACGGGGTATTTTTAATAGTGGGGTCGTGTAGGAGTAGCGATTGCCAAAGGGAGGCTGTAGCGCTGTTGCAACTGGGAAGCTTTGCTATATGGAGAAGCGGGTGGACTTTCGTGCAATTAAAATCTGTTACTCTGTGTTTAACGTTTTGCTTGATGGTTCTTGTTCTGTTGTGTGTCTTCAGTTTATCGGTTGGAGAATGCGAGATGTAAGTACAGTTTTGTTATCCCAGGCCATCTGAAACGCAATTTCCGATGGCATGATATTGTGTGTGTCTCGTGTCTCCTCTCGGTGGCGGCATCTTATTTCTTTTCGATTGCATCGTCCCACGAAACGTAAGCCAGAAAACGATTTAATTTGTTTACAGATTTGCTGGGATCAAAATTGGCTAGCATTTTTCGGGACCGAGAATCGAGACCTAGACTCGGGGTGAACCATCAGTCCCCATAATGCATGAATTTCAATGTGATCAACAGGATATCCCTATAAAGCGGTTTCTGAACTCCTCGGTAAATGCGGAGGTTCGAAAATGTGCAATATTTATTAAGAAGCCATCCTATAAATTTCACGTAAATCGTTTACTGGTCCTGGATTATGTGATTTCTGACCCGCTTCCCGCACTTATTTGTGCACTCTGAAACTACAGCAAAAAGGAACTCCACCATTCCCAAAATAACTTTGTTTTCCTCGAAGATCGTCGTGATCTCTTCTAGATAAAGCTCTCTTTAACTTGATAGACTCTCACACCTCTGTATTAGCAACGAAAATATCAAAAAACACGTAGTAATTTGTGACGCACGTTATCATCATGACCTTTACGCGGACGAAGCGGAACACTTTAGTTTTAGCTCTAGTTCCTTAAAAAACAACGTAATTGAATATCAACCGATCTGGAGTGTTCAAAGACCGACCATCAAGAGTGTCGCCCACGGTTTTCATAAGACATGTCCATTGGGACCACACACGAGAAACACATAGGAGAAGATTGCGGTGATGTCACAACGTTTGCCTTCTTTCTAGATCTTCGACTAGATGTCTATGTCTTATGAGATGATACCTACAAACAGAGCACCATGATTTACCAAAAGAAAGCGCATAGGTAAAAGTTAGTTACCATAAAACCCCCAAGCATGAAATTAGACGCCCAAACAATGTGTTATCTATTAAAAGGCGCTCTCATGGCATATTTACCTGCTTAGTTACTAGCTTGTGGAACTTTCTCTCACATTAGGGCGCTTTGCTGCGTTGTCGAACGGGCAATTTTCAAAATTTCAGGATCTTTACCTGCTGACCTACACATAATTCTGAATTGAACTCGAAACCCGTTTTTACAAACAGTGATCCAAATCGCGTCCGAAATCCGAACGGATCCAAAGTCGTTTTATTCTAAGATTCAAAATGACTAATAGTAGGACGCACAACCAAGCAACCAAGCTTGAGCACGAAGACCTTTATGACTGGCTTCAGAACATAATGGATTGGACGTAGGTTTTGAAGGGCGTTTAAATGGTCAGGTGTGCGCATTAGTAGATGGGCCTACACTTCGGAAGGGCTTCTTGCAAGTTTTAATATTGCACTACCCTGATATCTGAAGTCGACTTGTGTGCTTGAAATGAAGTCTGGCGAACCACGTTTTTGGCTATCCGAAGCTTGATGTTTATTTTTTTTTGATTCCTGTCCCAATTCGTTTTTTTTAACTTGAGTCGAGCAAACTACATTGCGTACTACTGAGCGCACCTTTCCATGAGATGATTTTTGGATATTGTCTACTATAGAGTTCCACTTGTGTGTTCTGTGCAGTATGTCAAATCAATGTTTAACATTTTTGGCACATTATTTCGGACTTTATTTTTTTTAGATTTACATAGAATGTGTCATCGGTTGGGAAGATATCCGATATGTGCGGCGACTCAGACGACCATTATAGGATTAGCGGCGCACAAATTAAGGCCCGCGATGGGATAACGACGGCAACCGGCTTGCACAGGTGCAAGGCGGGGATCGATTGAGGCAAATGACAACTGTAACATGGGCTGTGAAGAGTGTATAGTTCTAGGGAACCTCCTCTAGTTCACTTTAAGCGAGCCTTGGGCATTTTGGTGTAGCTATTGTGATGTGGAGCTTGACGCAAGGAGCACGCGACCTCGGCTGGGGAGTGCTCACACGTGTTACTACGGCTCTTCGACTTCCTACTCCACACTCCTGTCCACGGGGATATCGTTTCGGGGCGCTTCAGCTCGTTTCACCAGTTGCTTCATTGCTTCCGGATCGCAGTTCTTTGAATCGCCACCGGTGTGATTTGGGGCTGATACAACGAACATAAGAGATACGCACAAATGGCACATATTCAAGGTGACGGATTCACATTACGTCTATGTCTCGATCTCCCCTCAACACTAGCTGTGTTGCAATAGTCTTTGTTGGCTTGTGTTGCATTCGGGATTACGTGCATTTTCATCCCTGACGTTTATTTATGCCGAACGTTCTGGAAATTTTCCTTTGTTCTAAATAGAGCACCTACGCAAGAAACGTTCCCCAAGGACACTGGGATCAGCAGGTGCAAACCGGTGTTGCAAAATCGATACAAACAAAAGGTCCAAAGCAGAAACGAACATGTATAGTTTTGCGTCATTGCTGTGTTGAGCGCGCGTAAACATTCTCACGCTCATAGAGGTGCTGTTGGAGGCATAATGAACACCATTCCAAAGCACTGCCTATATGACTGTCTCATAAACATAGTTATGAAAAGAAATCTAGGACGTTTTGCAGCTAATTTTCAAATTAGAAAAGCTATGCATGTTCCATGGTTCACGCGGCAACCGCGTGTGAACCTCGAGCTCTCCAAAATTATCTGCGCCGCTGGGAATTACAGGCGCCGCAAGCGAGGCCCACGTAGCATTGTTTGACGTAAGTTATCACAAGGCGAAGCTGAAACCATTCCCTCGCAAAAAAACTTTCCCACCGATTCTCAAAGGGAACGTGTTTTCCGTGTTGCGAAGTGGATGCCAAACTACAAGATCTTGAGAGCTGTGTTCAGCGATTTTGATAAAAGACACGTAAATGGCGGGGGCTATTTGAGGTTCGGGAAACGGGCTAACCTGTTTATTACGTGCTTCGTGGTATACACACCGAATGTACGGCTTGGGACCTTGTCGTATATCACAAAAGAAGCGATGAGGCGATTCTTTTGAAAACAAAGGCCTATCGGTAACTTCAACAATGCCATATTAAGAGAAAAACGAGATCTGCTAGTCGTTCTGCATCGTGCCTAGGCTCACCGGATCAAAATGAGCTACTGTCCAATCCATAGATGGCTTCCGTTTGTAATGAGGAAAACGAGATACGGTTGGTCATTCTATATAGCGCCTAGACTTATCTGAATGAGTTACGACCCAATCCATAGATGTGTTGGACTCAACAGCCACTGTGAGAATCAAATTATCAAAAGCTCAATCTATGTTTTTGTGTAATGCTGGAGAACCTGAGGTGTGACTTTATTTTCTAGATGACGTGAGTGTCCGAAGAAAGTGCCGCATTAACAGTCCATGTGAAGGAGCCCCCTAAGTGGTCAGGTGAAAAATTCAATGTGCTGTGAAAATATTATTCATGGTATAAACATTATATCGGCGATGTTTCGACGTAAAACGTCACTTTTCAGTGCATTTCGTAAAACTAATGTGTCCCGACGGGCAACACTACGAGTTCGGTCAGATGACCGTAGTTTAGCACAAACAACTACATGAGTGGTTGCTTCTTCAGCTCAGTGCAAGCGTTATTTGACTACGTAAAGGCCCCTAGAGCACCGATCAAAAGAACCAAACATAGATGAGGTCTGAGGATTCCTGGTAATGCGTGCCCCCACGCACGTATTATGGAAACAGTCTCCGAGTGACTCATCCTCCTACTCGGCTCCCGCAAAACATTTCATTAAATGCTAATGGCTGTGAGGACACAGTAGTAGGTGGTTCGCAGCTGGCAGATGTCCCCTTTTTTGTTGCAGATGATGTTTTCAATGCTCAGATTTCCTGTTCCTACTCTTAACGTTTCCGATTCTTAATCGAAGACATCAATTAAGAACAGTACACGGACGTGATGGTAGCATTCAGTTGGAGCCGTTTTCCCAGAATCTCGGGAATATTCAAATTCGAAACTAAATCGGAAAGCGGCTCAGCTTTTATAATACATGAAGCTCTCACCAAGCTGACACTTTTACTCAGAATAACTTTTTCGTCCAAGAGGAATTTTTCAGAGTTCCCACAATTTTTCAGATGAGCACATGTCTTGGTGATCCGCCGAAATCTGAGGAATTTACGATCACATATTGACGTCGTAAGCGGTTCTATTCATTATGATCTTTCAGTATTAAGTGCATCGTCCACATTACTATTTATTTCGCCTTAAATGCAATACCGACGCTCTGAGGACGCCACCACCAGCGAAGACGCAACACCCGGACCACGGAATCATCTCTCCGAAGCAGATGCGAGCTCAGAAGCCTCCTCTGTGCCGCAAACGCCCCGAAAAGAAATATTCCGTCACCGTTTCTGGATTTTCGCCGATTCCCAGATGCCCCGTGAAGCGCGCCGTCTACGACCGGTTCGACATCAACACCACGCCAGGAATGAAGCCGTCTACAAGTGATATCCTCTGTTGTCTATTTCCGGTGTCGTGCAAGGCGCAATGCCTTGGATTCACGAAATAAAGTAAAGTAAAGTAAAGTAAATGCAATACGGTTTTAAGATAAATATCTAAGCTCTCTGTGTGGCGAGCACAGTGACAACTGGTCTTTGTGAATATTACCTGGTGGATCGCCGATTGATTCGCCATCAGTGACCATCAGGACCCAAGGATCTAGGGCTGGTCTCTCCGAAAAATGTGAACTCCGAACAGACCCTGCGCCACAGACGTCCCGAGAAGGAGAGGATGTATCGCCACCGATCTGTACGTGATTAGCGTTAAAGTTTGACCAGAAATGAAGCCGACAACGAGAAATATCATTTGTTCTCTCTGTAATTTGATGTCATGCAAGGCGTAATGACTTTGATTTATGAAACGAAGGCGTAAAGTGATGATGAGGTTTCCGGCACTTGATAACACCAATGATTTAGTACAGTCAACTCGGACTGTGGCTGACTAAACAGTGTCTTATTTCGATCCTATTTCCAAAAGGCTTATCGTCTTGTGGGCTCAGAAGCGTCGGAGGAAATTATCCCCAAAGAAATCGACAGTGTCATAAGAGCCGTGATCACAATCGGATAACCTCGCACCACGATTTCTCAGTCTTTAATGGACACTTCTATTGATAAACATTTATTACAGATCAATCCACAACATCTCTAGTGGAGTAGCCGCTATGTTCAACACTTTATTGAGTTGTGCACACGAACTCAACAATAAATCATCATCCACAACAGATCTAATCTACAAGGGTAGTGAAGGGGTACACCCGGAATGGCGGCTTCGCGCGGGAAGTCGGAAGAAAGAAGTCAGGAATGGGCGAACGAGAGCGGGGCAGGCGAGCGGCTTCTCAGGAGCTGGGCTGGCAGCAGAGGTTCGCCTTGATCCACGAGTCGGTGCACTTGTCCTCGCAGCACTTCTTCGTCACCGTCATCGAGCCGGCCGATCGTTTGCCGATGCGCGTGAGTCCCATCGTTCCGTAGCAGTTACCGCAGATTCGGCCGATTTCGCTGATGAGGCGTCCGCCACAGAGACGTCTCGGCTCGTCTTCGCCTCCACGTTTCTGCTGACGGACACGGATGATCGAGTTGACGTTGCTGAATCGGCGTGCCGAAGGGCGTTGGAGTCCATTGAAGATGTCCTCAGATTCCTAAAGGTCATCAGTGAGTGTCTGAAGGGGCTAGGGAATGAATGTACCTCGTCGTAACCGAAGGGGTCCTGCGCCTGGCGCTGGAAGGGGAAGTCGTTCCACTGGGCCGAGGCGCTGTGGAAGACGACCACCATGAGGAAGACGGAGACAAAAGCGACGGGGATAAGGGCGCGAACCATCTTGGAAGCTAGTAGTTATGGGGACGAGCGAGAGAGCGAAGACGAGGAGCCTGGACTGGCGCTTTACCTGAAACGGAACCCCTTTTAAGGAGGAGCCGATGACGTAGTCCCCGAAGGGGCGCGGCGTGAGGGGGGGACTTTCCCAGCCCACAAAGTCCCTCGAGGACTTCGAGACCCTTCAGAGGGCACGGGCTCAGGAATTCCGCGTCGAGACGGACAGTGATTACCTAAGGGCTGCAAGAGGTTATAAACACCCCGAGAGGGCGGGGCGCGCGAACTTAAGTCCAAAAGGCCGTCCCCTTTGTGCCGCGTCCAATTATTCCTCTGCGGGTGTACAGTATGCTCCCGCCTCGAAACGGGCGTTCCAAAAAAGTGACGCACGCGAACGGAAGGCGGAATTAGGGGTGTTTTGCGCGCGGCCCATCGCTCGCGCACTTGAGAGCTACACGGACACAGTTAGTCATGCGTGGCCGTTCGGCTAATTTGCGAGGATTAGAGGGAGTAGATTGCGAGTTTGCTAAGTGCTGGGTTGGGAGAGCGTGAGCTGAAAAAGGTCACACGGGTGAAGACACAGAAATTGGTGCTTGTAAGGTTAAGAGTTCGTCTGGTTCAAAGATCGGCCTAGAGAGTTGGCCGGAACACCGTGGGTATATAGACACGAAAATTCGTATACTTGCAAGTCACATATTCGACAGCGTTGGGACCAAATTAGAATCGGCGCGCTTGCGTGAGAGATTGTACCCTGGGACAAAGACACGAAACAGTGAACGTGTAAGGGCTCAAACAACGCGACAGGAAGAGTTAGGTAAACAATCTTTACACGCGATAAGAATTAGGTGTCCAGAACTAATTGGAAATGTGCTATTTAGAGGCGACGCCTAGGGGAAGCTGGAAGGAATATTTGAAACGGGAGTGCACGAACGTATATGATTATTTGATAAAGAGGTCGGAATGAAGGATTCTCTCGATGAATTTAGAAATAAATTGACCGTCCTTCATCATCTGCTTGATTTCTGATTTCTGTTTCCACAATTCTCTTTTCTAGTATTTGAAAGGCGATCCTTTGTGGCTGTCAAAATTGGATTATCAGCTCTGGTTTCTAACGTCATTTATGGTATGCACAACAGTCCGATAAAACTTCGAGGATGAAGAGCCCGGGTGAATATCAATCCCAGCTTAGCTCACCGCTTCTCCGAAAATTTTTGGGAAAAAAACAAAGGCTAATCTACTCGCTTATTTTTTAGATCCATGCGTCACAAAGTGGTTTCACATAAACAAAAGTATTACACAGCGTATCGACAAAAACGGAAAACAATCGTGGGTAAGCTGTAGAGCTCAAGTGAGCTCAAGTGTATTTCAGGAAAGCCACATGTTCCCATGACCTTGGGCCTATTTCTGCAAAAGTAGCTACGTACATGGTTTACCATGAACTGTTGCTCATTCAACCCCTCCAAGGCTCGAAGACGTGATTACCTCACGGCAGACACAAACTTGGCTACAATCACCCGATTTAGCAACTAAAGAACATGCGTAGAATACAAGCACGTCTTGACGCGCTTCGCTTCTCCGGAAGGCATCGCTTCTTATGTCAGGAGCGGTCCCGGAAGTAACGGCAGCTGTCTCACCTCTGTTTGTGGCAAATAAGTCAAACTAATTGAGGTTACGTCAAAAGCGCCTACATACCGTATCCCTGTGAAGGCTCTCGAGAAAAACAACCCTGAGAAATTGCGTAGTTTGTTCCCGGAAAACAGAAATAGAGTCAAAATGAAAAATAGTGTTAATGTGATTGGGTTACTCATGACCAGTTAAATATTTTGAAAGCATACACCATTTCTTTGAACAGTAATGCAATTCATTTTTATCCAATTTAGATCACCACGAAAGGGAGGATTGAATCAGGGACACTTCGATTTTCACAAGAAGCTTCATCCTGACCATTGTGCTAACCCCTATCAAAACCCGTTTAGGCACAATTCACTGATCAACAGTGGCCCTAGCTCAACATAAAGATACACGTATTTGACAGACACACGCGCGCCATAAATGAGAATAACAAACCAAGCGGCAAGAGTGTTAAATTAAACTAAACTGCAACGTTCCCATGCGTGGGTTAAGCAGTTTAATCAAAACATGAATATTTCTATTGACAGTCGTTTTCCCTTTGGGTGCACCCTTCTGTGGGAACTGCTTGAATTACTAAGGACTGTTTTCTTTGATACATGTGTCTATCGTCATGGAAGCCTCCAAGAAAAGCAGTTTTCCTATATTCTGAGGATTTAGCGTTGCAGATGCACTCGTGCCAAAAAGGCCTGGTACATATGACTCTTTGACCTTTTCTAATCGCGGGTTCAAGAAATGGGTACTTGTGATCTGCAAATTGAAAAATAACATTTGACTTACTTCAAGGCTCTAATGATGTAAAAAACATCTACGTTCAAACAAAAGTCCACTTACCGTATCAGATAGGAAAAGACCTCCCTGGAAAAATTTTTTTCGAGATATCTGATATAAACTAATACAGAAATTATGCGGAGGCAGATCTGTGGCGTTGGATTTAGTTTGCATGTTGATATCTTCTTGATACCGTATCCATATGTCTAGACGGAAGTATCGAAACGACGAAAACACTCTAATAAGCATATACCAACAACATCTGTCGCATGTGTTTATGCAGAGTTGAAACAATGGAAGAGACGTTTCAGCCAGGTGTGAAACTGTTTTCAAAACCGACAACAAACGCCTACCTACCGTATTGCTAACAAAGAAATCTGTTATTCGCTATCATGAGAATTTTGCATCGACGTCACCAGCGTTTCTCTGAAATTTGCAATAAAAAAAATAATTTCGATTTTTTGAAAACATGTTATTTTAGTGGTGGTGACCAAGAGTGACGCTATGGTTAGGACATCTCTCATGACGAATACTGAAGTCGTCCTGAACATGAAGAATGGTACTACTCAACAGATCGTCTCTATCTGATTTTCTGTGTCTCAAATGCAACGTCTAGACAAAAGATCGAAAAATCAGCGACCAAGTGTAAAGATCGTCTTGCAAAAGCACACAAAATTCCAAAGTTCTTTCCAAGGGCAAAACGAGATAAACAACGAAGTAAAGTGATCTCTAGAAAAAAGGCCGTAATTCGGCGAGACTGAAGTGCACACACTCTTATAGCTGTCCCGCTGGAGTATTACGTCGACGCCGCTCTCTTCCTGAAACCCGAAACCTCCGCGTTTGACCGGGCCAGTTCCTCAACGGAGTTCCTTGTTTCCGCGGGCCAGATCGTAGCCCGTTTTGCAACTTCTGTGCACAAAATTTGACATGAAAAACAACGCGCGGAAGTAACTTATGGATACAGATTCCTATTTTTGTGGTCAACCCTTTGTTGACACTTGATGTAGCTGCGCAAACAAGAAGTCACATGAAGGCGATTGCTGTTTACCCAAGTTGCTCTTGACCCGTACACATTTGAACAACAAGATCGAGATCGAATGTTCGAGACTTTGAGATAGATGATTTTTTGCAAATTTCGCATGTTAAAGAATTGAGTTCCGCGTTTTGTTTTGCGCATAGTTCAGCACCGATCCCACCGCAAACACTGCAAGTTTACATCTTACACGCTTAATTGAAGGGCATCGAACGTTCAAAGGACAATGTTCTTCGAACACACTTACGCCAGGCAGGCATTATCTATGTGAATCCCGGAGTCGTGCACCAAGAATCACATTCTCATAGTGTGATATTTCCGACTGTATCGAACTTTGGCTGCACATTAGCATCCTCAATCCTGACTTGGCAGTTGGCTTAGCACATATACACGAGATATTAGTTTTTGAAGGGAGTATGCACGCTCTTTTGGATAGTCATACGAACAACACGATCCCCTGCTACACGTTTTAAGTTCTATCGCCATAGAGGTTTGGCATCTTCGCAAGTAAACCCATTCTAAACCACATTATCGCCCTCTATTTAACTGTCTCGTCTAATTAGACCTGTCTGCAATGACGGCCTCCCACCCGCTCGCATCTCATTTTCGGACTCTAAATGAACGCTGAGTGGGTTGAAATGGGTCGAGTACTAGAAGGTAATCCCCCATTAGGCGTTCCGATCCCAGGACATCGAAAGGGCAACACTTCACCGAAAATAACCTCCTTGAGGGATCATCTCGAGCAACAAAGTAGACACAAACCGCTGCCACACCACAGCAGCGTAACAAATCGTCCACCGACGCACGGCGCCCTTCTAAAAGGTCAAAAATTGAGTCAACACCCCAAAATGAGTCTGAAGAGGCGTCGGGTGAAATTGCGATTTCCCGCGGCGAATAGGATTGCACGTTGCCGGCTCCCACATGGCTTATTGCAACACCGTCAAGTGGATCATCTTTCAAAGGGCAAAAAACGGCCGGGCGGATTTTGTGTTTGCTGCAATAAAACTCCTTTGTGGGTGACTTTACATCGAGTTCCTCGAACTGAATAGGGAGTTAATAATAAAAGTGACGTTTTTGAATGAGTTGACGTAAAATATTCCCACACGCCAGGTAGTCATAGGCCGAATTTTTAGATCGCCGAAATTTTGGATTGCGTGTGAAATGTGCAAAAAGTATGTGATGACGTTGGCGCGAGTAACTCATTTGCTGGCAGTATTGGTAACGATGGTGGTAAAAAGAGTCACACGGAATATCGAATCGGATTTGTAAGCGTTTTGGCCGTGCATAAAAAGACGGTAATCTAAAATAGACACGCTCGATCGGCATCTGAGGTTTATGTTCTTTGGTCATTGAAAATGAAGGAGATCATGTTATCAAGTGGGCAAACAAGCTTTGGGAAATGCTTTGAACCTGGTTGGCTCTAGTTGGTGAAAATTATCTTAATTCTCATACACCAAGATAGGTAGCAAGGCAGCCTTTGGTAGCCTTTTGGATTTCTCTTCTGTTTTCGTGATATTTTCGGTTTAAGCCATTCAAGTTTAGAGTAAGACTACAAACAGATCGGTATACGTGCAATTCCGAAAGAAGTTTACATTGAATCCCAAAGTGCACTGCCACGAAAAGAAACAACATCGATCTACAACATGATGTTTACTTCGGAGAACTGAGTCTAGGGTTTACTGCGTTCAGAACACGATGCACAATTGCCAGCACATATACGCTCATGATATGTTGTATTGAAATTGAGAAAAAAAAAAACAATATCTACTTCCAAAAATTTCTGTCATCATTTACTGGTTATCTGAACATCTGAACTCTCGATCTAACGATTTAACAGGAACGTGCGAACTAGACAGAGAAATAGGCTGCTTTGCTGCTTAACAATTAGCTTTTGGAGTCAGTTTAAACAGTCCAAGTGCTCCCTCGAGTCATCGTGGCGCCCTGAATCCCAATGAGACTTCTAATTGCCGGTCTGCATTACCAATACAAATCCGTTCGAGGAGTACAAGTATTCCTATTCTGAATTTTGAATACTTCGGTGTCGTGCTGGATGCAGATAAAAGAAAAACACCACACACATCGTGCATCGAAAAAGAAGTCTTCCACTGCGCTTCATATAGATAACTAATTGACTAGGGACAGATATGCTGCTGACCTTCAACTAGCTTACTTAGCTCCCGATAATTCTGTTGATTTGGTAAATATAAACTCTAGCCGATTCGTGTGGTATTGTACTTCTCGAGGAGGGGGGCTCTGAATTCTTTTCACTTCTTCTCACCGGATGCAAATTCATATTCATTCAATCAGTGTTGTTCTGAACTCTAAAGACTGTCTTGAGGGAACTCGTTCAGGAAGCTAACTTTCAAGTCGAAAATATACTGTAGTGTAATTTGCGATAAACAATTGATGTCACTTCCCCAAGTGATCACTAAAACAACTCATTTACGCCTAAACTCTTCTCAAGAACTAAAATTACGAAGTTATTTTAATCGAAATTGCTCATGGTAAGGTCAATGGCATAATGGCTTTAAACTTTTGAACGTGCATTGCTGTAGCCTTTTGACTAGAAGGTCGGCGCAGTAGACAGCGAAATGCTAATGCGATCATGAGTTCTGTGTACAAAGAATTGGACTCAATTGGACATTGTTATAATTTGTCTAATGTGACTTGACTTTGACCACGTTTGTATCTCAAATCCTAATGCAATTAAAAATGTTTTGGCGACATTTCGCAGACAGTCGATAGTTCAAAGTCTAATTGAAATCTTGGGATTGTTAGTCCACACTACAAAACGTCTCAAGACGACCGAAGTCGAAACTTCAGCCTCACTTTTTGGATGTCGAAATGTATGTTCAAGCCGTTCTCTACATCACCGAACTTTGCAGATTTTGTGATTATAGGCCAACGTTGCTGCATCGAGATTTATGGTTGACGAACGTGAAAATTTGGATCTGCATGGCAACATTACTAATTTGAAGTTTCAGCTGTTTGAATGGATAACATAAGAATCAAGCTGTCAGATTTAGGCTCAAAGTGCTGTCCGAGGAAAGATGTCAAGTTATGAGCGTCATTCAGCACCAGAGGAACGGCTCATTTACGTTATGCATGCTCACGTCAGACCAAAGACCGTTCGGAGCCATTAAAGGTACAAGGACCACTCCAAGCGAGCCGCTGTGTCTCAATTTCACCATCTCTCTTATCCTCTCCGGAAATCCTTGCACTTCGGTATTTGCGCACCAATCCATCTCACGTCGCCCACTCGTGTGTGTGAAATTTGGCCCCAAAAATTTTCTATGTTTGTCCTTCTTTCAGGTACAAGGAACCGACGCGGACAGTCCTGCTCAGAATGTCCGCGTCATTCACTCTTACGCAAGCACACGTATCAAAACAGCATGCATTAGCGCATGATTGAACGGTTTGCTGTAGGATTCCGACTATGACTGGGTGATGAGTGGGGGGTAATTTGGCCCTTGACGGCATAGCTAGTGTCAACAACTGCTCTAATTGTTGGTGAAGGCGAGATTACGGACAAGAGCAGAGCTAAAATTGGAATTCTCCACGTTGACCGAAGTTTGAGGTCTTGAGCAAATTGTGGATAAGAGAGTGCTGACGTCGGCAGACTGTACTGTTGGACTCGATTCGTGTGTTCAGGGAGCAAGAAGGTTCGGGCCTGAAAGCTGCGTATTCTGAAGAGACTCGTTTGGAATTTTGGTAAAAAGGAGTGAGAACGTTGGGCACAAAGCGGTCTAAATTTTATTGGTATGTAAAAGAAAACTGAAAAATCGTTCATCGGCATCGGCTATTTTATAGAAAAAAGGATGTTAAAAATCTGATGTAGATGCGTCATAATGCCTTGATGTGAAAATCTTGGTAAAAACTGGCTCTAGGCAACCTCGGATTTTTCGTTTTCAAAACTCGCCTAATAGACCGCGCTGGTCTTAATTTCATTGTAACATTGCCGAATTCCCACATTTGCCGAGGGCTGGCAGTACTGTGTCCCGGCTGTTGAGTCAAAGATTAGCTACATTTCAACTTCCCGTAAACAAAGTAAAAACTTAATCGCCTGATGTCCTAATGATAACCTTTAGCGTTGCAGTTAGGCAATCTTCTACAATTTCCCAAAAAAGTGTAACCTGCCCATTTCCTCTTTCGGCGAAAATTGAAGGGCTTGTTAGAGTGATTAAGCACAATTGCATAATTGAAGTGAAAGATTGAAATTAAAGGTCAAAACGGTTTATTTTTGAAAACAGTGAAAACTGAACACTCCGTGCAAGATGACATTCTAGGATTGCGCAGCATTAGACAAAGACGCAATAGCGATAATGTCAACAGGAAGCTAATCGTTTGATCCGATCCGTTGTACACGGAAGAAGATAAGAGTTTGTAGGTATGAATAGATGACTAAGTAGATTTTACTTGATAGGGGCTTGGAAGTAATCAGCTTTTCGGATTTTGCTGCGTTCGCGGAATCGAAGTTGTTTTCGTAGCAGAGAGATGACTAATGGGGTACGGTAGGAAAACGGAAGGATACCGCTTTGGGGATTTGGCGGACAGCGCTAATTGACTCCGCCGAATGTGCGGGTACTGTAGACGTGACAGGGATCTCCATCATATTTGACAAAAGGAGCTATGAAATTCGTTGTTTATTATTGAGCCAGAAAGTTGAAAAACTACTTAAGGGCTTATCAATTGGGATGGCCGCGGATAGGAAACACATGAAGTAGATGGCTGTTTAATGAAGTCTTCGATATGAAAAGACATCTTGAATCTCACAGCTTACATAGCACTGCTGTAAGTGTGTCCCGGCACATCTTAATTCGCTGTTACTCTCGAGTTGGTTTAGGATAAGACAACCTCCAAAACTGATTTTGAAAAGGCTGCTTTTCATGAAAGTCATTAGGTTCCTTATTACTTATACTTATGACATAAGAGGTAAACGCAGACAAGAAGCTCATGAACTCGGTCCTCCTACTACAAAAGATAAACAAGGTTTCGCATCTTTTAGACGCCAAGTGCCACCTAGCCCTGCGGGCAAGTCACCAGTTGCTTACCGTCGGTAAGCAGACGGAAAGGCTTTTGGATGGAGACACCATAGCCCTGCAGGCGGCAAGATTGTTGTTTACAAAAGAGGCTAAAACTCACTCGAGAAGGATCTCAATTGTCTATATGGCTCATTGCGAACGCGTTTCGTTCGGAAGCGGGCGGTGTCGGGTTCAGTTCGATTAAATTAAAAGACTGAATCGAGTTTTTGATGTCTTCAAACTCCCTGGCCACAACCGCACAACAGATTGGCTTTCCGAGGAGAAGAGACAGGCCTGATTCTCCCTGTTGACGACCATTCCGGAACTTGAAGACCGCACGGCGCCGGTTGTCTGTTTTTGGATCCAAACAAGAGGAGATGCGGAACTGACGGTCTGTTTTCGCGCTAATTGCGTGGGATACGTCGTCAGCAGATTCCTAGACGCTGCTCTCAAAATAGTGTTCTTTTTTGTTTCCGTGATAAACAAGTAGGCGAACGACGCAGGTGGGTAAGGTGTCGCTACCGTATGCCTCGACTTGTTTACATTCGTGAGCGAGAGGTTTTCGCGAAAAACAGCGTTACTCAGCTTCCTCTACATGAGCGACGTTTGCAGAATCGGCCGTTAATTTGTGAACAAACGAAAACATCTTACGCAAATCCACGGCAGCGGCCGTTGTCACATAATGATTTCATGGTTGACTCCTGTTTTCAGGAAACGGGAAATGGAAATGGAGACGGGATGCTGTAAGGGAAAAACAATTTAAGTGAAGCAGTCACTTAAGAGAGTCTCAAAATGTTTTCGAGTGTTATCGTAGTATCGCTAATAAATACCATTTTAATATGATTTGGAGAAAGCGTCTTAACACACATTTCCAAGGACATTCGTTTTTTCAGTCACAATTTAGACATGCACAGACTAGAGGTACGTACATATCCGGATGGAAAATAATGAAAGCGGAAATAGTGAAATGGTGTTGGCAGTTACTTTATCTGTTCGGAAATTTTTTTTGGTCTTTCTTTACAAGGCATCACATATTCATAATACAGCTCAAACAATAACAACAAGAAAGAAAACTTTGACAGAAGTGGCATCCTTTTCGCGACGGGCAGCAATAAGATTTGCCAACTCATGCCTGAACCTTTCTGGCTAAAGGATGCGCGAGAGCAGAAGGAAAACTAGGGCTTCAACTGTTTTGGAACAGCCAGGAAAGAAGGTGTGATATGTTTGAAAGATTTGGAAACCCCTCAAAAAAAAATTCAAAAGTCTTCAAAGGTAAACATCAAGAGTGTGATGAAAGAGCGCAACGTCGTTTAACGTTGCATGTAATGAGTGAAAGATTGATTTTAAGAAGAACCTGTATTGTTGGCGATGCCTCAGTGGACACTCACTGTCATCGACGGCATTCTATATGGGTGGTCTGTGAAAGTTGCACGAAGCATTTTACATCCAAAACCGGGTTATGTTCCAGATGTCAAATGGGTCCATTCCAGTGGTGGTGATTTCCTCGGCCTGACAACTTGTATGTATAATTTTGAAGAAGGCATGCCCTTGGAAAGTGCATGGAACTTTTCTTGAAAATCAGAGGTCTGCACATATTGGGATGGGCCTAAAAAACAAAAATCGGTAGTATGAAAATCGTAAAGAAAAATAAAAAACTTTTGTGCAGTTTGGACTAATTAGAAAAAGCTATCGTGAAAATTAATTTATAAACTTATAGGTCGGATAAGCAGAGGATAAGCAAAGGATAAGCAAAGTGGTGTGTAAAATTGTGTAAAGAACCAAAAAAATAAGGTAGGGGAATGGATATGGCATGCCTTTTGCGGCACAACACTCACTCACTTCGATGAAATTCTAATGGGGTGGACTGTCACAGTGGTCAAAGATGGACAGTCCAAGAAGCTGGAATGATTCCGCTCATATACGACTTCGGAGTCAGTTTGTCCTGGCGAAGTGTAAAAACCTTTTCTACATGTACTTGAAAAATATAAATTTTCTTTCAAAATCGACGGCTTGACACCGATCCGAATAGCTTTTAGGAATGCGCCTAAGCAACTGACAATGCTTCGTGTGAAAACGAGTCGCAAAAGCTCAATATTTTTTATTTTGTATTACGGCGACGATGTTCGCAACGCGAGTGGTGTGTACAGGAAGTAGTACAGCTTGTAAGCAGATACGGCCGAAAAGATTTTCCACGAGATTTGCGGAATGTTTCTGTGATGTACTCCGTAGAGATCACCAGAGGAACGCCGCACTGTCTACTCGAATGAGAGTCAAAGAAGAGCGCGAAGAACCCGAGCTTTAAATGAAGAAGGGGGTGGCACAGAAATCTTATTTCGCCATCGAATATTTTTAGACTTATTTACGAAAATGGAATATTTCATATTCGTTACCCCAGACGATCAAAGTCTGCTTGGACATGCCTGAATGCAAGAGATTAACGGATGATGCGCACAAACGATCGCCACTGAAAGGTTGCGCATCACCCACGATCTTTTATATGAATGAAGCGTAGTAGGCGCTGCTATGAATATTTCATCCCTACTGCAAAATATGTAAACATAATATAAATGTGCATAAAACGGAACGAGGAAATGAACATTGCTCTATGATTTTCATCATAATTGTCTTAGCATTGCTTTCTGTTTCACAAAGTTGACCGTTCGCCGACCAGTCGCCAATACATCCTTCTAACTACATGTGTCCTTAGAGATCGGGCTCGCAAACATCAGGATTGTTGTGGTGAAGAATGGGTGGTCCTTGAAGTGCTTGCAGTTCGGAAGGCAAGAACAGAGACACTTGAAACTTTCATTGACAGGAGAGAGGATGTTTTTAATTACGAAGAGAACAATCGGAATTCCTTTGGCGGGATTGACTAAATCCATGCGAAAGTCTGTCAAGGATGGCTGAAGGTCGTCAAGACAATAAAAATGGCATTAATAAGCCAAATCCTGGAGAACACATTTTACTATCAAGAATTTTCATCAAATGAGGCTGAGCAAAGCCACAGAGTGACTAACTTGCGAATCCGCCACGCTGTCTAACTCCCTAGGTATGTACCCTAGTGTGATGTATTATGTCATGTGTATTGACCTCGAGCGGTTGTAATGAAGGTTTTGTCTCTCTACGTGCATCCCAGTTCACAATACTGAGGACCCTACAAAGTATTAGAGTTCTACAGATGCCATTTCCCGACTCAGTAAATGTACTTAAATCCTGTAAGCATCAGAAGGAAATAACGGTCTTCGGATTGCGAATCCATAATCCATACGAATCCTGCGAGTGGCAAATTTGTATTCACTGAGGTTGAGATTAAAAACGATTCAAAACTAAAGAAACACAAGGCCTACGACTCTCAGACACATAGTGTCAGTGAACCGACTGCCTTCGATCTGTACGCGTGGCTGTTTACGAACGTGTTTGATTTGTAATCGGTTGGGGTCGGTCCGGTTCCCCTCCGTGAAACCGAGCACAGATTTCCCAGTGTCATGAGGGTGCAAATTGAACACAAACATATCGTGTGATATTTAAAAACATTTTTGAGGAGAACGTGATTGGACGGAAGAATACGTGCTACCACGTATTGTTGACTATTTACATCGTTAGCGTTCTTTTTTGGTCAAATGTATGCGAGAAAGATCTAGGAAAGCAGTAGGCGTTTTTAGATCTTTGTCACTTCGCAATCTTCAAACGACTCTTGAACAAAGGACGTGTGGTCAACAGACCACATGCGATCAAGTGACATTCTAGGATATGCTAAGCTAAGAACACAGTCGGATAGGTCAACAAACAACAAAGCGAAGAACAATGAAATGTTTAGCAAAGAAGAGCTGAATTATTTACCTTCCAGTGATTTCGTATTTATCATTCAATCATAAAATAATAATTCGGCGGTCAATAGACAGCATTTTATGGAAGTCGCAAAGGGCAAGGTATCAGTCAAAAATCTTCAGCTCAAACGAACAATCATAAAGCAGCGGAAGGCTATGTGGGGAAGTAGAAAAACTAATCAAATGGTGGTTATACCAATAGCACTGTACTGAAACATTTCATTGGGACAAAATCATGCGATGGTCAACTTACTTCCGAGGGACCGGGCGCCAGCGCTTTAAAACTGCTCGAATTTGGGTTGCTTACCCTATGTATTCAAAAATCCTTATCTGTATTACGGTAATCTGCGGATTGTACACGGGAATTTCGTACTCTCCAAAAATACGCACTGAATTGGACCTTGTAGGCACGGCTTCTAATGAAACAGTCGGATGTCGGGAAATGTCACAAGTAGAGAATAGGGGCTTTAGAAAATAACATATTCCTCAACGCAGACGGCCTCGAAAATAGCCCTAACAGGATTAGCATCTGCCCACGAAAACAGTAATGGCAAGTGACTAAGCATTTTTAGAGCAAATAATTTAGCGCGTCACTAAGCGCGTTGTTTCGCGCCTCGTGGGCAGAAAGAAAAGAGAAAATAACATTTGCGCTTCGAATCTGTCCTTATAAACGACTCATCCCATCATCCAATTACATCACGTTCATTAGAAGAAACGTTTGTTTTCGTCGAAGTTCTCTTAATGTTCTGCGTTAAAATGTCACGTCCGAGATGTTTTCACGTCAGGTGGACGCGCCCGTGGACCCGGCATCTGATCCGGATGCTTCCAGGCGTCAATGCCTACGCAGAGTCGCTGTGGAAGGAAGCAGCCATGACGCACTTATGAAGATGGGAATAGTACTGTGAACAAAATATGGATGTGCTCTGCACGGAATGTTGTTCAGAAATAGGATTTCAAATAGTGGTCAACAGGAAAACGGTCCCAAAAAGGAAAGGTCACGTCTAGAATAGACTGCCTGAATGATTTGGCTCTGCTAGAAGTGCTATATACACAACAAGCAGAGTCTTTCTGTTTCCAGTCATTACCCACTATTTCTTCTAGCAAACGCGATTGTTCACTACACCGTAAAACAGCACTGAAAACTGTGTAAGCTGAATAGACTTACGGGTCTTGGTGTGAGGTGTCTGATCCCTTCGTGAACCTCTCAGCCTCTGAACCGTGAGTTAGAAACACTCTCTTCCGATATGAACAAGAGTGATGCCATCCAATATCGTCATTCGAGCAACATAAGTCGCACTTGTCGATGCACCTCTGGTAAAATGCTCCTTGTTTTCACACCTATCATGACAAGAAAACTGTTTGTCCAATGGGAATAGCCTATAAAGTGCAGTGCCCTTATTACCGTGCAGTAAAGTGGAGATTGCTATTGTTAGCATCATCGTTAAAAATGGAGCTGCTCAAAAATTTTCTATTGAACATCAACTTTTGAACTCTTTTGGGTGTTTACATGTACTACCTACCTGAATAAGACCCATGCTTAAGGTTAGCTATCGCTTTTGCTGGTGCACAGACAACAGCGTCCCAAAACGATATATTGCAAAAGGCAGTGGTGCTTGAAAGGTGTGTCACAACATATTACAGTACTCGAGCCTGGTCATTGTCATTGATAATAATCAAGTTTAGTACAAAAATAAAGACAAGTGAGTAGTTATGACAGATTGACCACGTGCATTTCGACGTAGACAGACCGAACAGCCACCTAAACGGTCTACTATGCCCTTACTTTAGACCAGGAACCAAACAGTGTGTAAGCGTTATATAAGCGTGATATGTTGACAGTTTTTAGCCTATAAAGCTGATTAAGACACAAAAATAGATGAACTGAAGCTGGCTTATTTCCGGGTGCTTGTCTCAAACAGTCATTACTATCGTTTTTGTTGCACCCTATAAAGAACAGAACATAGTATGTCGTCGAACAGCAACAACAATGAGAAGGCTAACGTGCGTTATGGTTAAGCTTGTCAATCGGAAAAGTTTTGAAGTTTCGTGAAGCATCAGAATACAAAGTCGTTTTTCCTAAAAAACGCCACAAAGTTTGATCATAAATGCAAAAATAGGGTCTTTTTAGCCGTTCAGATCGCACCATTACACTTCATTTTTTTTACGGTTAACATGGAAATTTGGATAGGAATTTGGTACATACCGATCATGTAATGTATGACTTCCAAAAATTATTTCAATGAATTCTATGGGCGACTCATATCAGATCCTATCTGTCAGTCAGACCATGGTCAACCTCTAACACACAGCTAGACAAGATCCATCAAAACAGTCTAAAATTGGAATGGAGCCTCTCCATTCAAAATAAAAACACTCCTACGAGCTTCCTTATTTGAAAAAAGAGATGAATGGAGCAAAACACGAAGCTCCGACCAGACTATTATCCGCGGTCCATCGATGCAAAAGCAAAAACGTTACATGAGACACCCACGTGCACGTCACTCTTCGTTTTGGAAGTGACATGAAGCGATGGGCGAGGAGCCGTAGGCCGTAATGAAAAACAAGGCCACGTTAAATTACGCATTTCGGGAAAATACAGCGCTAGAGACCGTCACAAAGATTGACACAAACAAACAATAGCTATATTTGGAGGCTAAAATCAGGTGATAATTGACTCAATTATGACGTTCGCACATCGGTGGGCCCAGAATACGTGGGCTTGTTTTCATAACAAATGGCACATAATAAGAAAAGATACAAAATCCGGGTATAAGGAGAAAGAGAAAAGGGGTAAATACTGTGACGCCACAAAACTGCAGAAAACAAAGAAGGCGATACAGTCGGAAAGGAAAGAAGAGGTTTTTTGTTGCGTTTGCAAAGTCGCGTTCTATCAACTATCAACTTTCGCAAAAAGTTCCGTGTAAGAATACTAATGCGTTCCAGAGACTACATTCAATTATCCGACAGTTCAACTCTCCGTTTTTTTGTTGCTGACTGGGATATATTTACATTCGATTCATTGTTCTACTTTGTAGCTCTAATGTCCTTTTGTAAACATCCGTCTGACTCACGAAACAGCTTAGTATCTTGATTTTCAACGTCGCTGAAAAGGGACATTCCCACAAAATGGAGAGCGGAGCGGCGGTGCATCTAAAAGCGGAAAAACTTCTCCGCTCAAAAATCTCAAACTGTTCCTCACCTTCGTTTTCAATGAACAAAACCAAAAATACGAAAGATGTTGGCAACCACTTGTCAGTATGTACAAGTTTCTCACAAAATGCACAAAGTAAAATGAACAAAAAAAGTAGACAGAATGTGTTGATGTAATTTTCTTCGAATAGACTCTCATAGGTTTTGTACCATCGTAAAAGTCCTGACGCAGTGTCGACACCCTTTTGATGTCCACTTTCTACATCGTTTATCTTCCGGAATCAATGACATTACACCATGAATTACGAACGAATGCTAGAATGACAAGTACACCGTAGTGACGGTTGTTCGGTTGACCAGATGAATTCCGATTAGAGCGCAGTAATCCACCAGTTTGATCTAAGCAGCGAAGAGCTGAATCCTGTCGTGACGCGGTGGTGAAACACAGCAGGCGAAGTGGAATCGGAAGGGAACTGAAGTTAAAGCTCTGAAACCGCGCGGACTTCGGAGCTCCAACGTTTCGGGCGGCGGTGACGGGATAGGCAAGACGTTGGAACTACGACTTTGGTGTTACAGGCCTTCTGGAAGTCGGAATCATTGTGCCCTAGTCACAAAAATAACTGTGCTTAAAAAGAAAGGAAATTATGAGGAGATTTGACAGCAGATAGTACGAAAAATCACCTATGAGAGTGGACTTCAAAAATTCAACGAGTATCGTCTTTAAACATTAAATTCACTATTAAATTGACAGTGGTTTCCTACATATGAGCTATCACTTTATTTTGCGCAGAACTCATCTTTGGGCAAAATAGAACTTTTCGGTTTTAATAGTTTCAATCACCAAAAATTTGGATTCTGAATATGAGAAGCGAAGTCGGTGTACTCTTGGGAATGTCACGGAGTTATCGCTGATATCTTATGAAAGTGTTGGAGTTTCCGTTAATCATTTTTGCAATTTCTTTACTTAAGTGAGCAGATTGTCGACAAAGCAGAATGTCGACCGCAAACACTTTATATTTCGTCTGATTCCATGCCGCTTACTTGACTTACTGGCTGAAAGTTTAGTGCTTTTACGCCCAGTATCAAGGGAACAATAACCATACAGTTATGCACAGACCAAAAGAGGGTGCTGACATGATCTATCAGGGACAGCAAAGAGTCCATCATAGATCACCTCACTTAGCGCTTGATCCTCTCTTGTAAGAGATAATGCGCCTTTTGGCTTTAAGCGCGCTGAGATAGCCAAGCATGGTGCCCACAAACGGTACAAAACATATGTCAAAAATTATAAACATCTCTGGATTGGTTCCTCTAGCTAAGGTTTCTGTTATCGAAATTTCGCTCTAACTTGCGCTGTCTGCCGATACAGCACGGGAAAAACTACTCAGATTTTATTCAATAAAAAAAAATTGATGTGTGACGATGCACCACGCCACTTTTCTTGTACCTCTATTACTCATCCATCATTGTTCGTTCTTTTTGACAGCACCAATTATGCTTTCGAACTTATACCCAATTAGATAAATTGGGACCACGGTAAATCTCACGTCGAAAGTCGTACCATGTTTACGAGAATCACGGGACTTTGAGTGAATTAGCTGACCAAGTTGCCGCTTTTATGATATCAGAATGCGTGAAGCGTCAATTGGCAATTTATTTCTTGCATTTCGGATGTTTATTCAATCAGAACGGTAGCCAACTTGTGCAGGAATGGTAAGTTTCATGACATTTATGTTAATGAGATATAGTGGAGCACAGCAAGTACGAAGTAATTGAGAACAAGGACTACAAGTGCTCGGGAAATAGGGACCAGAAAGGTGATTTGCGATAAGATCTGCAGGCAATCTTTGACCCAAAAGTTGGCATTTCTAAAATTCAATTCCGCTTTGTAATTTCAAAACATTTTGTGCCTTTCCTTTTTTATTATTAATGCACAAAAAGGACACGACATAAATTATGATGGAAGTGAGACACGTACCATTATGGCCAGAAGAAAGGCGCATAAACCTAATGAGCAAGATGCGTGATCTTTCGCCAGCCATAGAGATATTCGTTCCTCATGGTTTTGAATTTCAATGGAGACCTTTAAAACACGGGTTGACACGAGAGTTTCTAGTGCAAGGGATTGAAAAAGGGTGCAGCATGACGTTATCGGGAAGGCTGATGCGCATAGAAAGATTCTACTTTTAATCATTTCAAATGATGTCATGCCAATAAGTCGACAACACTCGATGCAAAGAAGGATTTAATGTCCATGATGTGGAATTTTTGTTTCAGGTAAATCCTCCTACGAAAACTGACGAGAATGTCATGGGTTCAGTTAATTAACGAACAAACTGGCCATTAGCATGAAAACCAACCTTCTCAACAAAAAAAGAGATGATGTATTGAATTTGTTTCAGGAATGGAATAATGAACAGTGTCCCGGGATATTGTAAGAAGCTGCAGGAAGAGTTATAAGCAGAGATGCCAACTGAGGTGAGCCGTAGCCGGAGTCGCAGCCTGCTCCGGCTAGGATTGCGAAATTTCACCAAAGAATTCACCGTTTCACCAAAATAAAAAGGCACTAATTCTAAATTATAATCAAGTGTTAAAGATTTAACGAGCCTCTAGTTTCCACAGCCAAGGCCAATTCGATTGGTTGCGGCCACTCATTTCTGAAATGTCCGAGTTGGAGTCCAAAGTCGATGTCCAAAAAACCACCGACTCTCTAGTCCGGACCAACGAGCCCGGACTCGTTTTCGAACTCTGGTTGTGGCTCTCCATTACACTTAATTGCTTGTCATTTGAATATCAAATGCATGGAGCGGACTATTCTAGCGTGGGGGTCGTCAATCTAGCATCTCGAGGTGATTGTTGCACTGCCCATACAGTGTTAAATGTGCGATGGATGGCGATTGTCCTTAAACGGGTGTAGCTGTCCACAGCTGTTGTTTGACCAGCAGACTCCTATGTGACATCAAAGGAAAACGTGCAAAAGAAGTAGAATAAACTCGCCCCAAAAATTTTTTGACTTCGCACGTGATATGCTCTTCAAACGAGATCAGCCTCGATCTCACTCAAGGTATTCGCCATTTGTACGATCATTCGTGGATCAGGTAGAGCTAAGAAAGACATGTCCTGCGAAGAAGCGCGTCTTATAATAGTGGCTGTCATAACTTTGATGTTGATCATCTTGGAAGCATACTGATATGTGCATTTGGTAAAAAGACCGGTTAATAAACTAGGTATACTAGTTAATACTATGTAGTACACCACTTCGCATTCCTGGTAAAGGTGCCATATTGAGAAGAAAAGAAAAAAGGAAATTTTTGGAACCGACACAGAGTATTGTGAACTCGGGGAACGTTTACCGCAGGTGCCATTTTCAATGATACAACTCAAGAATTTTAACTCGTAGAAACATTTCTTCTGTATGGTTCTCCTGAGTTTACGCGCACAATAAAAGGAGTGTAGCTAAATATTTTGCTTAGTGCAAGCCTACGCTCTAAGTTACTTTAAGTTGATTATAATTGAGATTGTGAAGGCGTTGCCCTTGTTTACTGATTTATTCGTCATTTCCGGTCCTTTTGAGGTGACATTTCTTCTTACAATAAGGTTCCTTTACTCTTATCAAGTAGAAATTAGTTGTTTATAGACGAACAGTGTGCGTGCAGACCAACGAAGCCAAAGAATTCAGGGCCACAAATGATGTGAGTTATAATGCACACAAGAAAAACAACTACAAAGTAACGTATGAAAGCAGAACAGAGAAAGAAATAAAGGTGTGCTCTATGTGGGGGACATTGATGGTTTTCGAACGCAAAAATATTCTTTGGGGACACAACGGCGTAGGAAAATAACTGATGGACGAATTAATGACAAGAAACATATCAAACAGTGAAAGTCGAGTGGTTATGGTCAAAAGTCGGAGTAAAAATGGCGAATAATTCATGAAAACTCACACGGTCCTAGATTACTTTTCGGATTTTAGGCATTTTGAAGCACGTCACGACCATTAGCGTAAAAGCGTTCCCATGAACTTTGTGTTCTTAAACAAATCCGAAAGAAGTGGTGAGTTTTAAGAAACCAGTCAGTGAAATGTACGCACACTTTTCTTTCGAAAGGATAGTTTTTTTATTTTGAAATCAACCTTGTCGTGGCATACGTCTCTTATGAGTGGGATGAAAGTTGTCCAGATTCAGAACGCACATAAGGAGAGCGATTAATGATGATGAGAGCGGTCTTAGCACACACCAAAGCATGAATGTTCAAATCAGAAGTCCTAGCTTGTTCTGAATTGACAAGCTCATACCATAACGTTCAAAATGAAACTGAACTCACGCAATCAATGTAGAAGATATGAAAGAAACCAGCAATCAGTACTTTAGTACATCTAAAATACATTTCTTCGGTTCTTATCGAACTCAATAGTCCAATAGGCTTGACAAAGAACTCTGATTTTCGAAGCCTCCCTCGCTTATTTTGTATTGTACTCCTTGAAGTTGTACATCTTTTTAGAAGAACTTCTGCGAATGCACTGAAGGATCGTAGCTCTAACAGAAAGAGAAGAAGCGAAGACTTGTGGGAATCCTAGAACTAAAAGAACACCATTTGAGATTTCAAAATGGACTTGAAGAGTGGGACTCTCACGGACAATTGCCTCGACTGTGAGTGTCCTTTTGGTCAAAACAGTGCTACATATCCTTTTCGACATCCCTCCTTGTCAGTTTTGCTTCCTTGCGGTCTCTGTTGTGTTTGTGTGCATTACCATGACGATGAACATCTAGTCTGGATTTTGGTCTCGACGCTCAAGCATTCTGTTTACATTTTACCATGACAATTATTTTCGTAAACAAGAAAGTGGGAAACAAAACGTGAAGCTTATGGTTCCGTCATGGTGCCAAAAGGCGGCCTATGTTCCGGCTTTAAAAAGAGAAATTGAGCGATTTCATTCTTTGCTGATACTTAAGGTCTTTTGCGCTCTGACCATCGGCGTGTTAAAACTCGAAAGCGATTTTACCGCAATCTGAAAGTACGTTGCTTATGAAAGGATGCATACATTGTACAATTTTTTTTATTTGATTTAATTTCATTTCATGTTCTCTTACTTCGGAACCTTTTAGAGAAATATTTTATTTGGAGAGCAGCGGCATAGAAGTAGTCTTAGATGAACTTGTATTCCGTTCTGTGAATGCAATCACAATGACCTTATCGTAGCATATTTAGACTGTTTAGACTGATGTTTGTGATTACAATTACAGGTCACAGTAAAGACAACAAACTCACTACCTCCTAAATGAAAAATATACACCGCGGCGCGCGATTTCGCACCTTTTTTGTAATAGACCAGCGTGGAAATCCGAAAGGGCCGAGATACCATAGCTGTGCGGGCGGCAAGAACGGTGCAAACATAGTGCTAGTGGAATTGTCCGAATCTGTTTCATTCGCTATCGGTCGGGGCCGGTTCCGGTTGTTCACTTTACAGAAAGACGGCTTTTTTTTATCGGAAGCAAGCTCCCTTTATCCAAACACTTTATGATACAGGCCTTGTTCCTACGAGATCCTTGCTGCCTGCTGCCGCCAAGTGAACCGTTGCCAAGATAATACAAAAGCAAGCGATGGTTGCTGTTTACCGCCCGTACTCGAACAAACGTATTTCGAGTACGATCACTTTGAACCAGAACTCTTTACTTTCAACGCGATATTAATTCATGCGAAAGCTGGACATGAGTTAGATGCTGCTAACAAAGCACAGAACTATCCTGGCGTAAAGTAGTCAGTCGTAAACAAAAGACTGCCAATGTTGCAAAAGAAGTTTTTCGAGAATCTCTTTTCCGAGAATTTTTAACGTCTTTGCACTTTTTCACCTCTGAGAAGACGTTCGGCGTTGTTCGCTGCAAGGACGCAAACAATCGTTTTGCACTTTTGCGGTGATCTAATGACGTTTTTTCGCCTTCACTCGGGTGAGAAACGCGAGAAGATGCGACGGGGGACTAGCAAATTTGGTCAGGAATCCTATTCTTTTTGGGGTAGTTTCTGGGAGGTGATATCGAAAAACAATGTGTAATTTACAAAGAAAGCGAGAATTTGCAGTTCAGTTAAAAGGACGGCAGTCCAGTTAAAACATTGGGAACAAAACAAATTGGACGCAATACTCTCATAGCGTTCATTTATATCCGTTTCGATAAGGTACCGGGCAAAAAAATGCTACATAAACACGTCGGCGAAGAAAATATCCGGGCTTTAGCGGGCTGAATCGCCAGAGAGCCTAAACTAAAGCGAAATAGCGCATAGACCGCTGATTAATTCCCAGTTCACTCTAAATCTCAGAGTTTATGTGCTTCAGACTTGTAAGTTGTGATCACAAAAATCAGAAACCCAAAAAGCCTTAGGCTAACAGGTCTAAGTTTGAAATAGAAATTAATGAATAATGAAAGTTAAGTCAAACCGATTTAGAGTGAAGCAGACAATCTTTCACTTGATAAGCAGCTATCCAATCAAAATGCCGTCTTATATATGTCCTTTGAAATAAACGAATCGGAAACTCCATGAAACAGACAACAACGTTACTCCCACGAAATCCTTAACGAAGGGAAATTTGATGCATTCTGGTTGAGGGATCCTGGAAGATGCTTTGATCTTTGATTGCTCTTCGCCTAGTGGTCCGTAAAAGGACAATTGCCACTGAATCGTTCATATCCAGTGTTTTTGGTATCAAAAATAGTACGTGACGCAATTTGTAAAGAAATACCGTACACGGCCGCACACTCATTCACTCGCACCATTTTCGTGATAACTCACCAAAAATTGTTAACGGTGATTCTGTGTGTTTCATAGCGGCTCTACGGTGAAAATCTTGTGGTAGACTTACACTATTTATGTCCGAACCTGTAGTTTTTTATCCGCGCGGTCTGTGCCAACGTTCGATGTAAACCAAGATAACTAGATATTGCTCAATTTGTTCATTTTTTGTGACATACAGAGAACTGGACATAGCTGAGTTTGGTTGGTTTTGGAAAACATCACCGTTATTGATTGCAGTAATTGCATGATTTCGCGCAATATGAAGAACGTCTTGTATTTTCTTTTCAAGGTTCGCCGATCGCCGATGAACACCAAGTTCGATCCGGTTCTGGAACGCACGCAATTCTGTGTTCGTTCCTGTTTGTAGGAAGCAAATTTCTGCAAACTGCAAAACAACGCCGTTTTGTAGTGCACTTTGCAGTGACGTACCAACTATGCGTGTGGCATGAAACTATTTTAAACGACTGGAGTCGTCATGCACAGATTGCAGAATTGGGCACGTATAAGGCTCCATCAAAGAAAGGAATGTGTGATTCGATTCGCTCGTCCGCACCTTAAATTTCTTAGGATTATGATGTTATGATTGAAATTCAGATTAAATCTCACATTAAATGTTGGAAGCAAAATATTTGGCAAAATATAATTTCGAAGATTATTTCCAATCTGACTATCGACAAATGTGTTTAGTAAATTCTATTCTTTTACTCGGATGTTTTTATGAAATTGGCGTGACATGTTGAGATGACAACCCATCTTCGATTGCACTTTGTTTCTTCACCTCCAATTACTTTCTCACGTGCGTTATCCTCGAATCGCAAGATGTCGGCGGCGCCACCTTGAAGCCATCAAATGATCTACGGCGAGACGATAGCTCGCCATGGCTTTTCAAAAACCCTGTTCGCACCCGAAAAACGGTCATTAAGCCATGAGGTGACCCACTTTGCGCCAGTATATAACCGACGGCGATGGCCGTCATCCTCATCATCTCACTCAGTTGAGCACCTCGCCTCCTCATGTGTTCTCCGCTCGTTTTATTCGCCTTGGCGGCCTTGTCGACAGCGGCCTTCGCCCAGCACGGCTACTACGGCGACTACTACCATCCCGGCTCCGAGTACCACCAAGGCGACCACTACGGCTCCGACGCTGAGAAGTATGGCTACTACGACAAGGGCATGGACGGGCACCAGAAGGGCTGGAAGCATGGAGATTACGGACACTACGACGGCGACCACGAGCACGGTGGCCACAAGTACGGCAAGCACGGCTACCACGACGGCAGCGACTACTACAAGGGCGCCGCCGCCAAGGGCCACAAGCACGCCGCTGGTGAGCACGGTGACCACGAGGGCGAAGATGCCGGCGGATACAAGAAGTACTCCTACTACAGCGAAGGAACCAGCCCCGACGGATACTACAAGAAGGGATCGTTTGGCAGCGAAGGCTATGACCACGAGAAGGGCAGCAAGCACGAGAAGAAGGACTACCACGGCGAAGGATACAAGAAGGGCCACCACACCGGCGAGAAGGAACATGCCGGAAAGTACGGCGAGTACGAGAAGAAGGGTGGCGAGAAAGGATGGCACGGAAAGGGATTCGAGAAGCACGAGGGCGGCCACGAGAAGGACGAGTACGGTCAGGCCAAGTACGGTCAGGGCCACGAGCAGAAGCACCACGGCGACGACTACAAGTACGGAAAGGGCGACCACCACTAGATCTGAGCTGTGATTGAGGAGTGCGACTTAAGTGTCCAATAAATGTTCAGTTTTAAATTGTCTTGAAGTACACAACAAAAGAGGTATTTCACGAAGTTCTTCAACTCTGGCGTTTCTCGAACGCGTCTTCCTATTGTCTTCTCCATTTTCTTAGACGATGTAAATATCAGCTTAACTGTTCTGAGGGAACTCGGGACTGCATCACAAAATGATTACAAAATGATCGATTAAAATGCAACAAATGTGTTAGAGTAGAGTAGATTTGGTTAGGGTTAAGACCTTTACTCCTGCGAACAGAGTGGAAGAGAAGCGACCGCCAACGACGATTGCAACTCGAATGACAAGCAACATGCGCGAAGAGGCATTTGCAAGGGCACTTATTTCCTCTCACCATGCACTTCCATTACATAGCGAAGAGATGGAACCAACGATGAATTGCTGTAAGCTATCTAAGAACTAAATCGCTGTGTAGAATCAGCTGTTTATTGATACATAATCTGCTAAACGCAGAAGCACAGAAGGTCCACCATTTGGGGATTATGGAGCGATTTGGGGATGGTGAAATCGTTTTTTAACTCAGGTGCGTATATCGCTGCAACTTTATCCAGCTTGACTGGTCCATGGGTTCTCGCGTCCTGTGAATTCTCTCTGTTGTCTCCAGCTATGTAGACTTCTCCTTCTTGAACATAATGTGCACAACAATGCTTTCTGCTGCGCACCGTGACAGGAGCAATTGCCAAAACCCTTTTCTTTGCAAAATGTGCTGTCCACTTCCCTCCATTTACTATTCCATCGGATAACTAACGATGTCACCAATATGCACTTCCAGATTTGGATCAGTAAAGCGACGAATGACGCCGACACAGAAGGATGGAAGTGTGGTAGAAGTGTGGTAGCTGCATAGAACCGCCACCGCCTACATCACAGTAGAGGGATGGAGCTTTGTGACTGTTCACATATGAAACGAGCCGAACAAGTTTTTGCTGGTCTTCTTGAGAGAAATTGGACTCGTTCATAGGGTTTCATACTTCAAATAAAATCTTTGTCTTTCTCTTGTTCTTCTTAGATCTTATTTAGACTCAACAAGTGTCCTGGTGGTGGACTCTTCAGTGGTCGAATCTTTTGCGGCTTCCAGGGGCTACACAGATCGATTTCGAAGTTCTGGGAGTGGGAACATCGAACATCAGCTAAGGTTTCACATGCTTAAAAGAATATCCTCATTGGTGTCCTCCAATTGCACGACATAATTGTAATTCCTACCTAAACATTAGAGTTTAACGAATCGCATATCCCTTTATGCTCGGCCCTACAGTATGTTGCTCGATATATCGCAACCAAAAACCAGCACGTATGTCATCTGTTATTTTGCCAACCATGGGAAATTCCTGATTCAGAGATGCTTTGTGTTCGCTTCCTGTTTCTTCTGCTTACCAGTCAAAACATATGACGATCTGCAAGGCTTGTTTTTCCGCTCAGTTTGACGCAACATCGTTAGTTGCCAGAAAAATATAACATCGTTGTTGCATTTTTCGATACAGCAGACGATGTGTCAATACAGATGACCTCCACATCTGCTTCTCTTAATGGCGGTAAAAGCCAATTTTGTGCGATGAAATGTAGACGACAATAGCCAGGTGATAAGTACAATTGCCGAAGAAGCTTTTAGTAATTTCCGTAACCATAATTACACAAGATAAGATCGTATAAACCGCTTGCAATCTCCCAGGATCTTGAATGAGTTCTGCATCTCTTGGAATTTGCATTCTTCAACCAGAGACATATGACAAAAGCAGGTCCCTCTACTGGACGACTTCCGTTTGTGACCGAAAGGTATGGAAAGGTATCCGAAAGCGGTTCATAAACCATCTACTCCGGGATCAGTTCTATGTCTCCCAGACAGTTCGATGGTTCAAAAGGACATTTGTTTTCGAACGTAATAGCCTGCAGACAACTTTTTTGTGCATTTTTACATCCGACGTATACGATTCTTGAGAATATCGCGCGTAAATATTTTGTTTAGTGCAAACCCACGCTCCAGACAGGGAACTTTAACTAGATTATGACTGTTGCAACTTTCGCGGTTCACACTGAGGAGGCGTTGTTCGCGTTGGGTCAAGCACTTGACCCGTGCTCCCTTTGTTCCGCGTTAAAAATGGAAAAAATTTTCCGGAAAGGTCATTACAGTAGTCGGTTTCTGGGAAATTCGCTTTTCTAGCGGCAATTTCATAGGCAGTTCCTTCTAAAATAGATTTATTCTGATCACGTGAATGAGAGAGGTCCCGACTTGTGGCAGTAGTGTTCGGTTTTTGAACTTTGAGGTAGATCTACAGGGCGTCCTTTTGTAGTATTCGGCTCGGGTTCATTTCGTATCGGAACAAGAAGAATACATGACCGACGAGATTTCATGATCATGCTCAGTATTCAGGTTGTTCTGTCGGCTGTACTGAACTGCCGCAGTTTATTACTCATTAGGTACTGACTTAAGTTTCTGATAATGAGTCATGTACATCATTGGCTGTGCACTGAAATAGACAGGGTCTATGTTCTGCTTTCCCGTAAAATAAAGGATCAAAACCGATAATCAACAAAAAGGTACCATAAGAGATTGTATTAGCGAGGTGATTCATTATTGGTTAGAGGCATGCATGTACACAAGACGAAAAACCAAACAACATGTGAAGACTGAGACACGATACCGGATTTTCTGAGTGACGAATCGAACTTTTTCACGTAGATGATTATTTTTGTTAACCGGGGACAATTATGGCTTTGGCATAATTATCGTCCCGTCTTCCAGAAGGTCTGGAACACCAGGGTTGTCGTAGTTCCACCGTCTTGCCAACAATTCCATCAGCAGCTTCAGCGATGCTTCGAAGTCTGCGCCGCCAGCTGAAACGAAGATGGCGGTCCATTCGCCGTGCTCCGCAGCCGAAAAGAAGGGCGCTTCTATCGGAATAATTTCTTCTACCGCCCGTCCTCTCTCCGATGTCCGCTCAAACTGATGGTATCAGCGCTTTGTTCTGGGATATCGCCTTGCATTTCGAAGAAAGAAGAGAACCGTCGACTACGTTGTGACAGTATTCTTGTTTCGGCGTTACAGGACGCCTAACGCGATGTGGATGCAAGAGTATAAACTCGTGAAACTTACGTTCTTGAAGTTCATTATTGGTGCGGTTAAACTGAGTACAGACTAAGATCGACAGGTGACTAAGATTTTCGAATGTTTACTAAAACAACAAGTACCGTATTTAGTTATGGTATTTCAAGTGAACCTAGAATGAGGGGAAGACTGGATGGTGTAGAGATTTCAATCTTTTCTTCATTGTTCCCTGTAATGTCGGATTGAAATAGTCGCAACTGCTGACTCAGTTAATAATTAAATCACATGGTTGAGCTTGGAAGCAAAAATGAATTCATAATTTTCCGAGCACTTACAAAAGAAGCATCAGCTAGGACAGCGTTGTACGTGAGTCCGGCAAAGTCCCGATGTCCTATCCACATGTTATTTAACCTTCCGACCGGGAAAAAACTTTGAGTCGCGAAAGATCGCGGGCACCTGTCACAAATTGGCTTTAAAGATAACTCATAAATCTAAAAGTGCTTTGTGTTTAAACAAATCTATATCCGTCCCTTGTGCCAAACGTCTTTGTCATAGAGATGATGAGGTCCCGGCACGACATCTCAAGTACACTCAGCCACTAGATCGTGTCTCGAAGTGCACATATTTGTACGGTCAACTACAAACAGTTCTTTCATGGGTCTGCGTCCTTCACAGCGCGAAGTGCTTACGCAGTTCCTGTACATTTTCTGAGATGTAGTGGGGCGGTAGAGGTACGGTGGACTCTATTATAAACCGGGCCTTCTGGCGTGAGATGTGATTTGAACGCTGTTTTCAGACCCTGTTCAGATCTAGGTTTTCTTTTGATAGTAGCAACGACGAACTTTTAGTTGTATTTGGTGCAATAACAGTGACCATTTGGTATTTTATTGTTTATAAATGAAGATGTGTGGGCGTCCCTTTTTAATCCTCCAATAGTTGTTAGCACGAAGAGACTGGAATCCGTGGGTGGCTCTCTTTGTTTACAGTTCGACAGAGCCAACCTTTTTTGAAACATTCCCGAAGGCCACTTGCGTGATCAAAAAAACTGCTTTTAGCCATTATTTACACAATTGAAAAATGGCGATCAAGTGACGCTATGTATATTTTTCGTTCAAAGTTCCTCAGCGTCGTTCAAAGACATCATCTCTACAGGCATCACCGCTCTATGAGTGAGTGTATTACGCACAAAAATTGGACTAGCCTTGAGAAGATTCTTCTGTTTATAGAGGTTATGCTGTCTCGCGGGTTTTGAATGATGCGATCAGCATTTGACGAGCCTTTTTTGGCTTTGCGTTTCGTGACATGTGGAAGAAAGGAAAATCTAGGCGGTGTTCGAATGATGTGGCTGGTATTTGACGACATGTCGAACAGCCGTATCGGTACAAACTACTTCTATAGCCCCCCCCCCCACAAAACGGTCTATCAGGAGACAGAACTTGACATGTAGTATATAGGAGGATGGTCCGATGTCCTGGATGTGTAGGTTGTGAAGAAAACAAAGGATGCACTTGTAAAGTTCCTCGATGAACATCTCAGGGGGCCCGATGGCGTGGTTAATCTCAATCCGTGGGTTAGCTAAACGTCATGCCTGTTGTTGATTTTGAAATGTTGAGAGAAGACCTCCTCAAAACACAGAAGATCCAATTCTAGAAGTCCTGGACAAAAATTCTGTTGCACCCTTACAGTCAAAGTCTAGCCTAACCATTCTCTTTTGGAGGAAGTTGAGTTTTTGTGTTGGCGGTGTTTTGGCATGCCTGTTGCACTAAAACCACGTTTAAATGAATTGAAGTCGGCGTGTAGCCTTGATCACATTAGTCACTAGTCGGAAGGCTAAGTACTAGTGTCAGACTTCGACGCCAGACAGTGAAGATGACTGATAGTTAGTAGTTTGCTAATTGGCAAGTAGTAGTTGTTAAATGAAACCTAATTTGAAGTCCACTTGTGTTTAAGTCACGTTGTTCGGTATGGACGAGAATTGAGTGTTTTCACAAATGAGACGTTCAGTGTTTGTGATGTGTTTCAATGAATGGGGGACGTTTCCCTATGCCTAATTTCGTCAGTTGACAAGTGTTATTTTGACACGATGTGGTAGAGGAAAACAGTCCGATTCCCATAGAAATCTAGGACAAGCATAGCCAAAACATTCTGCTCGCCTCCTCATTTCTCGGTTCTCTTCACAATACTCCTTTTGTGATGGTGTGAGAAAACAAACGCCGCAGTCGGGAAATTGTTAGTTATGTGGCTTTGGAAGCACGTTGTTTTTCTCTACACGTTTCATATTCGTTTCCGCAAAAATGTGATGTATAGGGGGAGAGATAAGTCTCGAATTCGTATTTCTCTCCTCAAGAAAGACACATTGAAATCGTACAAGGGGCGCTAGAAGAAAAACTAAGGTCCTTGTGCGGTTTCCTGAGGGCTGAATATAGACGTCTGAAAAGTGAAAAGTGGTCGTGAATATGTGGTCTTCTTACGCCCCATTCATTGTATATAGACATCTGGAAGGTCTGTTTGGTTCATCTTTGGCAAACGGTCAAACAACGATTGGTCGTCTTCAGTATGAACAACCAGTCTGACTGTTCAGTAGTGTTTAAACTGAAGATCCCGATAGTCGACTGTCTAGAATACACTTGCGTTCTGTTGCAGTTCTACGGATCCCTTTAATGAAGTATAGAGTCTACATTTTGCAAACACCGATACTCCGAATTTGCTAGGTTAGAGGAAATCGTCCGATTGCACTTTGCACATCTATGACTGAGGCGACCAAGTTCAGTTTGCAAAAGTGCTTTCTGAATAGATTGTCTGATGGCGTCATGTGGAAAGTGGTGTGCGAACTTCCGACGTATCAGTGACCGCAATTCTTTCATGGCAAAGAAAAACGTGGAGTATATCAGTACGGTACGTATCTTACAAGAATCAATTCTTCAAAAATTCAAAAATCAAAGACAAAATCTTACATTTTTAATGTCAACCAATCGATATTATCGATATACCTGCAGTTTTGTAAGACGAAGGCTCTTCCGGCAAACATGGACTTTGTTCGAAGCTGCGTAGCACTTCCAATTCTAAGCGGAAGTTTGGGCTTGTAGATCAAAGAACGTACAGCTCTTTCCAGGCATAGAACCCCCAGATACAAACGAGAAATGTTTACCAAATGGTGTGCTCAACCTATTGTTCGAAGTACGCTTTTTTGGGCAAAATTTTGGAATTACAATTGTTGGTGGAGAAGGTAGCGGGAATTGTGGCTACAAAAAGCACAGAGGCACAAGTGAATACATATGATTTTTAAGTGGTTCTTCAAAAACAATCTGCGCTGGGACGCACATAAACCAAGATCAAAACGATTTTGTTTCATCAGAATTGCATTCCAATGCCTCAAGATCATAATCCTCTTGATGCCAACTGCTAGATGAGGAAGTCTCTTAATGAGTTTTTGGCTTTTTAAAAGTGTGTTTTTTATCAGAAAGATGTCCCAGAAATAGTCTTGCTGTCTCGCACGAGGTAAACATGAACTTCTGATCCGTCGTCGGCGGTTCCATGGAATGTTTGCACATTTCTCGTGCATTCTAGATCTATTTGAAGACGAATACAGTCATTTGATTCATGAATCTACCCAATCTTGACGTTATCTCTTTGTTGCTTTTTAGATGAACGTGAACTGGTGAGTGCAACCCAAGGCCAAAATTGCATTATTAACAAAAAAGAGTACCATATCATTATGAATCAATCGGGTTTCAATGGACACACACTGACATCAGCTGCATATGTGTATATGTTTTGGGTTCAAAGGTAGGCCTGGGAAACTGCGAGACGAGGTCAGTACCGAAAAACTTCCAGTTCACCACCACTCTTTCCCAATTCGTTTCGTAATTGTCCCGTCGAGAGACAACACCAGGGTCGTATTGAGTTCTTGAAAATAAGAATTACCATTTATAACCATATACCCAAAACATAGAGCATTGTGTAGATGGAGTCTTGACGTCAACGGCTGCTACCCTGGCGCTGTTGTCCGAGGGAACAGGCAACATACTCGTGCGCAGATTCCCACAGCCCCTAATTATAAATCTGGCCGGCCTGAGGATATTCAGTGTATGCTGGATTTGGCTGTACTACTGAGGTGCGCAGCCTCGGCCACGGCTTTTTAGTTCTCGTGATTAGCCCACATCGGCTTTGTTCGCGCAAACAACTTTTTCCCTTCCGCCAATAGCTCAAATCCCGTTCGTTGGCCGAAGTCACGAACCTGATCTTTTTTCGTTCGTCACTATCGCCTCTTTTTCTGCAAACATCGCATGTTTGAACCACAACAACAACTTCTTGCACACTACCCACTTGCCATACGAGATGGCTTAACGTCCAATTAGCATCATATGAGTGGGCTAATCGCAAGAATGACTCTGTAATTCTTGATTCTTCGTCCCGACTTCGGTCATGCGGCCGCAGCTGACCTGGGCGGACGCCGCGTTGCTCGCTCCACCCACCTTCCCCGTTTTAACCCAACGCGCAGCTCCTTGTCAGCATAAGCCCAGGTCTCCTGGGCCCAAAGGTGACGCCGCTTGCCCTAACCGGGCTCGCATCCGCCTCGTTCGCCCCTCTGCGGCATTTCCATGTTTTCGCGGTGACGTCTCAGCGTGACTCAGCGAACGCAATGCGTAGGATATCGTCTGCCGCTGTTTGTCGCAGCGCGCGGTTCTGTAACCTTTTGCCGGATTAAGGCGTGGCGTTGGGCATCTATAAACTCCCCATTACAGGTAATTCCAGTCGCTTCACATCGCCTTTCGGCTTCACCCTTCCTCTCCTCTCCTCTCTTGCTCTCTCTCTCTCTCAAGATGGTTACGATCGCCGCTCTCTGCTTGTTTGCCCTTCTCGTCAGCCCTTCCGTTGCTGGCTACATGAAGCTGTGGAGCGACGAAGACGATGCGAGCCTGGACCTCCTGCCTAAGCGCTTTCCTGAAGTAAGTCCTTCCGTCCCTCTTCTGTCATACGATGCATTCTCTAGGAGGGCTACTACGAATACGCCGTAGTGAAGAGCAAGCGCGGAGGAGACGAGATGCTCCTTTCCGACAACTTCATCCAGCCTTTCATGATGCACTCTAAGACCAAGCGCGACGACGACACACCGATGCGACTTTGCGGAATGAAGCTGGTCAGCACGGTCGTTGAGATCTGCGCCGGTTGCACCAAACCCGCCGGCATGACCCTGGTCGGAAAGCGTGCCGGTAAGCCATCCCCTCCTTTTGCCCCTCTAATTCCACCTCCTTCAGCTCTGGGCACTTTCGTCAAACGCTCGCAGCCAATCTCGGACATGTGCTGCAAGGACATGTGCTCAAAGTCGCAGATCAAGGAGAACTTCTGCTGCTGAACCCATCAAGAGCCTTTGTAGAGTCTTTCCGCCGCCGATCTCTCTCCCGCGCTCTCGTCACGTCCCGTTCGTCGATGTAGTTCTTCGCGCAGTGTTCTCATAAAGTATTAATTATGTAGATTGTACTATCCGTTTCAAATTGTAGGTGATCTGTCCTCTAATATTATGTAAGATGAGTGTACCCGTACCGCTTGGGCTCAAATTACAGAGCTTCGGAAGAAATAAACAGAGAAGAAGTGAGAAACGAAGGATCAGGTTCACTCTTTCTAGCCGGAACCGTTTGTTTCCCAAGGCGCATAGATGACATTTAATTAATATTGCCAGAGAAAAATAAATATGCTTGTTGACCGAAGGGAAATATCTCGAGTAGGATTTACGTGCCGCACTTGTTTAGAAAGCAGCTTGTTTGCAAGAAGCGCTCCTAAATGTGTCCTTTACACGGGGGTGGCCGTGTTAGAAGGGTGTTGTTTGTTTACATACAACCGATAATATAAGAATTTAATGTGATTCACAATGAACTCTACTTGTATCTGAGGTCTTTCTGTGAAAAAGCGAAGTTCTTCCAAAGCAACAGATTCGACAAGAGGTCGAGTAGAACTCATAGAACTATCGGCTCAATGTGGCCTGAAAAAAAAAAAACGGTCCGTCGTGGGAACATTGGCTTTAGGAAAACCGCCGGTTATAAATACAGATGGCCTCCATGTTTTCGCATCTAAGACGATGAAGCTTAACCTTAGGCATTTTTTAAATGCTAACAAGGAAATGAAGGTAAATAAACATGTTTACGTCTGTAGGGTGTTTGGTGTCGACTGAAGCTGCCGACTTTTTAGTACAAAATCGGACCGATTGGTCTGGGCACCTCTTCCACTCAATTGGGTGGGGAACCTCTTCTACCCGATATAGGGCAGAGCAATCTTTGGCTTTTGCCCTGCATGGTCGACCATTGGGAAACTATGCCATTTTTCGTAAATCGCATGACCTCTGCTCGGATATGCGCATATGAAAGCAATTAATTTATCTCGATATGTACAAGTGTGCCGACCGGAAACGGGGTACTTACGGCGGAAGATGGCTCTCAAGAACCTCCTGGTACTGCTCAGCTGGTCATTATGCAACAGAGTTTAATGATTGGACCAAACTCCTAATTTGTATTTCGAGTAAAAGTAGACAAGATCGTAATATCTTTTTTGTGCATTGAGGTCTGTGTGTTGTGGACTGGAAAGCTGAACACTCCTGGTTTTTGATCTCGTGGAAACGTATTGGGATGGAAGGTCTTTCTCCGTTTTGTTTGATTTTGTGTGGCGATCATTCGTCCGTTCGCTATTTCAAAAATGAGTTGAATTGACGGCCGGCCTTCTTGGTCATATCTTCCTTGAGACAGCAATATGTCGTTGTTTTGGTCTGCCTTCGATTGAGGAAGTCCTGAAAATGGTATTTCAGGAAGGCTGAACGTTTTTCAAGACATTAATGCTCTCATGACTAAATCTCAGTAGGCATGATCCTACTTGGACTCTATGTTCAAGTCCAAAATGTACTTTTAAATGTTATGAAAACAGAAGTTTCTTTTGCATACTTTCCTGATCTGCGTCAATTTGAAAGTTAACCGTAAACACGTTGAAATTTTTTTCGCTGTGCACCTAAAAACTAAATTCTACAATGCACTTGCGTACATATTTTTCGATCATTTTACAGTTTCAGGAAAACCTATAAATAAGTCGTTTACAACTGGAATTAACTACACATCCTACGTACTCTTTTTTGGATTACAATTAATGTTTGAACGTTTAGGACCACTGATTGGCTATTTTTATAAAAGAACAAGAAGAAGGAAGAAGCTCTTTGTCCCATCTGATATCTTGACATGAAGACAATCACTCGATCGACAACTGATTTGGTTTCGGTCTTCAGCACGCAGAAAAAACCTGTGAATCTAACTTGTGTGAGGAAAACATTTCTGAGGACACCAGATGTTCGCTGGGCACCTAACGGTCCGTCGTGGGAACATTGGCTTTAGGAAGTAGGCGATCGTTTTAGCGTCACAGCACTTGCGAAATTCACAAGAGAGAAACAAGCTCTGGGAAAGTTCGGACGCTGTTTGCAACAGTCGTCACAACCGAGGGAAACAGTCCGATTGTTTCTTATAATTGTCAATGAGTTTGGCAATTTGACGTGTGAAGTTTGTCTATGGGACATTGGTTATTCCCTGGATGAGGGTACGGTAGTTTGGCTAACTAAAAATGAAAGGTTGGGCCTTACACGTGTATCACCGGGTATATCTCAAATTTTTGTATGTGATTTTTAAAGATCATGAGATGTGACCTATACACCAACGAAAAAAAATTGAGTACGATTCAAGACTGCTGGTTCATGCGCGATTTTTTCTGTGTCATAAGTGAGTTACGACTCACGTGGTGATACACAGAAAGTATCGAACACAGCTACAGCTCCCACTTCAGCGTTATTTTTAATGTACTGTTTTTGAGTGAGTTCCGACTCCTGCTTGCAGTTTCAATCATAGAATCCAGCAAGCCACAGAAATTCGTACTCAAAAAGTCGCCAACCAAAGTCTGAGACACAGCGTGTTTCACACAAGTATGACCCGGCCTTTTCATAATCGAATAATGCAAAACTATTTTGAAGCTCACTTCAAAAATCTGGTAATCATACACTGGTCCTCTACAGTCATACTTCTTCTAAGGCGACATCGGATTCGATCGAATAGCAGATTCGCTACGTGCTCACTTCACTACTTACAACCCTGTTTCGGCCCCTCATAGCACGAATTTTCTGGCAAATAGTGCCCAAAAGTCTTTCGTCCGCTATTTGCTGACATAGCAAATTTTTTATTCGCCTTACCGCCTTATAGATCAACAGGATGATTCACCTTGTTCGTCAGCATTTTCTGATCGGCACGTCGACGATCAACGATTAGTTACTGTTTTCCCATGGAGAAAGTCCTCTTCTTTGTTACGTACAAAGTCACACGAGTCATAAAAGGCAAAAAGTCGAAAGTCCGTCGTCCGTACGATAAGGCACCATGTGTTTGACACCCAGAGGAACAACAAAAACTGATCTCGATTTGATGTGTTTCCGTTCAATTTCTCATTTACTAATTTTCACGATATCACTGTTATATGTGTTTAAGTGTCAGTCGAATGCAACATTTGTTAAAATTTTATTAACAGCTCAGAAGAACTGTTCATACTTCTTAAAGCGGGAGCAGCACACACTGTCTGTGACGAACTGGTCCGTGCACTTCTGCTGCCGGCAACACACCTCCTTCAGCCCTTCATGCGGATCGTCGAAGCCTTAAATAGCTCATTTACAGATGTGTATTGATAGCGTCTGACTGACCGTTGATGACGACGCAATTCATACATAGTCGCCCCACTCGTTCGACCATCGGTCTTCCACACTGAGCAGGTAAAGAACGAGGATGCTTGTGCCGGTGGTGACGATGCCGATGCTGTTGGCACGAAGTCAGTTTTTTCCAGCTCATCACGACTTACGACATGATTGTGGTGCAGCAGAAACTCCTTGAGGTCTTCGGCGGAGTGGTCGGTTCCAGACACAGAGACGACGAGAAAACAGAGAAATACAACGAAGAAGAACTGCATTTTGCAGAGTCGTCGAATGACAGGCCACCGATAAGAGTTATATTTATACTGCAGGAAAGATGCAAAGTTCCTCGGCGTCGGTGCGAAGGGGGCGCCGTTATCGCTCAAACGGCAACAAACGGTGGGCGTTTAACGAAAAAAGAGTCAAAGGTGGTGTTATTGATTACTATCGGTGTGGTCGAAGGATACTCGGATGCGGATCCGATGGACAAAAAGTAAAAAGAGGACATCATGTCCTCTGGAAAATCAGTAAGCAAAAATGTTTGTTTATGTTTTTAGCGTGCAACGGATGCGGAGAACAGATAACGAGTTATCAAGAGATCATTTCTCGCCGTTCATCTATCTTAGATTACGGCTCTTTTTTGCATACTGTCTTTCAGAGTGGTCGCTTTAACCCCATCATACACATCACGGAAGTTATCGAACAATATCAGTTGTTTGTTGTGTCGTGATACTTCCTCCATGATATGAGTCATTCACCTTAAGACAACGAAGACAATGACAACTTCCGGTTATCAGAGGAAAACAAACTTCCGTGTTCTGCTCGGACAGCATCAATCTATATAGACAAATATAGGATTTCTGGTAGGATGTGAGAATAAGATGATGCTGTGGTGAATTCAAGAAGGATTGAGTGGGACAGATGGTATTTAAATTTTTGTTCAGTAAAATTCGTTTAAAATTTTAGAGAATGCTACTTGATATTCCTCTACATCAACAATTTCGAACAGCCAGTTCACCATAAACGACATCACTCCAAAAATTTAGAGTAATCGTGGCAGGAGCATCGTCCGTTTTTTTCTAGCGAAAACCCTTAAAAAGCTTGCCGTCATCGATATGTATGAATTCGGGAATCGTTTTCTGGCATCGAGTTTTTATACTGAATAGATTTATGTGGGTAAGAATCTCTTTTAAGATCGATTTTGATGTGCTCTCAACCGTTCATAGCTTAAAAAGCACACAGAAAAACTAATAGGAATATCAACTTTCCTGGGACAATACCCCCTCCAGTCTAGGTGAACACCGAGAGAATTTACGCTTTGGGTGAACCACAGGTGGGTATATTCATTTTTGCACGCAACTGACAGCCAGGAGCACAAACCTCAGGTTGGATTCGACTTCCACTGATGCCTATGAAATGTAGCTGGGTCAAGCTCAGCGCCCTTGTACGCTTGCTCTGAGAAATAGTCTAAACTTGATTAGCACTAGGTAGTAGGCAAATCCGCACACGGAGAATGAATACGAAACCCAGACAGGCTGAGGACATCCGCTTGACTAGAGACCAAGCTTCATAACCCATGAACTAGAGACACAGATAATTCATCCATTTATTAAGCACATCAGAAGTATCCAGTGTATTTGTTGAATCGAGAACAACATATGCTCTCTTTAACGTATTCGTCGGTGCACATCTTCAGCCGGCAGCAATAGTGTTGGAGGCCTTCGACTGGGGAGAGGTCGTATCCTATCATGATCATCATTGTAAAATTAATTCGATGAACGAATTCACTGACCGTTGATAACCAAGCAATTGTGACAGAGCTTATTCACCCTCTTGACCATTTCGACTCCACACTGGGCCGGCAAGGAACGACGGTTTTTAACAGAGGTCCATGGAAGCGGACGGTATTCATGCTGCGGAACCTGCACGCATTCAGAGAAGCCTCATGAGGATAGTAAATGAACTTACGCTTTCGTACTGGAGAGGGAAGGCAGACGACACTTCGATCAGAGCGCAAAGAACAGCTATGATCAGGATCTTCATCCTGGAATTAGGAATTGAATCAGAATGACATCCAATAAGAAAAATAAAAAAACGATCTAGTTCGCTTCAATAAAACCAGTCACCCTCCACTAGCGTTTAAACGAAAAAACTGAGCGGTTTGTTGATATCAGTGTGGTCGGAGGGGACAAAGGCCGCTGGCGGCCCACCGCAGAGGAAAATCGGAAAACGTCAACAGCCCACTGATCTTTACCCCATGGTGTAAACAGTGTAAACAACGGATGGCCCACTCTTCCTTCACGTGCAGGCGCAGCTGGCGCTGACAAGCAAATATTTCGAGAGCCGAAGGGTCACAGAGTCGGCCAAGCGTTGAAAAGCTAGCAAATTCTGGGGTCGAACAGACCCATCTTTTCGTCTTCCTTGTTGACTGTTAGAGCGGTTCATGAGTGTAAAAAGTCACAAGGTAACATGGGCTAATGATGGCCATAACGTGCACATTAACTTCGCTTCTTACTTTCGAGTACGTTCAGTAAAAATGGTTTATATTAAATGGCGAGGAAAGCCCACGGAAAAGCCTCTATGTGCAAAAGCGATTAGAATTTTGATCTTGCTGACTTTCATTTTATTTCATTAATTAAAGGCTTACATATAATTTGGCACGACACCGAATGACAAATAGACAAATAGAGGATGCTTCTCCTAGCCGGCTTCATCCCTGGCGTGGCGTTAATGTCGAATCGGTCGGTCATGGGGCATCTGGGAATCGGCGAACCTTCAGAAACAGCGACGAACTTCTCTTTCTTGTGGTGCTCGAAGCTCATGAGCGGCATAGGAATAAAGCATCTTATGGGAATTTGGTCCGAAAGTTGCGTCTTCGCCGGCCAGAGTTCTCACGTAGCGTCGAGCGTTGGATTCCTGACGTCGGACATCTTGTTGTCAGCGGTGGTGGGACTACGGCTTCCGGGTGTCTCAATTCCTTCTGAAAGCCGAAAAACAACTGCCAAGGGGTTTGCCACCAGACCAACCGCACGCTCCGAGAGCGAATGCTTTACGAGTGTGACCACGTTTCAAACAGAAGATCATAAAACAAAGTGGAATGACGATACACCAGAGTTCGTTAGAGCCAGCTTTAGCAAAGATCATTGAAAGCCCTGTCAGTGTCGAAGGGCGTACGCCGAACTGGTTCCGTCGGCCTTCGACGACAATGTACTTCGGCCTCTTAACTCAGACGAAGGGTCTTTTCTATGTATCCTATTATTTAGTTTGATAACGTCATCTGGAACGAAAAGATGGTTTAGTGGTTTCAAGGTTACGCGGGTAGATTGTGTTTTTTGGGTGCTGCCACGGGTGAGGTTTTGACTGAAATGTAAAAGGCTAATCTAACAGCTTTGGAAAGCTATAGTTTCAGGCCACTCCAATCTCTCAAACAGCGCACTGCGTTTTCCACAGACCCTAAAACATAAAACTCCCAAGCCTATCTCAGATCGTTCTAACTCAACGTTCCGTGATCGTTTGCGTTCCAAATCAAGCGTATCTGATCTGTGAGTACTTTTTCAGGAACAGTAAACAGGCGTATTGTTTGGCGAATGACGCGCAGACTTGTTCCATAAATTGCCCGATATGACAAACAAAAATAGTTTGTGTAAGCAATCAGTCGTGAATAGCCTGTTTCATTTTGCGGATGCAAAATTTTGACCTCGCTTGTCCAACTTCGACTTTAAATAGGTTTTTCTTTTGGCTTGAAGCGATTGACAAGCTCAGAGTTAGGATGTAAATAGGCAACTGAAAAAGGCAGAGATCAGTAATGTTGTCTGTTTTCAAATCAACAACTCGTGTCACCCTAGTGAAGGCACTACACCGAAGAAAGTGATGAAGACTGCACTCATAGTGGATGTACGTTTTGTGCTTCGTTATTGTGATTCTTTATCTCAGAGGTTCTGGCCTAATATTCAGTGCTGGCATCGGATTATACCCTCGAATTGTGTTTGGTCTGAGCATCACCTCAAGCAGTAATGCGATTAATACAATTAGTCGTCAAGAACACCCATAAACTTTTCATCGACCACTTAACGGGCTTTCTTCCGGACATCAATTCACACATGGTCATTAGCGCCTCTTCAGATAGAATCTTCTGACCTTGAGATGAACCTCGAAATGCCTTCTGTTCACTCATTACTCGTTTTTTGCCCTTCCCTTCCGGGTAGGTCCTGTCGAGATGTCCTTGCTCCGCTCCTTCGCAATCGTCCTTTCGATGGGTTCTACAGCAACCATTTGCATAACAGGTTGCGCAATTTCGTGAATTTCAAAGAGATGGAATCCTTATGGAAAGCGTTCCTCAAAAGACGACCACGTGATACGTACACGGCGACCTTGGCTTCTTATTTTCCGGCGTTCTTGCGCTCTTTTTGTTCCTCATCGGGAGCGCCGCTTTGCACAGCGCATTCGCGCGGCAAACCAGTCGCCGCGAAACGCTCGCGGGCATTACCGCGCTTCTGAGCAAACCAACTTTTACCCAACTACAGTGGTGTCTTCGCTTTCGGTGACGATTGCGGCTATCGTCATCGCCGAAAGCTCGCTTTCCTTCTAGATACTTCTCCGCTTTGATTGATCAGAAAACCAAATCGGGCGCTTCCTGCTGACAGCTAGACTTTCTGCGAATGATCGAGTGGCTTTGTTGAACGAACTTTTCGCGGCAGCGACTAATTACTCATCACCGCACTTACGACTTGCTTGAAATAGTGCAGTATCCGGCCGTTTCTAGCTGCTGGTGAACTGGTGACCTTCTGCACTTCGGACCCATTCGTTGTGACGTTATCTTTTTGTATTTTATGACTGAAGTGTGTTCCCCGATCCGAGCTGTAAAAAATTCATACAAGGCTGATTTACCTAGTTACCTGAGTTTAGCCATGTTCACAAATGAGATTTTTGTAAATCTCTGATCTCCCGTGCTAATCGTTGTATGACCGATTCACAAGATTACACACTGCTAACTGAGAGCCCCCATGGTTTTAACTACAAAAATGGTTCACATCCTGGTATCTACGATTAGCGATTTTCTCTTCCCTTTTCACATTTGTGCACAGTTCACTAACTTGCTCCTAATCTTTTTCCCAATTTTTTCTAATTCAGGACGACACTTCTCAAAGTGCACAAAGGGTGCAAGAACGCGTCCTTTCGCCGACTCACTCCATTAGCGATACTTTTTTGATCAACTATGCGTCGAGTCAATCAAAAATGATGACCACATAATTGTTCCTTAGCGAAGGCGGAACAAAAGTGATAAAAAGTGATCGATGAAAACTAGTTGTCAATGCGGTTGGTGGAAGTCGCGGAATAATTCCTGCAGCTGCTCTTGCGTGGCTAACGACTGTAAAGAGGGTCAGCGGGAGTGGATGCTCGCAAAGCTGATGGAATTCCAATCGCTTGTTAGCATAGAATGAACGAAGTAGTTTTCTCCATTTGTCGGTTTTGGCAATGACCGAACTCTCTGTTGTCGCGGCCCATGTTTAGGCAAGAGAAACACATGTCTACTAGGCTAAAATTTAGCACAGTAGTAGTATTACTGGAGTGTAATATTTCTCCAAAATGTGAAATCTCTAGGATATCAACTCCATGTTATCCATTCTCAGTTACGAGGTATCCGTTTCCTACCAGTGACACTAGTGACTACTTGCAGAACATGATAGTCGAGTCTGGCGGGCTTTCCAAAGGAATATGCACCTTGTCACCAAAACACAACTACACAACTATGAGCTTAAGCTAGTATTGAGCCCTTCGAAATCACCGATGGGAAAGGTATCTATCAGACAGTATCTGGTCAGGATGACTAGCATTCCTTTTCAAACAAAATTATCGGTGTGTCGTTCAGTTTTTTAACGGACTACTCTACTCACTCTAGTCGTACCACACTCCATCGAAATCGCCGAGTATCACGGTTTGAAGATCCCCTCTAAGTGTCGAACTAACAAAACATTCCTTTCTCCTTTTTTGGTATACGAACTACTAACTGTTTTACGATTTCTGAACGGACTTTCAGATGAAAAGAGCACTGGCAGGTTAGAAGATCATCATTGATGATCACACAGCTCCTTTGTGAATGCTGTAAAGTCGTTAGAAACTTTTCAAAAGTCGACTTTCCCGCGCCTTTCCGTTTTAATGTCACAAACCCGTCAGCAGCTTGATCAGTCAGGTTTTGCGACGATGATCAACTGATCACAACTCCGATCTCTCACCCCCTCATAATCACTTCATCTTTGTAACCAACACCTTCCGCCCTCGCGCCTCCTTACTTGTCAACGGATACAACCGGAAATCGGCCTAATCGGTTCATTAACCCCTGTAAAGGAAACGATTGTGTCTTTGTTGTTTTGTTTTGGCAAAAAGCGGTCACACCCCGAGAAGAGGAAAAATTCCCGATGATTCATGGCGTCGATGTGACACCTGTAGGCGCGGGACAAAGGTAAAAGTCCGTCTTTTTGTAATTGAACCGAATGTGCCGTTGCGTAAGGTGATCCAAAACCTGTCAGCGAACAAGTGCAAGAACCTCTTACGTGATGTCTCTATGGGTAACTCATAGCGAAACATGTTTTGCCCGAAAGGAGATCGCTGTTCGAGTAGTGAACCTTAGACATTGTAGGTGGAGGTTACGCTACAACTACTACGTCATTCGAGTAGGTGTAGGTCTTTCAGGTCAAAATATCGGAAGTCAGGTATTCTCGAACAGTGCACGTATTTCTGCAGTGGTTCTGTGCATTACAGAACTGTTCTACTATTGCTGTTTGCATCCCCTTTTCATATTCGCAAAGAATATCACTTATATTCTAAGGCCGCCATGTTTTTGGGCGAACCTCGATTGTGTAACCTGTTTTAAGGAAAAAAATATAATTGCTCCTTTTTCGGATTGACAGATCATAAAGACAGCGACAGCTCTTAATCTTTCACGTTTCACCTTCATCGTTAAGTCGATCTTACTTAGGAAGTGTACTTGCTTTCTGCTTTTAAGTTACAACTATGTGAGCAATATTGACTTTAACATTTGATTTGACGGTGGCTAATCTATTCTCCGTCTGTATTGAAGAAACAAAAAAATATAGGTCTGCATCTGACGCGACCTAATAGAATTCTGCACGCGAGAGGGTTTGGTGTAATTTCGTTGATGAATTGCCTATGTTTTATTGCAAACTCTGTGAGATCGTCTACGGTTCTGCGTTCGGTTCGCACGTAGGCAACCGACACGCAACTTTTTTGGATAATGAGACCAAAATTTGAATCTTTCTGTTGAATTTATCTCAGAAACAACCAACAAAACAAAAAAAGCTAGGCCCGATTTTAGAAATTTTCGAAAATATTCGAGCCTAAACTGATGTACTGCTAGCAAAATTAGATCCGAAATGTCTAACCGGGCCAATGAGAGTCGAACACGATTTTCTTTGGGAGGCGCGAGCCAGCGCATATAGCGAAATCTCACCAAATCGGCTTAACTTCTAACGATCCAAAATACATTATATTTACAAAGTGAAGTCACAACTTTTTCTACCTGTTCAAATTAAGCTCCAAATTTTTTGTTCTCGCTTTTTTAAAAATTTGTGAACACTTCTAAGAATTCTATGCAAAGTTTAGCATCAGATACGGGTTTTCATCAGAACTAAAAGCATGCATACGTATAATAAAAAGGGACAGTTTGAATGTTTTTTTTGTGTGGTATTTGTTCCGATAACAGGCCATTTTCCACAAAAAAAACATTCAAACTGTCCTTTTTTATTATACGTATGCATGTTTTCAGTTCTAAAAAATACCCGTTCCCTCATTTCGCTCACCAGAGTTAAGTATTCACCTGCAAAATTGGGGTAAACAACATTCCACTAAGGGAACAAATCTTTGATGTCCACAAACTCCGTCTTTAGGTCTTTCCGCTCATCACAAAAGTGTCGCCAATTCTCAACTTGCAGGTGTTTACTTTGTGATAGCGTTCCACCGACTTCGATTTCATAATCGACGTGTTTTCGCGATTCAAATCCCGATAAGTTTGATGGAGTAGCCGTTCAAACTCAAAACAGCGCACGTTGAACCCTTACGTTTGTCAATATCGCTAGTGGTGATCTCTGGTAGCAGGGAAGAAGGCTTCAAGAACCTGTTTGCCGGGACAGAATTCAACTTTCGGAAGTTGTCGTTCTTTTGCTCTTTTGTGGTCCCAAAGGCGTCTAGCCGAGACTAACTGAGCTGTTTAATTAAATCATCGACACAGTTCCACTCGGCTGCAGGCGCTCCCCTTCGGTCGCCGTTTCCGAACGCCATTGTGGGGCGATCGCACGCCTATTTTTTCGCAGAATCACTCCGTGACGTCACAATTGTGTGGCGTCGATGATTCGTGCAAATGTTCACGAGATCGAAAGCACGGCCGCAGAGGTGGCCGCAGGAGAAGAGGAAGAAGACTGCGTCGGAGTTTTGACTTTTAGATCGTGAACTATTGGCGTCGCCTTGGGTCAGGCCGTTAAGGGGTTTATCGTAAAAGAGAATAAAAACCAACTTTTCTGCAATGGTGGTTCTTGATGCAATAAAGAAAAACGAACTTTGTGAGAAATGGCATCTTCTCGCCGCTCTGAGCCGATATCTATAATTGAGCAGCATAGCGAAGATCTCCATTTGCTAAATAAGAAGCTGAACATGCACTGAAAGGCACATACTCTTGGTTTCGCGGGGTACATTTTCTTCTAAAACGCAGTGACTAATCATCAAACGAGGTTCAAAACGTGTTCTTGAGTACGAAAACTGACGTTTCATAGCTAGTTTCACTTTTTATGATAATCTAGCAAACATTCTAGCAAACCGTTTTTGGGCTTTATGGAATCAATCTCCAAAAATCCAGAAAAAAGGAATCTGACTGGACCACATCACAAAAAAAACGCTCCATGGCGCGGTCTGTTTTCCTGTTGGTGCCTCATTCGAGTTTAATGAGCTGTCAGTAATTGGAATTGTGTGTACGCTGGCAAGCGTGAGTGTACAGAACAACGCTGCACTTCATAGCACCGCATACGCCCACTGCTTTGGCGGCGTTGGAGTTTTTCTGTTTATCAGTTCGAGATCATCGATGCAGCATAACCTCCCTGCCTATGGAAAGCCCTCTTACGCGATATGTCTTCTAGTATATGCACTTACCTGATATCGGACTCTCAGCATGCTTAATGACGTTCCTTTGATGATACGACGATGATGACACGCCTCTCCCTGCAGCAAACCGCGTAAATTTTTGTTTACATTTAAAAAACATACAAAAATTGAAAGCTTATACAGATCATTCATTTATCATAGCTGATTTCTTACCTAATTCTATGCACATTTCAACCGCAAAAGTACCGTAATCTCCAATATAGCCCTTTGAAGTTTCTTTCCTTATTCCTCGATAAGAATCGCTTCCTGATAAAACTCTCCACCGTCTACGTCACAGTCGGAGAACGCCCGCACATCTGACCTTTGGATTTTCGCGATTTTTGGCTGTGCGTGACGGAAGTGATGACCCAGTTTGTTTTGTTTCTGCTCGGCGCTGAAATTAATAGCGACGCGAGAAGGCCCTTAACAGTTCGCTCCAGTTCGCGGAACGCGTTTTTGCATATCCCATCGGGATGGATAATACGTGGGATCGCTTTAATCACAGTACTCACACTTTCTGTAGTCTGTTGATAGTGTCGAAGACGTGCAGAAAAAGGAATCAAATGGACGGTTCCTGAGTCGCAAACAGGCCTAGGCTGCCCTTTTATTTTCGACAATTGCAGTAAAAACTGTTCGAAATAGCAAGTTGCTGTGTCTCTTTTCTAACGCCTTTGTGGTCTTCTTGGTGTTTTCCAGTCTTTAGGGACACAAACCATAATGTCCAGTGGCACATGTCATGTATAAAAGAAAGTGCTAAGCTATCACAAGTGTTTTTGTGGTTCGCCCTCCGAATTTTTCCTTACAGATTTCCTCTCAAAACCGTTGACTTTGACTGTGATGTCCACTTTCCTACTTGAACCAAATGAGAATCAGAAGCTAAGGTGTGACACATGTCTTCCTTAACGCCGTGTATTAGGGCGTAACCTGTTGATCCAAAAGTATAGATTCGTTTGCAACTAGATAATAGAATTCCTATGTATGCTTCAAAACAAACCCCTCTCTGTTATTTATTATCCTACGGATTTTAGAACTTCAAAGCATTTTTGGTCAGCTGAGTACCAGGCCCAGCCTTTAGTGTATATTTCAGCTTATCTCGGGAAGAAGGTCTTAAGCCGCATTTTTATTTTTTTAATGGTGTTTTTCTCTTAAGATAGCACCTCAACCTATCATGTACATCTTGATCGGCGCGTCGACTATCTCGTTTTCAACAAAGGGCACAAGTTGTCAGCTGATCAATCTCTAATTCTGGTCATTCCCACTTCTTTCTGCAACTAAATAACTCGATCTGTGTTACTTGTACTTGTCAGTTTTCTGTGGACCCGCCGCTCCAAAACAGGCTACATCTGATCAACCCCATTGTGGACTTCTTCGCGTACCTATCAGAAACTTCGGTCCGCACCCCACCCATTCCGGTAAACAAAGGGAACAGGAAGACCTCAACGAACTAAGCGCAAACATAACAATTAACGGAAGTTAACCACTCTACCGCTCTAATCGATTACCCATCGAACACTTCACTGAATTTTTTCCGCTCCCCTTTTTCCATTTAGCATTCTTGCCGTAATCAATTTCCATTAGCTCGATTGCTTTGTGAGAACCCGTTCGCGGTTCTCGAAAAGCCTAGAAGAAGTTTTGACTCTTGTGGATTTGCATGGTTCAAATCCCCGCCAAGTGGCTCCGCCCACTTCCGACTGATCATCGTTTCCCAGCCACGTCCTTTCCACCCCCGTGTCCGTCAATGACCCAATCGATCACCTTTGCCCTAACAAACCGGTACAAAACCATCTCGTTCCCAACCGAGCGTTGTTCTTCGGCGCTTACGTCAGGCTCCCGCCCTGAAGGCGTCCAGTTGCCACTTGTGTGTACCTAAGCGGCGTGACCTTCGTCTTCTTCCATCGGCTCCCTCCCATTCAGGCGAACCGTCGATGTCACAAATCGGCAAAAGGATCACTTTCCGGGTAATTGTACTGGTAATTGAGGGCGGCGAAAACGGAAAACAAGCGCCTGCGCCGCTCCCTCCCCCTCCACTGCCAAATAGTTCGGCGTTGTTCGTCGTTGTGGGATTAGAATCAGGTGTTTCGCGCATCAAACGTGTTTTTCTTGTGCATTCGCAAGTGATTGACGCGAGTCAATGTGCCCTCCTCGCCAAGTCGACCTTTTGCGGTTACAGGTAAAACAACATGAACCTGAAAGTCCATCCCGAAAATGGCGGGAAGCAACTCGAGAAGACCGTGGATGTCGGACCGAACTTCGACTCCAGGCTGACTACCCCTCCCAGTTCGAGCAGTGCCAGTTCAGGTGAGGGCACGTTTTACGGCCTATCGATTTGATCGTCAGCCGCAGCTGCATGGCATAGAAAAACTCCTGAAAATGTGTTTGCAGATTCCTCATCGAACATGGAGCCGCCTCAAGAAGAAACGCGGCTCATGAAAGCGATTGCGAAATGCTATAGGGCCTGGGCCCATTTCATCGCGAATCACGCTGTGGGAACGATCATCTTCTGCACTATTTTGACTATTGTTTGTACTATCAAGATAGTGAAAACACCGTAAGTTAACTGTTCTGTCGATTTCGTGTCCTTGGTTCAAAGGAGAACTAAACTGACATATGATCATCATAAAGAGTCACGAAAACAGTTTCTGAAGTCGAACGTCATTGATATGTTTATTTTTTTCCGCCTCACAAACTGTTTTCACCATCGCTGTTGTAGGCAGGAAAACGACATTGCCGGGTATACCCCTTATGGCGCCCGATCTCGCGACGAGTACGAGGTGCGGCAAGAGTTTTTTGCGGAGAACGGCGCAGGCGTCAACATATTCGTATTAGTTCTGGCGAAAGACGGCGGATCTCTCCTTCGTGACGACTACCTCAACGAAACCATCCAGGTGCGCTACCAATTTAACTCATCTGTAATAGGTCTTGTAAATTACAGATCAATGACCACGTTGTCACCAACTTCACCATCCTCAATCACCACACTGGTCAACGGGAGTCGTATTCGCAGTTCTGCTACAGTTTCTGCAGTATTAACGAACCGATTAGGCATTTCTATGTATGTTTCGAAGTCAAAAGAGGCGATATTGTTGTTTGTTTTCAGAATGGTCTCCGCATCCAGGAAAGCCGATTGGCCGCCGGCGAAGCGCTCAATGAAAGGATCATGTTGAATTATCCGATTTCGACTCTTTATGGACGGCAGATGAGTCTGCAGGTGAGAGCGACGTGCAGAAATAAACGAAAATATAAGCAAAAACAAGTATTTTGGTTATTCAAAGATTCAAACAATGAGGGATTTAGTTCAAAGATGCGAGATAAACTGTCCTCTTTCAGCCCAACTTCTTCGGCGTAACCCTAGCCAATGAAGCCCTTCCCTCGAACACCTCGATGGTTGGCACAATTTCTCCGTCCATCTCCAACATGCTCTCCTCCCGTATGTTAGCCCTGCACTACAAAGCGGAACGCGTTGGCGGTTGGACCGACATGGAACTGAAAGCGTACGAGATGGCCATTTCCAACTACTTCCAATTGTGAGTTTTGACCTCCTTGCAAAAAGAAGTTGACGACCTTCTGGCGGCGCCAATTTACTTCTGTCGTGTGCCATTTTAAGGTCAAACAGATTGGCAAACCCGTTCTCTCCAGTAATTTGCACATTTCAGTGAATACAAGAGCGAGAGAATAAGGGTGCTCACCCTCAGCACAACATTTGTGGAATCAGAAGTTGTCAGAGGGGGTATGAGGATGCTTCCCTTCTTGATCGTCGGATTCGCCATCATGTTCACATGTTCCTCCATTACAACTTTCCTTTCGGCGGCCTACTTCGAGCAGATCTCGATCCACAAGTTCTCTCTCGCCTTCGCCGCGTGTGTGTGTCCCTTCATGGCTTGCGGAACGGCTCTGGGTCTTCTCTTCTTTGCCGGCGTCCGCTTCGGATCCGTTTTGTGCGTTACACCTTTCCTTGTCCTGGCCATCGGAGTCGACGACGCCTACCTCATGATCCACTCGTGGCAAAGAGTGTCTCGTCGCCTCAAGCAGTACCCTGTACAGGAAGACTCCGTAGGCTACAGATTAGCCGAAGTTCTGACTGACACCGGTCCGGCCATTCTTATCTCCGCGTCCACTAACATCCTGGCCGACGCTGTTGGATCCTTCACTGGATCTCCGGAAATTACACTTTTGTGTATCGGTAATATGGGAGCTCTTTTTGTCGACTTCTTTTTCCAGGTAGAAATTTTCTTGTTGAAACCAAAGACAAACGGTCTTCTTTTAGATCACCTTCTACACCGCCGTGATGGCTGTTGCAGGACACTTCGAGATTGAAGCGGAGAAGAAGCAGAAGAACAAGCTGCAGATTGAGATTGGTGATGACAACAGCGTGAACATCAAAAACACCTGCTGCAAGGTAAGAAGCAAAGAATGCTTAACCGTTTCACATATGGCCAGAAGCATGTAGTTGGAGGGTCCCAAAGTCCCTTAAAGTGAACTTCTACATGACCTTTTCGTTCAAAATGTTGCTTTGCGGATCGAAAAGTACTCCTCACTTTCAACATATAGAACTAGTTCGGCGCGACAATCAGCGAAAATGGCGCTAATTCTGTTCCATGAACTTCACGCACTGTCTAGTGTCCGCTATCAAGAAACGATTTGGCGAACAAGGGGTCTGTGGAATGTGGTCGCTTTAGAGTACAGATCTCAGAGCAGGGACAAGTTAGACGATAGGTCAAGTTCTGCAAGTTCTGTTCAAAAACATGTTGACATGATACGGTCATCAAAAAGACGAGCAAAGCTCATTTCTATGACTCAACTTCACAAGGATCGTTAAATTTCAGAATTCGGGAACATTCCACGACACTGTCAAAGAGAACTTCTCCGACTTTATCGCCAAGTATGTCGAGTTCATCACAAGCAAGACGATGTCCACGGTTGTTTGTCTTCTCTGGATAGGCTTCGTCGTTTTCTCGGCAATTGTAACGACAGATCCATGTACAGTACCTACAGTAACCCTCTGACTTCAGGGCATTTCAAAACTTTCTATCAGCCTGACCGTCGAAAAGCTCTTCTCTTCCGACTCATGCCTCATCGAGATGGACCATTTACGTGTGGCCAACGTAATTCCCCACTATACTGTAGCTACAGTATTCATCAACAATCCCGGAGATCTGACAGACCCCAAGAGACTTGCCCGTCTGAACGCCCTCGTTGCTGAGATGGAATCTCTGCCCGAGTCATGGGGCTCTAACTCGACGAACTACTTCCTTAAGGATCTCCTGTCGTACGAGAAGCTGAAGAACGAGTGGGAACGCGAAGAGTTGGGCGTTGTTGGCTCCAACGAGACCGGTAAGTAAGATATTCTGAGTGGAAAAAAAAACTGGAAAGTGATGTGGCGGTATATGACAAATGCGGTAATCTCTCGATTTCGTCATCGGTTGAGCGAAGGCGGAATTGTCTTGGGATGTTTTGAGTGCATTTTGTTTCAACAGGGCGACGAAGTGTGTGTTGTATGATCGAGATCATGACGGGCGTGGTGCTGGGAGTGGAATCCAGTAGCAAAAGGGGAACCGCATTTGACAAATAACTGACTAATCATACCAACAGAATACTTCATCAAAAGGGAAAGCAAAGCAAAAACCCTTACTGCATTTGCTCGCTAAGAAAACTGAACGCCCAATATGGACAGAAACATGTGCCATAAGCTGTCGTGCACAGCATTTCGATACCCAAAGCGAGAATGTCGACAGCGCGCCCGCTTACGTGCACTCGTTTCATACGTCACGAATTCGGCGAACAACAATCGGCTTTGGGTGCAAAATGTTGCCATTGTTTACCATCGGGCGAAAGTGGGTGACCAAGATCAAGACCACTCGGTCATATGCATCAAAACACTGCTCATATTGGTTCTTGTTTGATGAACTCGAGATGTAACGTGCGTCATGGTTGTTCGGCACCTATAGTCATTATTTTGAGCAGAGCAAGTTTTGCTGGTGACCCCCAAATGGGTTCAACATCCAGCACCTTTTTGTAGCAGACAAATTTCATGGGGTTAGCTGATCCATAAAACTGAGAGCATGATTCGTGATATCATTAAGTGCACAGTCTTCTTCATATAAACTGAAATTGATTCGGAAGGAGAGGGTGGTAACATTTTGTAATTGTTGAAGAAACTATACCAAAACGACGATGATCAGTGGTCACCGACTCGTCGATGCCAGTCATTGCCATGTGCTGTCACACAAACATGACCACACTAGAGCCGCAAACACTAATTAACTGAACTTGTTTTCGATTTTGTTTTGATTTGAGACAGATCGAAAAATCATGGATGATCGGTGCGGGCAGATTGTCAGGGAGAGCAGAACATTGATCTGGCCATCACAGGGAAGAGCTTCACTGACTACCATCCTGCACCGGTGTCAAGTTGAATTGTTCCACGAAACAGGCCACATTCGAAGAAATCGCTTTCAAAAATGCATGGTTAATGCTTTCAATAGATTAGTTTTCTGCCCTTCAATTTGTCAAAATCTCCTACTATACACTCCCCTACCTATGTCCCGGTTCCGTATCTCGTTCTTTGTAATGACGCCATGCTTTCGTCATTTAACTACTGCCCACAGCATCTAATCCTAGCCTACTTCTGACTTTGACGCAAGCCACCACATCCCAAAGGGACTAATTAATGTTTAAAATAGAATCTGCTGAATGCCTAATTGCAGCTGTGGCTGAAGGAAGAACCGGCTTCGATGCTGAAGATCTACCGACATTCCTCAAGTGGCCTGAATACGAAATGTGGAGAGGATTCGTGAAACTGCAAAAGGACAAACAGAATAATACGCATTTGCAAAAGTTCTGGTTCACAACAGCCTATCACGGCGACCGCTTGGTTAAGTGGTTCGAGAGAGGAAATATTCTGCATAGATGGAGACAGATCGTAGACAAGTACAAGTAAGTTGTAGGTAAAGTGTAATGTATAAAATGCATCACTTCAGGGATGAATTCAATGCTTCGGTCTACCACGACGATGCCATCTACCTCGACCTCATCGACAACATGCCCACTGACACGTGGCAGTCAGCATTGGCCACTCTCTCCTGCATGGCCTTCATCTGCTTCGTCTTCATGTACAACAAGTTTACCGTTTTCGTCTCCTCTGCCGCGATCGCCTCCATCATGACCGGCATGCTGGGTATCCTCACCTGGCAAGGCGTCTCCATGGATCCTATTATGATGGCCGCCATGATCATCTCCATTGGATTCAGCGTTGATATTCCTGCTCACGTCGCCTATCACTACCACAGTGCCGGTCTTCACGCCGACCATGCACTTACAGTCCAACAAAGACTGAGGCATTGTCTTTCTTCCGTCGGTTTCCCGGCTCTCCAGGCAGCTCTGAGCACAAACCTCTGTGTTTTGAGTCTTCTTTTCGTGCCTATCTACATGTCACACGTAAGGCAACTTTTGGATGCTAGTCCCAATGGAACTCTTTAGATTTTCGTGCGAATCATGTGCCTCTGCGTCATTCTCTGCATCTTCCACGGCCTCATCATCATCCCAGCGGTATTTGCGGTCGTCGACAGGATAGCGCGCTTCTGTCGCCACTCGCGAAAGCGTAGAAAGACGCTACAGAAGAAGGAGCAGAGCAGCAACTCCACCATCAACGAGAGCGCCTGAGGCGCCCACCTCGTCAATCCTCCAAAGTGCTTTAAGTCGTCTCACGTCACTCCACTTGCTCCTTCACTTCCCATTTGCTCACTATTGTATACCAAAAACAGTAGTCGGCGCTCCCTCGTTTGGACCGTTTCTCTGTTTGGTTTCTGTATATGTAACGTTGGATTTTTATTGAACAAAGAAGGACAACTGTACTACGAGCACCACAGTAGGGTTGTCGAATGTTCTACAACGACTATTCGAAGGATAGAATATTGTTTGGTTACAAAGCTAGCTGCTGTCTTAGTTAGCGTAGCTGGTCAGGGGATCGACACTGGGTTTGCGATGAAGATTTTCTCGCTGGGCTCGTAGCATATGAAATATCTTTGCGGTATTTATGCAGTACCTGAAAAAGTTTATCCAACTGATGGGCATTAGTTTGAGCTGGGTGAAAAATTGCTCAACCTGAAAGGGCCTCTTGATGGGTATGATGGCTTAACTCAGTTGCACTGACCCTTATCATTATTCATCATTATGCAACGCATGTTTTTCTCTTCATTGGACGTTTTATCGCCGAGAGGACCGATCGAAATTATTTTTTATTATGGAAAGATAGACAGGATGAGTTGCTATTTCAAGCGCTCGTAGCAAAAAATCGTTGAGGATGCGGATTTCCTAAAGACCTCAATAAGATCATGATGACCCTATCAATATGCACCCTGCGCTCACTGATAGTAAGGTGCGATAGCGAGAAAACAACCTTCGACTTTGACTTTTAGGTCGAAGTAACTAGCGGTGGTCATAATTTATCACTTATCACTTCTCAGCACGGGTCGGTAGCACACACAACGGCGCTTTCCCTCTCTATTGATATGAATGACATGGTTGTATTCGTTATTCTCGCCTTCGTAGCTACTCATGGCATGCTTTTAAATAATCGAGAAAAGTCGCTGATCGCCTTTCGTGATGTTGTAGTCATGGAATACGCGGCTGATGGCTTGCTGGCGCTCTGGAGGACAAGACGAGCGCAGAAGGAAAACCGAAGGAAAGCGTGCGGCTCCCAGCTACAAGCACTGGTTGTCGAAATTTGTAATCGCTGCATCCTGGCCAGAAGTAAGTAGCAGTTGTCGCACATAACCCAAAAGAACACTTTTCAGATATTGGCTCCGTTGATGAGCTGTATCGTCGTTGCTGTGGAGAAGGTTGTCGAACTTCCGATATATTGAAAGGAGCTTGCTGTGATTCCCCGAAATAAACTTGATTATAAGCAAATAGTATCGTATATCACAGTGGTCAGCGTGTGAGTGTATCACAGGTACTGGCCAATAGGGACTCCTGATCGGGTTGTATTCTCAGGAGAGAATTCTACTTGTACATGATTGAGCTTTACCTTCAAAAGGAGCAAATTTCAATATATCGAACTTGTTGAAGAGTTGCTCTTTCACGTGCTGCCAGCAAACCATGACAAACTGGTGGCCCTATCATTATGCAACAGATTGCAGTCCAAGTGCCAAAGTCTTAAATAGGGCGTTTTGGTGATTTTTTTGCAGTTTGCGATTTTGAGACCGTTGTACACAACTGCTACCGTTGATCACCTTGCTTGCCCAAAAATGACCACACGATTCGCGTTCGTATGTTCCCATTGAAATTTGCGAAGCACAACATTAGGGCGCACGCTAATCTGGACTCTAGTAGAATTAGGATAGAGTACAGTTCGTTTGATTTATTTCTGTAGAGATGGATTGTTGTGATATGAACATGTGATGTTTATATCGTGGTTCGGTCTCGCCGCGATGTTTGTAAGAACTGTAGCCTACCGCAGCGCGTGCGCCCAATTTCTGTCGCTGTTTCACCTTATCTTTCGCCTCGTCTACATTCCCTCGATAAGGTCTGCATCCCTGCGAGCTACGAGGTCATTTATCTACTCCACAAATTGTAACGCAAATTCCGCGCTTTCGTTCAACTCATTGAATGGCCATTCACAATTTTGAATGCAATCTACAAGTGCACTGAACACAGTGTTACAGAGGCAAAAACATTCGCTGAAAACGATTCTGGTGTCTATGTATTATATGTTTGAAATGATAAATTTTGTCGGGTTGTTCTTTGAAATTCCCTAAAACGGGTGGTCCCACCACTTTTCTTGGAAGCCTCCTAAAATTTGGAATTCCCCTGAAAGGGGTAAATTGCAATGACCGTTCACAATCGGAATGGCCGTGCATGGAATTGAGCAGCTGCTCGACAGCAACGTTCAATTCCTTGAATCAGGGTTTCAACGAAATGAATAACGATTCAAGGGATTGAACGACGATTCAATTCTTTGAACGACAATTCAAGGGATTGAACAGCATTCACTTGAACAGGCCACTTCAGATCAGTATGTTTATGGAAGCGTTATTGTGATCGGAGATCCAATAAGTGTACGCCTAAGTGAACCTGCGCCCAAATGGCAGCGCCCAACTGATAGGTACCGTGTAATTTGAGTGCGACACTCATCGAGGCCCAAAAGCTCAATGAGACCGAAAAAGACATTCGAAGATCTTTTTTTTACGAGTCAGATCAACGAGAACGGTCTCCTTCTCATGCATTTGATCCTTCACACACATACGTTCGAAAATAACATCACATATCTTTCAGACATGGACAACAACTACCCCGAGGATCCCGGAGAAACCAAGCGCCACACGATTTCAGAAGACGCCCGAGTTGTAATCTTGGCTATTTTCGAAGTTTTGGACGATTTCGGGGCGCAAGATGAAGCTATTGCAGAAGACACTTCGTTGAACGATCTTCTGGATGATCTCTACAACCGACTCCATGAAGCCGGTTTGGATGGTACACGCTTCTCCCAAGCTGTTTTCGCAATTCTTCGTATTCTTCGTGATCTTCTGTAACTTTTTTTTGCCATCGGTTTCGTGATTCTCTTTACTGTTGTTATTCGGGATAATAAAGTGTGCCTTGTTCTTGGCTTGATCTCCACAATTAGTCAACAGTCTTCCGATTTTGGTATTCTGGACTGGTATTCTGTGTACATTTTTCAGCTTTTGTTTATTATAAACAAAATATAAACAATATAACATTCAACTTTGTCTCACGGTCACAAAATTTACAATCACGATTTGTACATGGGAGTTTAGGTGGAAGGACATATAATAATACCGTATCTAGATCTGTCACAGCAGACGATCCTACGTCTCTTCTGTGGATTTTGGCGCTGATTTTGGATTCGGCGACGGCGTCCTCGTCGACTTCGCCACCGCGATTCCCGGAGGTATCGACACGAGCGTCGGCTGATCGGAGTTGGTGACCGTGATCACCGGTTTGTGAGGGGCGCCGTTCTTGACGGCGTCCGTGTCGACGTTGTGCACTTTGTTGCGGACGAACTTGCAGCAGGCAAGCACGTTGTCCATGGAGATGAGGATGGCTGGCAGGAAGACCAGGCCGTGGAGGTTGCAGAGAAAGACGCAGAGAACCATTGTCTTTACGAAGACTTCTGCCATGTAGAGTTTGACGAAAAGGAGACTAGATACACACAGGGATGTCGATATGGCCGCTTGGAGTGCTGGAAATGCAACAGAGGAGAGGCAGGTGGCGAGTTTCACTTGAGGCGTTGAGTCCTCGCCTTCTCGAACACCTGAAAAGAACGTGCTCAAGATGAATCGTCTAATTTGACCACGTACATGCTTGATAGTAATGGTACGACACGTGGGCCGGTATATCAACGCTGAAACCGATGGAGATGATCATGGCAGCCATGGTGATAGGATCCAAGTCGACGCTCATCCAGCTCAGAATTCCCAAGATTCCGGCGCAGATGGAGAGTACGCAGCCGGAGGCGATGACGACAGTGAAGAAGTTGTTGAGGAAGAGGAAGCAGACGCCGGCCATGCAAACCAGAGTTCCAAGAACCGACTGCCAAGTATCTGTGGGCATGTTATCGATGAGGTCGAGATACACGCCGTCTTCGTGGAAAACTGATACTGTGAAGTCGTCGCTGAAACGAGTTGATCAAGAGAAGAATCAATGGGTGCAATCTAGAGCTGGATAGTGCACGCACATAGCCGGTTCAAATGGTATCGAAAACCGAAGCACTCTAGAAAGAAACCTACTTGTATCGATCGGCAACACGTCTCCACGTCTTCAGCATGTTTCCTCTTTCCGTCCACACTGACAACTGATTCCCATGGTACGCCGTGGTGAAAAAGAACTTTTCCAGTCTTTTCCTAGAAGACGAAGCATCAATTTCACCCGCGTTCCTTCGTCCTTACTCTGAGTCTTCCGTGGCATTTGTCAACCTGATGAATCCACTCCAATAGTCGTACTCAGGCCATCCAATGAACGTCGCCAAGTCAGCCTCGTTGAATTGGTTCTTCGGGGCTCTGGTGGTATCTGGATCCTCTTCTTCCTCTTCGGGATCTTCGTACGAAGCCTGGAAGGTCATAAAGTCCCTGACGAAGTACTTTGTCGCCACGGGTCCCCAGGATCCGTTGATACTCTCCATGTCGTCGACAAACTGGTTCATCTTGGCCAAACGCTTAGGATCGCTGAGATTTCCGGGAGTGTTCACAAATACGGTGGCCATTGTGAAGTGGGGCACGACGTACTCGACCCGAAGTTTGTCCAGCTCTAGGAGTGGAGAGTCCAAAGCGAACAGCTTCTGACTGGTGAGGTTGATGTTGATCTTGGTGATTCCCCATATGCTGAAGGCCAAATAGCAGAAATAGAGGAATACGGTAAAGCTGGCGACGAGTTTATTAGCCACGAAATCGACGTAGTTCTGCATGTAGGTGCTGATGTAGTGCTTCGAAGTATCGTGGAATTTCGATGATTGTCTCTGTAACCCGAATCTTTAGCGTATTTGTTTGATTACTCAGCATACGGTAAGTCCAGGATGTCTCGTGCTGGTGATGTTGACCTTCTTGTCACGAATGCTGATTTCCGTTCCGTAATTCTTGTTCCGTTCCGCCTTTTCGTTTTCGATCTCGTACCTTCCTACGATGGTCAAGAGGCCACTGTAGAAGGTCATCTACATCAATGGGCGTTATTAGGGTTGACTCTGATGAGTAAGTCACACCTGATAGATAAAGGCGATGAACATGGCGCTCAGGTTACCGACGCAGAGAAGAGTGATTTCTGGTGAGCCAGTGAAGGATCCGACACCATCGGCAAAGATATTCGTCAGCGTAGAGATGAGTATTGCAGGGCCAACTTCACACAGTACCTAAACATAAAATGTTTGGGCTCTTTTTGCGCGAACAACATCATGAAATTCTGGGCATTGAAAGTCATTAAAAAGAACAACTTAACAAAATCACTGAGAAGATAGTATGATGGCATACACAGTGATCACATGCTCCGAGGGCATCCTTAGGCGTGCACCTGTGGCCTAATGGATAAGGCGTCGGTCTCCTAAACCGAAGATTGCGGGTTCGAGTCCCGCCAGGTGCCTACGTTTTTTCCAATTTTTTGCTTGTTTACGATTCTAATAACTCTTTCTTCGTATTACGAAACTCTCATTCTTGAAAAATCCATAGACATGTTTATCCTTTTCAAGACTTGAGCTGTTAATTGTGTAAAAAACTCTTTCGCTATCGTTCTCCTCGATGTAGTTCTTTTTTCTATCAACCATTTCTGCTAACAAATTCTTTTTATTGGCCACAAAATGACCTTTTCTCGATAAAATTTTCATTTTCAAGTCAACATGGACATGATTGGATAAGCGTTTATCAGATCAGTTGTTATATTGTATAGAACGTCTTTCAGACGTGCACTTGTGGCCTAATGGATAAGGCGTCGGTCTCCTAAACCGAAGATTGCGGGTTCGAGTCCCGCCAGGTGCCTAACTTTTCCAATTTTTACCTGTTAAACTTTTCATAACAGTTGAAAACACCTTTTTCAGTGCGTTTTGGTGAACGTTCACTTCCGTAAACCTCCAAGGCAACTTGCACCTATCGTGTTTGTTTGCAGAACGGCCTTCGCCGACTCGATTCCAGATAAGATCGCTCTTCCTTTACCGAACACCTACTTACCTCGGACATTCGATACCCAACTTGCTGGTTTTTCCTCGTGGGTGTCTCACGACAGTGCTTCGTCACTCGCTGCCACTCATGGATCATCAGATAGGAACTGTCGACACCTAAATTGCCCAATTTGATGCAGCTGACGGCATATGGATGAGTACCGATTGACAGGACGAGGAATGGGATGACACAGAGGATCGATGAGAATCGAAGGCCGCAGATGAACATTATCGCGAGAGCTGTAGCGGTGGCCATGAACGGTGTAACACAAGCAGTGATAGCCAGGGCGATCTGAAGGAACGTACTATCTTTCGGATCACTGGAGCTCTAAACCAACCTTGTAACAGTTGTGCTGATGCATATAGGCGGCCCTGGTCATTACGGATACGATCGAACAGGTGCACATGATCAAGAATCCAACAGTGAGGTAGGGAAGAAGCGTGGTACCGGCTCGGACCATCTCCTCTTCAACATATGAGGTAGCCAACACATACAATTTCAGTCGATTGGACTTGTACTTGCTGTAAAGGCGACAAGGATCTAATCATTCATTCAATGGAAAGTCTTACTTTTGGAAGTAATCCACTAGGGTCAGTTCCCATTGCTTCGCATCATGGTCGTCCCAATGAAGCTGATGTTCAGCACGGAATTGCAGTTGGATTATCTTGACGTTTTTCATGTTCGTAATGCGCTCTTCGGATCCGTTAAAAGAAAAATTGCTTCCTGCGAGGATCTTCTCGGCATCGGTCATGGTTGCACTGTCGTTATACACCTCGACGCCGAAGAAATGCGGTTGAAGACTGACGTTTCGACCGAACATCTCGCTGATAGGGTAGTTCAGTTTGAATCGGTCGTTGAGCGCCTCGCTCTTCTTCAGCGATTCGCTTTGGACTTGGAAGCCATTCTGAAAGAGAGCTTCTGAATTGTTTGGAGTCTTATGTGGGAAGAAGAAGAGACAGATTAAATTGGCCTAGCACGAAAATCGGACCACCTCGACAGAAGAAGACTGCTAAAGAATGACTAAATCCACCTAGGTGACTCAGTGTTCTTGGGTGTGTCCCACAAAAGAATAAGATAATGCCGAAAGGTACTGCTAATATAATAACAATGAACATCACTAGATTTTAAGTGGAGGGGGTCAAAGCGAACTCACATAGAATTGTCGAACGGGTTCATTGATCGAGCAGAAGCTGACGCAAAACTCGTCGAACGTCTCTGCTTTCTCCGTGTCCCTATTCAGCAGCGTGAAGTTGTATAGTGCCAAGTCCAGTACCTAAAATTATTTTACGCTTGCGTTTCGCCCGATGCGAATGTTCACCTACTTCGACCGTTTCCTTCATGTATTCGTCCCGCAGCATTGTGCCTCCATCCTTGGCTAATGCAAATATGTACAGCGCTATACCGTATCCATCGTGTGCAAAGAACTCCTGATATTGAGCGTATTCGGACTTGGCACGAGCGCCGTACGGCGAGTAACCCGTAATGTCGTTTTCCTGTCTGAAACGTCACAAATTGAAACGTCTTTGCCAAAGAGACATTCCGTTGGGCGAATGTGTTCGAAAATCGATTTAAAAATATCATTTCCTAAACTTCTCGCCTTTCTGTTTTTTATTGATCCACAAAAAGCGAAATGTTCCGCAAGATGGCAACAGGTTTGAGGCAATCGATTGGTCGACCATTTACAGTGAATTTGATAAGACTAAGTACTGTTTGATCGTATCTATGCAGTTTTAAGTAGATTGCACTTGCTAGTGAGCACTGGAACAGAATAAGTGTTTCATCACAATAATCATAAATGAAGTGGTAGGTTCTTGAGCATTGCAATCCAATGCAATCACACTTTCAGAGGGAATGTCAAAGGAGTTTATGGCTGCATAGTTTGGAGTTACTTGTAGTCTATTAATATGTAATTGTACACAGTTCGAACATCACCTGGAGGGAGTACGTTGAAGTACTTTTCAAGTTAAAGGAAAATTTTTCTCATCTACTTTCAACGAGGTGGTCACTCCATGAAATGGAAGAAAACTAGAGACTAATGAAATTCGTACAATTATTTTACAAGGAATGGTGTTACAGAGGCATTCCAAGCCGGCTGTTGGCTGGTCTTGGCTGAGGTCACTCAGTTGAATCTTTAGGTATTAGAGCGGAGTGAACATAGATGGTGCGGCAGAAAGTTCAAGATTCGTCTACCGGATGTGATCACTTGTTGTGACATTCGGACAATACCACTTGTGCTCAACTTCTTGAGGCTTTGTCTACTTTATACACTCTTGTTTGGGTCAATTATCAGTGACTCAGACCGGAGCTGAGATGCTGACGTTGTTAGTTCAAGAGGCCAGTAAGAAAAATAGTTTAGTGAATAGGACTTAAGTACTATGGTCGTATATTGTACTTTGCGGAAAGGAGATGTTTAGTACGCCGCTAGTGGAGGACAAAAATATTGAATTGATTAGAATTAGCAAAACGAAAGTTATCGTGTTTTCAAAGGATTATCATGAACTAATCATTTGTTGTTTAACCGTTGGCAAGGCAGATCAATAATTCCAGTTATATACAGCAAATATATATGTATATAGTATATAGTTCTAGAGATCAATTACACGCTTAGGAAGAACAGTAGGCCCTTTGTTCCATGCACGCTATAACGGATTGGAATGGGGTAATCATTATGCCAGAAAGGATGGCGAAGAATAAGCGCTCACTCAACGCATTCAGTGATTCAGATGAAATACTGTTTGAAGAACATATAATTTCAACAGTAAAAGAAACATCTATTGTTCTGACCGGTCAAGTGTTCGTTTATCAAGGTTAAGCCACAACACTTCCACATTCACCTTAGTTTGAGTGAAACGAAAAAGGGCAAACTCAGTAATCCTTTAAGGCAAGAAAATTCGATTACAGTTTCGGATAAAGTATGAGTCAATGAGTCACATCTCATTCGTGGAAAGGAGAGTGTTTATCATGATAACACCCAAGATGTTGCACATCCGTTTTAACTTTACAGCAGAAATCGATGTAACAGTGAAGGAACAGTCCACTAAGTGACTGTTTTTACATCGACTTCACGACTGCATTCTTTGTACTGACTGCGCGTCTCGACTAACTATAAGTGGTAAGGCCAATGTTGTCGGGTTAACCAGTGGAACCAATCCAATCTCGTCTTTTTGTCGCCAAGTTCGCGCCATTCCGGTTTTGTTAAACTTCCGAATGAAAATGAAAACTCACTTTGTGTGGAGAATCTTGAACAGAGCTAAACCGGAAATGAAGAGGCAGATGAAGATCGCCTTCCAGGCGTGCTCGGCGATGAAGTAGCCGTAGCGCTTGTAGCATCGGATGACGAAACGCACGAAACGCGGCCCCTTGTCCTCGGGGTGGTTCATGGCGATGATGTCGAGCGAGCGCTGCCCCACCAAGATGGAGGCCCGCCTCCGCTCGCTCATGGGCATCTGGCTGACACGCCGCCGCTCGTTCTTCACCGGCGGTGGCATCCTCGCGTTCGCTTTTCGGAACTTCTCTGGTGGGACGATGTTACGCTGCTGCTACTGTTGGTGTTCGGTGTGCGTCCCGACTGGAATTCGGACCCTGCAAGCAGGCACACACGTTTTCGGGTCCCGTTTGATTAATGATGCCGGTGACGTCATTTCAGTTCAAACGCCCGCGAGATAGATCGAGATCAACGCGTTCGTCGAATTCGCGAAGATGCATGGAAAGGAGTGACCGCGACGACCATCATTACAAGACATTACAGCCATTACAGTTCAGACAGTACAGTAATCGATTAGTCAGTCAGCTCTCAAGGTCGACGGAGGGCACCGTGATGAAGTGGTAACTTAGTAAATCAGGCAGCTTTACAGCGACGTTGCCGTTTTATGTGATCTATCGAGTGCAGAATGTGGGCAGAGAGCGAAATCTGCACGCATTCTGATTGAACTTGTGAAGTGGTGTCTTTTTTTTGTGCGACGTGATCGGAAATGTCTTTGGCGGTAATGGCCTTTCACGAGTCGTGCATTGTTATGATTTTAAATCTGAAGCATAAACTTATATAGAAAACGTTAAGATTATGTGACCACAAATAAGGTGATTGCTTCCCCTTAAATAGGATGTAGATTAGCAAATAAAGAAAGCAACGACCGCTGCAAAAATCGATACAGATTTTATTTCGGCGTGAATGAATTTTTGCAGGTATAAGGCAGGCCACGTGAGTAGCTCCGGAACGCAATAATCACAGATCGGGAAAGAAGTCGCGGCTAATTGACTATTAAGATAACATTTGGACAAGTATGTCTATGGATTAATCAGATGATCTGTTAAGTTCAAATAAAGAATAACTCTATCACGCGAAAACTTAGAATCCACCCAAAAAACGTTGAACCTCGTAAAGTGCAAAATGATTCCCTGTGATAGCTGATCGCTTTTCAGCAGATTGTGGGAACAGGGCGTTCACGTTTTTTCTCACCTAAGCAGCTCATACGCATCCATTATCGCTTGGAGTGACCGGTAACGGACGGCGGGATGACGCCCTGCGGTGGGTGAGTCACCTGCGCGTGATAACCGGAAGTGGTGTTCAGTGCGGAATCCGAAATGTTTCTGAATAGAGGAATGTCATATCGAAATAATTCCAATAGTACCGATCTTTATATGCAGAATCAGAGAATGCAACAATTCTACAGTGTAGTGGGACTCGCCTTGTTTTAGCACCTTATCCTGATAAAGAACATCAAAACTCAGGCTACCATGTTCAAGTTCTCAACCTCTTTATTGAACGACATCTCAGTAGTTATGCGAGCTATGCTCTCCAAAAATCAACGATCTATAAGTGTAGCCTGACAGTTATTTACATAAACGTCATTACAGCGCTACGAAATCTAAAGTTTAAATCGATTTAGACTTCGCGCCGTCTTGGAGAAAACCAGTACCGAAAATCTAAGTAAATCGATATACGCGATGTGTTTCTGGTTCAGTTTACTGAAATGTTCGGAGAGCTGTGGTGTAAAAACGGTAATTACTGACCGAAACAGGAAAGTCAATTTTTTGAGACCCTGAAAGATTAAGAATATCCTTGGCCGCGGCGAAAGAGGGAAAGTCGAGGCGCGTGCACTCGAAGAAAGAGTCGCGCGCGCTTCGGAATGACCTATAAACGCGGGCGAGTTATATCGATACGATTAGGAACGAGTTTTTCTCGCCCTCGAACTGTTCCTCAGCGGTTCACCCTTTGAACCTCTCCTCGACGAGCTCAACCGTTCTGCCACTCAAAACCACCTCCGCCGATCGATCACTTCCACTTGAAGAGTCCCTTTGAAAAGCGATCGGCACGTTTCGCGCACGTTTTCTCGGTAGCCGAGGTATCAAGGTTCGCCGTGGTCATGTGCAGCTGGCGTGTGCACGACCGCTGCTCCTTTTACGGCTGCGCCACACGGGAGAAAAGGGAAATTCTCCGTGGAAGGACCTTTATGGCCACTCGAGTGCCTTTTCAACGACGTTTTGTTGTTGTTGATTGTGGAGCGCGGAAAACAGATCAAAAAGGTGCTGCAGAGGTGTCAAGGGTGTAGGTGGCCGTGGGCGGACGTGGATGTTTTTTTATCCTTGATGTATGAAATGGAAGTTTAAGGGGTTCGCACGGGTTATGGGAATTTTCAGTGCGCGGTTGTAAGACAGGACAACGATAACTGTACGAGCGATCGTCGTTTCAAATAATAGCATTATAGGTGGTGAGTGCTGAACTTATTGAAGTGGAGTACATGAAGGCACAAACATGGCCGTGGACGAGTTGCCAACAACCTTCAGTTCTAGTGGTCCTAGGGTACTCAGCAAGTGCAAATGGAGAATTATGTACTTTGGAATTTCACTCGACAAAATGAAAGCAGAAGAAGAAGAAGAAATTGAAAAAAACTATGGAGACTGAGCAATCTTTTGCGTCCATACATTGTGACCTCCAGTCATAGCTGCTTTCGACGAAATTTACCGGTTAAGTTCGTTTCTGATTCGTTTCTGATCTGATTTGTGTACTTTGTTCGTTTGTCCTCCCTCCTCATAGAGCAAACCACAAACTCTCTTCCACATGCAATTACCCATCAAATGGTGCATACCTATTTTAGCCCCTCGCAGCGATCGTCGTTTCGCTCTCGCCACGCAGAGATCGAACAAACTTTGCCGCGCCATAAAATCACACCTGCGGCGACCTTCCACCCTAACAAAAAGAACAAAAGTCGTCGTCTGACGTTTAAAGATGGGCAATAGACAAACCGTCAGACGAGGTAATCCCTGTGGTGCAAGGCCGTGTGGAACATGCAAAAAAGTGCGCAAAGTGCAAGGTGTTCGGAGAAAAGTGCACGTGGACGAACGGCGATAGGTTGAGGGTACTTCGATGAAAAAGGCGCAGTGACAAGGTAATTAGGTCCACTTGCCGACTGGTCCACTTAGTTGAACTGTCTTGGGCGAACATGATCTGAAAAGTGTAAGAGATTTTGGTGATCGTTCGAGAATTGTCACCGATAAATAAGCGAGAAATTTCACATCAAAAGTGCACCGGTATCACAGTTACATATCCACATACCCACTGAGCGGTCTACTTCCCAGACGCGATCGAGATTTCGCCATCGATATAACAGTGATCAGCAAAGCTCACCGGCTGCGATGACATGTTGACACGAAGATCCGTGATTTACCACCTCTCCGACTGCGCTAACGCTTCCAGATAAGGGTGGCACAAAAGGTCGCCAAGTTGAATTTTATGACAAAATTATATGAAGAAGTTTTTGGAATGGGACAGCTCGAGAATCTATGAATATTCAACAAGATTTGGTGGTGAATTTATATAAATCTTGTCCATCGACTTTCAAATCAGGAAATACAGTCTGCTGCATAATAACAAGGCCACCCTGTTTTTTCATAATTTGAAGGGAAACCATGTTCTGGGTGAAACGTATTGGATTTCTCTCCATGAAGAGTGGTCAAAATTTTGGGAAAATAGGCAAGAAGAATTGCCCTTTCGCGTAGTCGCCAAAAAATGTCACTCAGAACATAGTTTTCCTCAAAATCATGAGAAAACAGGGTGCCCCTGTCTTTATGCAACAGAATGTATACGGTAATGGAGCCTGCTTTCCATCACTTCAGGTAAATTCATGATTATGAATGGGGATTGTGTTGATCGATAATCATGGCAAACGCTTATGCTGACGATCTTGATACCGTGGCTTCTAAACAGTCGCTATCAGTGCGGAATCGATATGATCTTTCATAGCAGAAACCATTCAAATGAGATCGAAATGCCCGAGAAAAGATCGAACTGCTCCTACATGCAATAAAGAAGTGCAAATAAGATGTGTGAATCAGGATATGAAGCGCAAGCCCTAGAGCTTTGAGACCTCTAGACACGTAGTGGGCTTTGTCAAAAGGCTGTGCACGTCAGTAAGTTTGCAAGATCTGTTGATTAACATCGTGGGCTTATGCGGACTAGAGCTCATGCATGCACAACAGATCATGAAACATCGAAAGGAGAAACATCAAAATTGTCTCTTTCGACATGAACGTTCGCTGCAAGAAGATCATCATAAAATCGACATCAAAACAGCGCTATGATAGCCTTGCGCTTTGCGTTGTATCGTTTACTTGTTACTACATCACTGAAATGGTCAAAATGTAGTAATGTAGTCATTAAATTGCGACCATCGGCTGACTAAAACAATATTATTGGATTTGTAATGAAACGCACCAGTCGCCACCGTGTTAAACAATCCCGCCACAGAACTTGAAATAGAACGCAACGTGGCGAGCTGTTCAAGTTGGCGTCAAGGTCGCGCAATCGAATGGTTCGATCTGAACCTGGAAACCAGCAAACAAAATGATCTATGATGCGCAGGACGCTGTTTTGACGCCGCAAATTCGCGCAATTTCCTTAAGGACCGTTGGGAACTGTTGAGGTGCAGTTAATAATGAAAACTGTGGTAGGGAAGGACCACACGGTTAAAACGAGGGAAGTACCACTCAGCTCTGCCATAACGAGGACCATTAGAGGCGATTGACGTTATTGGGAGAGGACAAGATGCACGAGTTCACTTTGGGACGGCTACATGTAACGGAGAAACGTTACGGGGTAAGATAGAAGAAGAAGTGTAAGAGTAAGCGCGACAATAACAAATCAATCGGTCGAGAATCCTGTTCGGCGAGTAAACTTGATTAACTCCTTCGGTGACAGAAATCGTTAACGCGGTGATAAACAGTGAAAACAGAGGAATTGATCCGACCGTAAGTTTCAGAATGGCTCAATTGTTGTAATTCAACTGATACACAGCTTTCTGTAGTCGCACAATCTGGCAAGAAGGTAAACTTTGCTGGAAGCGTCAAGATCACAAAATTGACTGCGACAAGAAAGTAAATAACCCCATGGAACGAGCGTTGTTGCTTTATGAGCCGGAACTGCACTGCAAAATTTGTGGTTGCTTTGATTGAAAAGCCAACACCTTATAAAAGATATTTGAACGGATTTATGCATAAACAGATCGATTATTTTCCAGCAACATGACCGAAAGACAGTAAAAGTGAATTTGGAAATGAACCTGAAGTTCTTCTGCTCTGAAAAGATCGGGCCAAAGCTGCGATTTGGAAGGTACATCAGAGCCCAATAGGAAAACCAATCCCCTATATGTAAAAGGAAAATCGACGTGTTCGTTAGTTTATGTATGTGCTTTCTGTCCGCATGGGACAGGCACCCACATAAAATAAAGACCTAGCGGGAACCGAAAGCGACACCACCCGCTAACGAACCAAACGCATTCTTACTGACCACACAAGCAGTTGGTATACCGCCGTTCTACTCCCACTATGTCTTACTAGGGGTTAGTTGCTCCATCCGAAAGGCCGTTAGCTCTTCCGCGTGTTTGGCGTATGGTGTTTTGCCGCCCTCAAGGCTACTTGGCTTTTACCTAAAGGGTGCGAATTCTCGGGCAGCCTCGTTTATTAATAATTAGAATTAGAATCAGAACGGACTACCCTCTTCTAACGGTGCCATTAGCTTGTGCGAAATCTTGCGAATACGAAAGCGATCCTCAGGGTAAAATTCGAGACTATTTAAAGGTCCTAATCAAATCTAGGATCCACATCGTTAAGCGAAAACGTAGACAAGTCATGAAATAAACACTATCAGAAATGAGGCCTAGTAGTGCTTTGAAAGTTTTATGAAGGCACTTAATCAACATTTCCTAAACGCCACTGTAAAAACGAGCTTCAAAAACTGGCTGAAAAGACAACTCCACAGAAAAAGCACCGACAAAAACTCTTCCGCAAGCACAAATTCGCGAATGTTCGAAGCGCCTAATTAGTGCAATTTAGCTTTGATATCCTATTGTCTTCTGCGCAATGGAAAGCAGCGAAGGGCGACGACGCGCTAAGCCCGAAATCGCGCGCTACGAACCGGTTGGGCGACGTCCGCGGCCGGCGCAGGAATCCCCCTTAGGCGCTTCTTCTTCGCATTCGGGTTTACGCAATGCGCGTCCGTCCGACGACGATCCATTCTGACCGTTCAAAATGCAACAACCCGAGATGACGGAGGAGGCTAACGGCGGCGCAGATGCGAGAGAAGGAATCCACAGGATAGTTTCTCGATGACGAGCTCGAGACGGTGGGCAAGCAGTCCGAGCGTGCGGGAGAAAACCTGCCCACCCTACGCCCTCCACTTCGTTAGAAAAGTGCCCAAAAACAAAGAACACGACTTCGTCAATTCGATAAACACTGCTTTTCCCGTTTCTTCGATGCTTCTGTGACGTCACCATCACCAACAAATTCGAATGGACTTCGCCAAGAAGGCGATCCACCCTAGGTGGGGGTGGAAAACATACGAGTTTCGCGAACTCTGCAGAAAGAAATTCGGGACGCGCACTATAATCAAGAGTTCACCAGTTGAGTTCTCGTCTCAGATCAAATCTGAGCACTGTTCGGGTACACTCTCGGGTACACAACAGATACAGGGTTATCGGAAAGTTCTGCAACGCGAAAAACACAATTTTTCTCAAACAAAACCACTTTAATTCCAAAAACGAACAATACTACGTTATTCAGCACGCTTAATTACACATAAAACGTGAATTTCATTCAAAATGGCCTCCTCTATCGTCGATAGAAGGCTTTGACTCGCATCTTGAAATTTTCGACGATCGCCGCGGGTCCGGATTCGTCAATGTGGTCTTCTCTGATGAGAAGATTTTTACCATCGAAGCGGTCCACAACTCCCAGAATCACTGTTACATGGTGCAGAAAGGCTCCTCGCGTACGAAGCACGTTAAAGCAAGCCATTTCCCCAATTCTGTGATGGTTTAGGGCGAAATCTGCACAACTAGAAAAATTTCCCCGGTTTTCGTTGAAAAAGGTGTGAAAATGGACTCTCAGGTGTAGCAATAAGAGATCTTGGTGAAGCATCTGATTCCCTGGACCGAAAAACACTTATAGGACCACGGACGGGTATTTCAGCATGACTGGATGCCCGCTCGCAGATCGAAATCTACAATAGGATCCCCTGGACCACACGCGAAAAGCATATTCCCTGAATGTGGACCAAGAACACTTAGCCGCCCAACTCGCCGAATTTAAACCCGATGGACTACGCGATTTGGTCCATTCTGGAGGAAAAGGCCTGCCGAAGAAGATACGCCACCGTGGACGACCTGAAGCGCGAACTCCTGGCCGCTTGGGAAGAAATCAGCGTGGGAACACTCGCGGCGATCGTCGAAAATTTCAAGAAGCGAGTCAAGGCCTTCTATCGACGATAGAAGAGGCCATTTTGAATAAAATTCACGTTTTATGTGCAATTAAGCGTGCTGAATAACGTAGTATTGTTCGTTTTTGGAATTAAGATGGTTTTGTTTGAGAAAAATTGTGTTTTTCGCGTTGCAGAACTTTCCGATAACCCTGTACACTGTCATTTACTAGAATGTTCAATTTAATGCGGAACCAGGATCAGATGAGTACCCAAAAATGACGGATAGGAGCACTGTAAAGAGATTGAAAGACTAACAAATTAGATGGTGGGAGGAAGGTGAATTTGGTTATAACAAACATAGGAGAGGATGAATTTAACGAGAACAAGAAGCGAAAACTGTGTGATATGCGCTGCGTACATGATCTTAAGCAATTGGACCCAAAAATTGTGCCATCTAGCACCGTTCGTAAGACAAGAAAACAATGTCATAGACCTTTTTTTGATATCCTGCTACTTTACTTCCTACTTCTACTTTTTGATATCACTATTTAATAATAAATAGAAAAGAACAGCTACATAAACAGAACGAAGCTAATAGAGATGTGTGATTGAGTTACCTTGAATTGAGTAATAAAAGAACGTGGCTGAACACTGACAATCATGCCGTCCAGCCAATGGACTAAAATGAAAACTCATAACTAAGTTTTAGTTTACGAATAAAGCCCACTTCAGCAAACGCGCGTTATTTTGGCGATCGTACGACCAATGTTCCATTTCCCCAAACAGGCCGGTCGCCATACTTGCTTATCTTATCTTATGCTTATATCATACTTGCTGATCACCGTCACCAAACAAAAAATTCTCTTCGGGCGAAAAATACGGTTTAGTCCCACAGGCGTCGAAAGAATCGAAGGAAATGGCGAATTTAACATTCCAGTGTCTTCTACCATGATCACATGCCGCACCGTAGTGGCCTCAAATGCCAAGCTGCGGCATACGCTCTTTAGCTTTTCAGCGCTCTAATAATTTTAGCTTCAATAATCTTAAGGTTCGGCCATAGTATGACAAAAAAAAATTAGAGCATCACGAAACACAACTCCTGTGGTCGGTTTAATTCCAATGAAGAGAGTCTTGAGAACGTTTTCTTAAGCGGGGCAACTGTTGCACTGCTAACTTCTTACTCATAAAAAACGTCATGTGCGGCCAATTGTCCGAATTGATTAAATCGTTAGTAAAGAGTCAATTGGCACAAAAAGTGAACGGTAGTTATTAAACTCGACTCGACAACTCGGCAGAGTCCAACTCGAGTCGATGAGTCAGCGTTTTTTGACTAGAATTCCAACCTTGTTTGTAGTTTTTTCGAACAGTGCTTTTGTGGGGTTTTTCGTTGTTCCGTGTATATCGTTTGGAAGAGCCTTATTCTTTTAAGATACGCTTAAGATAAAGAAAATAAAGAAAACATAATTATTCGCAAAAAAAGCGTTTAGATCGCATCAGATCGCATTCATGCATCTTCCACGCGTCGCCAAGGGAAAGCAGTACTACAAACCACGGCATAATGGAACAAGAAACCGTTTCACAAACCACGTGACGGTTTTCCCATCAAATGATTAGTATGCAAATTGATCCCGCGCGCGGTAAACGTTAAACGTCCCGGAATGATCAATGCAAAACGTTTCACCGAATGGCCTTTCGGCAAAACCGCTCAACAGTGGCCTGCCTGCAACCCCGACCCTTGAAGGTCATCGCTCAAACTTAAAGAAACACAGGGCTTCGGATTACAACGTCGCCGTCGTCTTCGCGCGAACGATAGCGACGCGCCGCAAAACAACGTTATTGTTTAATTAATAAAAACGCGTAAAATGGAACGGAAGTCGGCGTTGACCTTTTATACTTCACGCCTGCGCCATCCTCCTTCTCGCGGCGCCCTTCGGAACCGAAAGCCATCGAGACGTCTCAGTCAGAAGCCGTCGGCTCTCGGTTCCGAACTCAAGAGTGGCACTTGGAGAAGCGACGCTTAAGTCGACTCCCATAGTTCAATCGCCTGGGTGCGGGAGAAGAAGGAGGAAAGGAGCGCGGAGAGATGAGACGAAAAACACTCTTCGAAGCGCGAACAGGTTCCCCTTCCTTCGGCGACACTCGGGGCGACGAAGACGACTTGACGCGATCGGCGAAGACGCCGCGTGCTGCTTGCAGTCCTAAACCGGTATGTGACCCCCGCGAGGGATCTGAGGAACAAATAATCTATTTATTTGGAGAAACTACGGCTATTTTATGTTTCGTTTATTGTGTAAGTATGTCGTAGTTTCGGAAAGTAGGCTAAGGAGCATCGTACAAATTTAGCAAAAGGGTGAAACGTTACTTCACTCATTGAAACGGATGATATTTTTTAAGACGCATAAACGGTGTTTGTTTAACATTGATACGGTTTTTTCTATTCGCATCCGAATCGGGCTGCCCCGGAGATCCCCTGTGGAGTAGAAATTCGTACATAGCCTAGACTATCCTTCAGATTCTTATAGGTTTGCGTGGCCGAGACACAAAAATTGATAATACATGTCTACACAAATATTTGTATCATGAATCTTTAAAATTCCATATTTAGTTAAGAACATGAATTCGGTATGTGGACTTAGTCTGTGTCATACGTAGTTTCTACGAATTCTCTGCTTTCTTTAGCGAATGTTCTGTAATGGTTACCAGAGCGTAAAATGAAGCACTTAAGGCATCTTTCGGCATAACAACTAAGAACCATAAATAACAGATTCGATATCTGAAGGCAACCTCGTCAACTGAAGTAACAACAAAGTGTTTTGTCCGTGCGCACGGAAAAACACACACACACACACAGACCAACGGACCCGTCGGTTCTCCGTTTATATATAGGGGATCAATCAAGAATACCTTTAACGCAGCGTAACAAGAAACATCGAGCATTCAGAAAATGATCCCAAGTGTTTTAGTCCAATTACGATAAAATTTTTTCGTTTATCTATTTTCAGGTTTATCTCACTCATGTAGAGTTCGCTCGTGTCGCGGTGGCGAGCGGTCGGTCCCTCCGGTCGCTCTCTGAGCTTCGGATTGGTCAGACAGAAACCCTATGGCAGTTGTGAGTTTTCCGGCTTCCAGAGGGAATTGGGATACCCGGAAGCCGTAGTCCCACCATCGCTGACAACAAGATGTCCGACGCCAGGAATCCGATGCCCGACGCTGCGTGAGTTGTCATCCCGAAGGTCGCCGACGCTCTGAGGACCAGCCAAGACGCAATTCCCGGACCACGGACCATCAGATGTAAGCTCAGAAGCGTCCGCTGTGCCGCAAACGATGTTCCGCTGCCGCAGCTGAAGATTTGACGATTCCCAGATGCCCCGTGAAATGTGTCGTCTACGACCGGTTCGACATCTACGACGCGCCAGGGATGAAGTCATCTGCCAGACATCCTCTGTTTGTCTATTTTTCGGTGTCGCTCAAGGCATAATGCCTTTGATTCGTGAAATAAAGTCGTAAAGTCGTAAATTGTACTCACTCATGTTTCAAACGTTTTTTTTCTTCAAACCTCTGTTTCTCACCTCAACATGACCGACTCATTCCTACTGAAACTCTATTTTATTATCTTCCCTCTCACAAACTGTTTACAGAGGGTGAGGCGAGGCATTAAGCGATTTATGCGGAAATTCGATTTGGCCCGTTACCCCAGTACATTCTGCTGTATTTTGTGGAAAACAATTGGCTGCTATTCATTAAATTAGCGAGAACAAAGGTACTACGTCGTAAATAATTATTTTCAGTAGCATTCGCTTAATTGTTGATCAGGATCACAGAATGCGTGCGCTTTGATCCTGGATGAGGAACTGCTCCGCTGGGTTGGTATGCACGTGGGTCACGTATCGCATCAAGGCCACATCCTGCTAATAACAAGATGTCCGATACCAGGAATACGGCTGCGTGAGAAGTCGCCGTCGCTCTGCGGACACCACCACCGGCGAAGACGCAGCTTTGGAGAAAACAAGGAACCCATCTCTCCGAAGCACCTGCGAGCTCAGGAGCGTCCGCTGTGCCGCAAAGGCCAACGAAGAAGGTGTTCCGCCGCCGCTTCCGAAGTTTTGCCCATTTCCAGATGCCCCGTGAAACGCACAGCCACCGACCGGTTCGACATCAACGCCACTCCAGGGATGAAGTCCTCTGCAAAGAGACATCCTCTGTTTGTCTGTTTTCCGTGTAAAGAGCAATGCCTTTGATTTATGAAATACAGATTTAAGCAAAAAGATCCATTCGCAAGCCTCATCACACATTTCAGCTTGGAGAACAACTAGAGCCCTAGATCTTCCTCAATATCAAGCAGTACGGCAGGAGGGTGCAATTAATGAACCAAAATCCGTAAATCGTTGTTAAACGACCCATTACTATGGACGATAAATAATTTTTCTGTAAATTTACGTAGCCTCGACACTTCGCAACAGCGAGCAACTTGACCTAGTTCGGTATATCTTCCGTTGGTGGTTTAGTATATCACAAGAAAGACGATTTGCAGAATATTTCTTGTTGAACAAGAAAAAAACCTTTGTGGAATGCAGAAAGAGATTAGCGTCTTATTCGCCGTCCACGAAAAAAGGGCTAAAGAACAAATCCGAGGCACGTGAGCTTCACAAGAAGTAACATCGTTGCTAGAAGAATTCAGTTGGAACGATTAAGTATTATCTGGTATCATCCAGAACAAAGTAGAACTCCACAATCCGCTCAAAGGCTTTGTCTGATCGTTTCGAACTAAACATCAAATCTGCTGAACAATTACATGCAGAAATAAAGAACATCAACCAACGACTAAATTGTCAGGTTTTCGCATATGTTCCTTGAAGATCGCAATGAACTTCACCTTTCACAAGATCACTTCAACGGTCTTATTCAGCTTCGTCACTTCGCGTGGCGAAATGTAGTCATCAGACAACGCGGAAACAACAAGTTGTGTTCGTGCTGAACAACAACCCATTCTTTTCAACAATAATCAACACATGTCTAGACTACAGTATCCAGACACCTTAGTGAGGGTCTCTTTGTATAAGCGGTGCCTTGATGCCTCTATTTGTAAAATTTTGTTGCACTTTTTACAACTTCTGCTGCTGTTCTGTTTTACTAAGATTTGGTTATATACAAGGTTACATTATTCCGTATCGAGTGTATCCAAAACTGTTAAACCACTGCTGCAGCTTCGACCTTTTCGTTTGGGTCTGCCATGCTTGCGTCCTTAGCATTTTCTTATTTTCGTGTCTTCATCTTGTTTTGGGTCTTCCGTGTGGTCTCGTCACGATTGGTCCCCAGTCCATCAGGTACTTCGATCGTCATCATTGGCTATCTTCCAAGCGTATTTCACTTTTCCTTTCTTTGCAGTGTCTGCAACGCCTGCAGTCTTTATCACTTTGCGCAGTCAGACGATTTCTTCTCTAGTAGATGCACTCTAATTAATCAACGTTCCTTCATCCATTGGGCGGCTGCAAGTCACTTGCAGGCGGTCGTCCTTAGCACCCACGTCTCATGATCGTATACAAAAATACAGGTCTACAACCACTCCAGATCTCCCTTTTCGCCATAATCTTGCGCTATTTTGATTTGCAATGGGGTAGGCGTGAAAGGGCAAACATTATGAGGGCACATTTTGCTTTTTCGCACTCAATGCTTTAGTGGATCTGAAACAGCATGGCAGTTATGGTATAATTGGTTTGCTCGTCGCTTATATCTTATTCAAGAAGAAATCTTTCTTCATGACTTATCTTGGCTTAGCTCTGATAATTTCTTCTTTTTGACATGATCCCGCTTCTATTCCGTGTTTTCCCACAGTTACGGGCAATTATACGCGTTATGTGGGTCGCAAAGAAGACATTCACGTTGGTATTCGCATGAGATGTTGTGTCTCATCGTTCACAGGCGGTGACCGATCGCCGCGATTCCGTCTTTTTATATCGTTTCTTTTTATTCCTGCTTCGCGAGAAAGAAAACAGAAAATTCCCGGAAATTATATCACCTGGTCTTTGAGATCTTATTCATGTGATCCAGTTTGCTAGCTCTTGCCTACTTGATTTGAATGAATGATGAATCGACCCCCACATGGACACAAAAAATAAAAATATTCAATTTCATTAAGTGTTGACGTTTGACGCACCAACGGAAAATAAGTTGTTTTGATTGACGGTGTAAGGAGACGCCGTGAGAGCGTGGGGGATACAAAACATCGCGTGGCGGATTAGTTAACACAGAAAAATGGCTATTTGAGAAGGAAAACAACGATTAGCGAACGATTTGGTGTGATCTTCGATAGCTCTTTTTAGTCTTGGCGATGAATATATCGAGATATGACTTGGTTGAAGCATTTGCATCGTGTTGAGCTACATTTTGTCAACTAGCTCTATCCGTGACATTAATACAGCAGCATAATTGCATAGTCTACGTACGTTCTAAACTAAGAGAAAACTGCCGATTTTAGTCTCAAAAAACAAGTATTTTAGTCATCCCGAATCAACTGCAATTTTCGTTGGAAAATTAACAGTTTTTCGATTACAAAATTAAAAATAGAGTTCTGTGATGAGTGCACGCTTACGTCAGCGATAATTTGTGTTTTTTGAAATCAGGGCACTCCGAGTCACAGAGCTGTAAGGTCACAAGTTAGTTGTTGTGAACTGACCTATGTCAGGTTTATGCACTCAGCTAACAACACATATGACTCGGTGTAAATATTTGTACATAATCAATACATTTTTGAACGTTGCATTGGTGAAAATGGTGACAGTGACATAAAAGTTTGTAATCTTTGGGCTACACCCACCGACTTGTACGGTTTCTGTCTTCAACCACGTACACCGTTGGGTCTTGCTTTCCGAATGCACCTATCGCTGTGTTCGTTGTATGTGATGATAACGTGATCGGATCTCAAAAAGATGGCCCTGTCGGATCACCATGCTCTGTTATCGTCAGTGTTTCCAATTGGTTAAGTTATACAACAGCTGATGGAGACATGTAGCATGTAGGTGACTTCCAAAGCTACTGTGCCCACACTGGATGAGCTCATTTCTACTTGCGCAAATAGAGGTCAGATGTGGAAAAATGACACTTCAATTTGCAAAAACTATGACTGCTCGGGACCACATGTTTCCTTTATACGATGATTTTCCTCTTGTCCATTGTATTGTTCCTGTTTTTAGAGGCCTATGCTCTCCTGACGGTCCTTAATCTGGTGCCTCGAGATTGCGAAATTATCTTCGTATTAATTCTGTAATGGATGGTGACTGTCTTCCACCACATGTATCGTATGGTTTTACCTGCAAAAGGCACCTATCCCTGTGTTCGTATTATATCATTGATGATCTCATGGTGGTGAGATAATCTCAAGAAGATGGTATTATCGGATCGCCATGTTATGTTAACACCAGCGTTTCCAGCTGGTTAACTACCATAACAGACAATGCAGCATGTGAGTGACATTTGTAGTGACTCCGCTAGCTCATATCGAACACTTGAAACGTCATAATATTCGATTACTAACACGAGCAATGCTATTCATTAAGGTGAAATCAGCTGAATGAGTTAACGATGTAGGCGAAATGTGCTGTTTTCGATATGACCGTTAAGCGATCGACCCTTTACAATATTAACACTTTGTAATATGATCGTTTCATGTGTTCCAAACGACGATCTTTAGTCTCGTAAACCGATCGGTTCCTATGACGATATCTGAAAAACACAGGATTTTCATTCGAATTCCAATTCTATCTCATTTGATGTGTTAGCCCCCTCGAATCCGCAGATCTTGGCCATTGTGTTTTGCGGAGCACTATAAAAATTTGAGTGTTCACTCGCTCGCTATTGTGCTTGAAGTTGCCCCTTTCGTCACAGTACCGTACGTCACGGCGTTTCCATTCATGAAGTAGCATTTGAAGCTAACGTAGTTAGCAATATTGGTGATTTTGTTTTTTACCTTGATAGAGATTGTGGCTGTCCTTTCCCACTCAGTAACTCAATTTGTAGTTTTTAATTGTTGCCGTAGAACGTGGGGTCCAGTAATTAAATTTTCCTTCTATTCTCGTGAACCAAACCTTAGAATGAGCTTTCAATTTAAGATGCTAATTTCTGAATAGATCTTCAGATCTTTGCTTCAGTCCGGATGACCTCCGCGTTTCGGAGTGAACTCTAGCCGTGCGCGTCCGGTCGTGGCGCGATGATTTGATGCAGCGTCACGTGTTTTTGTGCATTTGGCTCTGGAGTTTGCACACTGTGTAAAAAGCTGACGTTGCCGGAGCTTTTGATCGCATCATTTGCGATGTATCAGAAAGGAAATGTTCGTCTCGGATTGGCCAAGAGGTCTGCTGGTCCCGTTGTAACACAACAGCTTAGACAAATATATATCGCGGTCAGATATTAGCAGAACACCCATTTCTCTAAACAATTACCGTATGCTTCCGATATAATTTTCTCGGCTTTTTCCTATGCCTTTTGATGACAAAAGAAAGACGGCATAATAACGTTGTTTTGACACATCGGAAACGCAGATTTGTGGGAACCGTCTCCTGTTTTCATATTGTGGGATGAGTCAAGAGATGTTTGACGCCATAGCGAAAACATAAGCTATCGCTTCTGGGAAACGTTACAGGAAATCTCTGAATACTGGATATACTGCTGTCGAGGTGTGGTCTTTAGCGCCTTATTCAGGCAGTGATAATCTTAGAATTTAGAAAAACAATGCATAAAAGACATTTGTGTTACCGTAGTCGTAGACGTAACTACATTTTGCCCAACCGGTAGTTGTCAACAGCTTAATGAAATCCTTCGGAAAGACTAAAATAGGCTACCGTATCACTGCGCCGAGCGGAGTGATTCACGTAGACTTTGCTGAGACGGTCGTTAGTTGAAGAGCTTTAGAGCTTTAGGTGTCTAGACGTTCATGAAGAGAATGGCTTCACAGCCCAGCCAGACTCTCTGAATGGGGCTAGAGAGCATCACGGCACACTATGGCAGATAACCACCCCTAGCACCAACCGAGTATTTCATGAACTTGGCCGTGTAACTCGAAGCCCGAGCCATCTGACGGTCAGCCAGTTTGAAGAACATGGTTCACGAATAGATTAAAATTTTCGACATCCATCTGTAGTACTCTCTGGTGAACGGCCCTCTCGGCACTAGTTGATGGATGTATTCTCTGCATGAACGCTAAAAAATCCCAAATGAGAAGCTCTATAAACATCGCGCACCACCTAGCCGACTGAACTCGACAAAAACAAAAAATGTAGGTGTAGGTTGAAGCTGCCTAACAAAATTACTTGATGGCGTTAATTCCACTGTTCAATAGTACTTTTGCTCTATTAGGGTTGTCACAAGGTCACCTCTTTCTTTTAAGTTGTTTGCTTCGACATCTTGCTTCATATCAGCATGTCTTCACAGCCCTAATACTTCATAGAACGGTACGCCACTTCTCCTTCAATTCATCTGTCACCTGTCAAACCTGAAATGCCTAGCATCTTTGGCCAAAAATACTTTACAAGCGCTTTGAATGAGGACCACTAACTGAGACGAGCGGAACTGTTCTGCTTTGTTTTTAGTGTAGCTTATATTAAGACGCTTTGATCGCCCTTAACGTTCTAGGTTACATTTCCTGTACCAATAATAAAGTTAATTTTATTAAGGCCGTAATTACAAAACTGAATTCATCATTTTGATATGGTTAACTTCAGTGCCCTGAGATAGTTGTTATTCTGACTTACATCATGCAGAGCTCAATATTCGGTATAATCTTGTAATTAATTAAATTAGATAAGTGTGCTTAGTTTGCTTCGAAGGCCGAGAACGACTGTTTACTCAGCTCATCCGAACGAACAAGAGTGCCATTGGACGGCCCGACCGATCATTGGGAACACAAATGAAAGACAGAGCCTAATATTGAGATGGCTGAAGACAATCAGCACGCTCTTAACGCTATATGTTCCATTTCCTGTACCATTACGAAAATAGGCAGTAATTATAAAACTAAAATGACCCGGGGGCGAGCCCGTACAGGGAAACAACTTGTAGGACGAGCGTAAGCGAGCCTGCAGACTCATCTTCCTATTCCTCATCATTCTGGAGTCAGCGTAAAGTGACACTTTGTTCTTTAGCCCGATTCCGCAAAACGTAGAACGACATTCAGAACAGAGGCCATAATTACAAACTGAATTCAACGTTTTGATATGGTTGACTTAGGTGTCCTGAGATAGGTGTTATTCTGGCTTACATCATGCTGATCCCATTAGTAGGTACAATCTTTTAATTAATTACATAAGGCAAATGTGCTGAGTTTGTTTAGAAATGGATATTTTTCCCCGAAAATCACACCCGCTGTCTTGGAAAGGGCTCCAATAGCAAGTATTTGAGCGAAAAAAAAAACGACGACAAAACTTTCATACGGTAACTCAAGTGTCTAAAAAAGTCTCAAGTGGTAACGCAGTACATCTACGCTTTTCACCTCCTACCCTTTAAGGACCTTATTCAGAGCAAGGGAAAGCGAAAAGCTGAATCCGACAAAAACGAAGCGGTACAGTACGTCGGAGAAAATACAACCGCATCATCAGAACATCTCAAAGTGATTGCTTGCCTCGCTCTCCTCACTTCGATCCCAGAACCGTTTTTGACTTGTTCTTCCTGCTCTATCGGTGGCCAGTTTCGCTTTTAGGAGCATGTTCACTACTGAACATGTTCTCTCCGAAAGGCACTGTAATTTCCTCATTCTCTTCGTTACTGTTCATTGCCAGCTTTTTCTTAAACGTTGCTTAATCGCTGTTGGTACATTTGTTCCAGCTCTGCTTGTTTGTTTAGGTGTGAGTTCCTTTGTTGGGAGAATTTGACCGTTACTCGACATTTGAGCCGAGCAAGCCTGAGGGCGTTTTTTACATCGTGCTACAACTGCAACTTTTCTAGCCCTAATCCGTTTTTAGATTCAAGAGTTAATATTCTTTTTTCTTTAGATAATCGCTTTTAAGAAGGGGCAGAGAAGCGCTTCTGAATGGAGATTAAATGACATCACGTGCAGCTTTCCCTTCAATTAACCAAATGAATGACTTCCAAATCGTGCAAGTTCGGTGCGTCTGCAACAAAGTCTTAATTAAGATCGTTAATAGTGGGTGGAAGTGCAACACCTACTACACTATACAATCTCGTTTAAGCCTTTCATTTGACACGAGAAGCAAGCTAGACATTTAATTAATTGAGTCAGCACGTGTAGTAGAGATACAAGGTGGCTAAGCGCCTGTACACTTATTCAAAATCTTGGGACAGCATGAACTCCGTATTTCGTGCATAGACTAACATACCTATTCATAAAACTTGACCTTACGATAAACGTTGAACTGCGCTTAACCTACAGCATCAACAAAAAGTCCCCTCTTACATGTCTAAGTTCATCATCTAGCACGGACAGACATCTTGGCGTTACTCTATTCCAGTGCTTAAGCCGATCATGGTTTTCGGCCATATGATGCTATGGCTAATACACCGATTTGGCTGCTCTGCTACTGCGCTCATGCCAAACCTTTCTGTGCAAAACGTGGAAAACCGAACCAAGATCACTATTTTCGTTCCTTGTCCACTAACAATCGCCACTTAACAAGATCAGCAAAACAAAGAGTAAATAGTACTAGAAAATACTGAAGAAGCAGTGTAGAAAAGAACGCCGTGTAGTATGCATTTCACTGTTTTTTGATGTTTTGGATCGAGTGCATTATATTGTCGCATTGTTGGACCATGGGATCTACACTATACTGTACTGTAAGGTTACGTCTTTTGAACCTGCATGTTAGTCAATGCACAAAGTATAGAGTTTATGCTGTCACAAGATTTTGAGTAAGTGTATCCTTAGCCATTAGCCTCGTTTCTCTACTACACAACAATGAAATAGCGAGGAAATAGTGTATTTCATTGTTTTTTTTGGCCTTCTGGATCGGGTGCATTATATGGTCGCATTGTTGGGTCATGGGATTTACATTCTGCACACTCTAGTCCTTAGTATTCGCAAACGTTATCGAATCAGTTTGCGAGGGCGTGGAAGTATAGCTCAGAACATAACAGTCGTGTGAAACTGACGTCGGTACTGGAGGTGTAGCGAACGTTTTCGAACACATCATGTGAGGTATGACTGGGAATCTGATATGAAGTAAATACCGGTTTGATATCAAGCTGATTCATGAACAGTGACACTATGCTACAATGCTTCAGAAGGCGGTAACTGATTACGAATGATCTAACCTATCTATACAAGCTATAAGCTGTAATTGTGTTCAAATTAACCAATGTTCATGCGCCCTTAAAGTAATAGTTTTCGGTGCAGTTCAACACCTCCGCGTGAAATTGTAAATATATGTGTAACACATCACATATATTTAACTATTGAGTACACACATTTAAGTCGACATGATTCACGAACATACAAACAAATATAAACTACTGCTTGCTTGTTCGTTGTTTGTTACTGATTCGTGGACACTTCAAAAGTAGAGGCACCTTTTGCTGAGTACACGTATTCATTGAACCTCCGTCCCACAACGAAGTCCACCGGACAGTAGAGAGAATGAAGTACACCGAAGTCTGCTGCATACTACGGTTTTTGTAAAGTTTTAAAGAACCGTAAAGATCACCTTGTTTTTTCAAGCTTTGTAAGAAGACCGTATCCTCACGTGGGAGCACATGGAAGAGTAACCCTTTCTCTTCCCAGAATTGCCACAAATTTCGAACGCTCCTCTCGGAGATAAGACGGATTAATTCTGAAGTCGGACAGAATAACATTTTAAGCATCTAAATAACAACAAATATGTAATGACTCCATCATTCTCGAGATGGCTCGTGCCGCGGGGCTCTCCAATATTTAGAGGGAACAAACCAAAATTCTTCATTCTGCAAGCAAAATCTCAGCACAGGAAAGACAAATGAAGCCATTGGATGCGAGACGAACGTTTATAAACTCAGTACCACCACTTAACCACCAAAAATCAGTACCACTTAACTGCAATGCTTGCATTTTGACTCTTCAGAATGACTGCGCCTTATCTTCGAGAGGAACGGTCGAACTTTGTCGATATTCTGGGTAGATAGGTAGGAAGGGATGTCTTCTTGTTAAGCTTAAAAAAAACAGGGTGATCCTGTCGTTATCACTGTATATCTGGTAATTACTGCAAGGGTGTGAATGCAGCTTCTTCCATCGAATGCTACGGCTGCGAGAGAACAACACAATGCCTCTTTTAAACTGTTCCTTACACGTTGCACACCATCACAAATTTTAACTTTAAGCTGTGCTTGAATGAACTCTACGAACCCGTGGAAATACCTCAGTTGCAGATCGTTAACCCACTGGTTCCCAATCGCCTAGCACGTCCAGAGGCACGGCTGTCAGCTGATACTACAATTCTTTACAACCGACCGCTCCATCCGGCGGGATCGCGTGCTGCAGAATCCATTTCTGCCTCATTTGTTTTCCGCAAAACCACAACTTGTTTGCGCCAGTTACCGTACACCGAACGACCACAAATTTGAGGCTTATAAATTTGCGCGAGGTATGCGGCAGGTCCCCGTTGAGGATCGCTATTTCAGCGATCACCTTCGTAGGTATTTCGTGGGAATTTGGCGAAATGCTGTCTCCCACAGAGCCGCCAATGGAGACAATACGCAGTTCCATATCTCAGGCGACGTGACGTTGGATGTGAAAGCTATTCAGAAGGCGCCAGAGCCTCTTTCACTGAGGCAGATTCCCAGTTTCTTTTATTAGGCTGTCGGTTATCACGGCAGTTCGTTAAAAGACACATAACTGACTGAGTGAGTCACATGCGATTTGCTTCACCGGTTGTCGGAAGACATTAATGTCCGTAGTGTCAAATTTTTTTTCCTTGGGAACATTTCTCGTTCCGATTCTCACCGAGGACTGAAATGAAGTCCATACAAATGTATAAAGCTGATCGTTACAAGAATGCCACATTCCGAAGAATCGCCGTTGAACTGAACTTTCCAACAATTGCTAACAAGCGTAGATTCTTACTGGACCTACTTTGTGGCTTTAAAATGCAATAAGCTGTAGAAACAACCGCCTTTTTAATAATCACCTTTTTATGTGGCGGGAAGGCACTACATTTGAAGAGCCGGAAAGGAACACGCAATCTTCTCCAGGAACAGGCGACAGTGGACAGCAACAGCGCCACCACATCTCACTGGTTGAAGCCCATGTTGAACCCCACCATCGCGTTCCTTCCGGATCTGCCTCTTCATCGCTTCGAAGCCGGTGTACAGCTATGGGACACTGATGGGACAGCTATCTTCGACTTCAACTGCACTAATGAGGAAGAGAAGCATTCTATGGTTTTTTACTGCGCACTATGAGATATCTTGCATGGTGAATGTCACCTTTCTGCCACTTCTGCCAAAACTCACCTCACCTCATTTAAAATGTGATGAGTGAGTATATTCATCATCAGGTTAAGAGCTGAATCATCTCGAGGTGTAGTGAAACACAGCGGATTTCTATTTAACGAATAAGACACGACTTTATTTATGAATCAAAGACATTATGTCTGTCATGACACTGACAGCGAGGATGTCTATTGCTAAAGGCCTAGGCAGGCTTCATCCTTGGCGTGGCGGTGATGTCGAACTGGTCGCTGGTGGCGCGCTTCACGAGGCGTCTACGAAACGTCGAGCATCCACGAACGACAGTGGAACTTCTCCTTCTCGGGTCGTTTCGCCACGAGAGAGAGAGTCCTGAAGAATAAAAGGCACTTTCAAAGAAAAGCCACATTGACAAGAAGATATGATGAAAAAACCCTTTCCTTCGCTGCGCGATCGCAAGCAAGAGAATCACACTGAAACGACCACAGAGATGGTCCATGTTCAACCGTCGTTCACTATAAGGAAGTTAATGTCTGTGCGTCATGAGCTTACTGTAGACAATAGAATCGGCTGAAATGTTGCCTATCGATACAATTTGAGGGAGCTGGCAAATAATTAACGATTGTACATGATAGTGGGCATGTGTGATTCACTAAGATACAATCGTAAATGACGAGGAAGCTGGAATAGAGGATCGGATTGTATATAGTGAGAAAAGGAATTTCTATCCACCAGGGATCGTAGCCATTTCACTAAGTCTAGCGTATCGATGAATGATTAGATCGAAATCGTATCTGAACAACGTGAATGTCACTTTGCCTTCTGTGTTTAAAGGACTGTTTCGCAAAGCGCTTAAAAAAGCGCTCAAAGCGCTTGTCACCCTTTGCACGGCTGTGTTAATTTTCTAGAAAATTCGAACGTTTCCCCAGTTCACCTATAATTTGGGCGAAACTGGTTCTTTGCGAATTCCCCCAAAAACGCGGTTGTTTCCTCGATCTTATCGCGTCGAAACATTTCACTAGTTTAGCGCTGTTCTCATGAACTGATCAAATTAAGATGTCATAGTCCGCAGTTCATACGGTTGTGGCGTTATATCCAGTAAAGTAAAAACGCACAGGGGTGGCTAAACACATTGATCGGTTCCTGGGAAAGACGGATTTTCAATTACAAGCGTAATGAAGTTTTTAATGTCAGCAATAAAATCTCGTGAGAGTATGGAGTGTTTTTCAGAATTTATACGATTTTCACAGGAAAGTTTTCAAGCAAGCCTTGAATCTAGCTGGCTTGACAGCTTCTCACCAAACGTACAGCCGGAAGCAGTGGAAAATAGCACGTTCATGCCTACAGTTAATCAAGGCACCACTTATAAAATCATTAACCTATTTGCAGACGGAACCTGAAATAGGATATTAGTGAGCACTTTTCAGGTAACTACCACTCGTCGTAGGTAAACTCAGTTAGTTGGTGTGCTTTGCTTAGCACAACGTGAGAGCTGGAACCAAGAGGACGCCGAAGTGGAGGATCCGAGGTGACCACCGAAGGTTCCTTGTCGCTATCGGCTGGTACTGAAGATGGCCAGAACAGAATGTGTAGGACATTAGGGAAATAAACTGGCATGTGGTGACTTTTCTCCGGGTATATGGACAATTATGTGTGAACAAATGTGGCCTCCCACATCTGGATTCATCCGGACTGTCCAACGTTTCTCTGCTGTCCTGCTGGACTCAGTAAGAGATCTTTGAGGAACTAATCGTTACCGAATACACCGAAACAGTGGATAAGCTTTAGACGGAAGCGAACCACGATGGCGAGGGTGGCAAAGAGGAATGTCAGCATTCATCTCCTCTTTCCAAATGGAATGTTTCTTCAAAGTGGCTTATTGATCATCGTTTACGAGAGGGCCATAATAGCTTACATGTATTTTTATTTTTATTTATTGCACACATATGTACTGTACACTACTATATCTAAACGCACACAAAAACAAACAAACAAACAACGATCAACGCGGGGCAGCGCGCCCAACGCTTGAGAGATACATACAGTTTCGCGATGAGAACATAATAATCTGGGAGAGTATTTGCAAATAATAATAAATTAATGAATAAATAGACGTCAGAGGAAGGAACCCGTGCGTAATGATATTTATAACGCTGACCTATCCGGTGTGAGAGGATTGTGTTGTATGCGGGAGAGATTCTTGGAATGAGGAACGGGGGGAACCGGTGGCTAGTTAGCTGCTTGGGTCTGTGGTCGGCTGGTATCCAACGGCCGATCGCGTTGTTAGCACTCGAAGATGGGGTTCCTCAGCTGGCGACGGAAGGACTTGGATCGCTGAAGGAAGAAAGTCGTTAAGAAGGGCTGCTGGGGGCATGTGGTCTTACCAGAAGTCTGTCGAAGTCTCTGCGGGTGGACGAGTTGCCGTCGTCGAAGAAGCTGGCATAGAACTCGACGGCTTTGCGAACCTGGTCCTTGTCGTGGGAGTGGAAGTTGGGGAGGGGGTAGGTACGGTACTTCTCGTTCTCCATCAAGCACTGCGGGACGTAGCAGCGATCGCGGAGGGCCTTGTTGACGACGAGGATGCCGGTGACGTGATGGTGGCAGGCGCGGGCAGCTGACTCGAGGAAGATGCGGAAGTCTAGAACTAAGACATGAAGTAGGGAGTACAATTGGGCACACTTACCATTGAGGTGACGGATCACTCCACGCTCGTCCATAGCGCGCACAAAGTAGATGAGGGCCTCGGCGTTGGTCAGGTTCATCTTGTAGGCTCGCATGAGATTGACAACCTCGATGATCTTCAGGTCCATGTCCTTGTCGGCATCGGCTTCGTCGAAAAGGTCCTCGACGTGGTCGGCGTCGCGGACGTTCTTGTAGGTCTGGAAGAGTTCGCTGGGGCGGATGTGGCTCTTGCGGGGCTTCTTCTTGTCGAAGGGGCTGGAGGGCTGTACGCGAATGCGGAACTCCTCGAGAGCCTTCGATTCTTCGGGGGTCAGATCTTTTTGTTTGTTGATCTCGTCGGCCTTGATGGGATCGAAGGCTGGACTAGCAAGGTCCTTGACTAGCTTCTCGAAAGCTGAAAGCTCGCATTTAGATGATCCCTAGGGACACTATAAGTTACCTGCAAACGTCAGATGGGGCTTCATCTCCTCGATGATTCGCTCCTCATCGAGTCCCTTCTCCTGAGCCAGGCCACTCACGACCTTCATCATGTCTCCTCGGCTGACCAGGTCATCTCCATCACTGTCCAATTCCTAAAGGAACGCGTAAGCGACAGGGGATCAATGGATGCATACCTGGAAGAGATCTTTGAGGAACTGATCGTTGTCCACTACGCCTAGGGAGTGGTGAAGCTTTGGCCGACAGAGAACCACGGCCACGAGGGTGGCGAACAGGAACGTCGTCTTGATTGGTGAGCTCGACATCGCGCTGAGAGTTAAACGATTGGATCGCCTGGAATAGAAGCCGAATTAGAGAGCTGCCCGACCACCGATCGCGATGGGAGAGCGAATGATTTGAGCTTAGATACATTATTTATTTATACGGCTCCGAAACCTAAAAGGGTTGAGAGGCTCCGCCAGAAGGCACCATCCCTTTTCCCACACGACGCCCCGAGGGGCGTAGGCGCCACGCCCCTTCCAACCACTGAGCGCCTGAGGGGTTGGCGCCGCCCCGGCGGGCGCGCCTCCTCCTCCTTTGACACCGGCTCCGAGCGGCAACAAACGCTTTTTTCTCAAGGTTCCAATTAATTGGTTTTGGGGCAATCTATGGTCGGAGGTGGCGGAAGGGGAGCACAGAAGTCGGCAGATTAATAATTTGATCAAAGCTTGGATAAGAGGATTTTCTGAATAAGGGAGGTAAGGCAAAAAAGTGAAAGTAGAATCGAAGAGGCCAGTGATGTGTTACCAGTGGTAAGATCTTTGTAAACGGTCTTAAGATGCTAAAAGAGGGTCAGCATTTGGAGAACCTGATGTTCCTTATTTGTGCAATCGCTGAACATGCTAATCCCATACATGCATTCTCAAATGCCACTACTAACATCGAAAGAAGACATCTAATATCATCGTTAGTTACTGGTCTCATGGATAACCTTCAAGATAAGCCTAATCTGCTTGGCTCTTTTTCTTACGATCTTTTGCATATTTCTGGAACCTGAAACTCTAACGGCTCCATAACTCACCAATCTTAACCTCCTGAGACTCGAATAGTGAACTGAAGTTCTTACGACACAAAATTTGGAGGAAGTGAAGAGAAGATCTGTAGGTTAAACACTAACTGAATCTCTAGGGCGATCATAGGAATTCCCTCCCAATGGACGGGTAGTCCTTTGCCTGCCTCAGAGCATCCATAGTTGACATCCCTTCTCCTGTAGGATGATGAAAAATCGTGCGGATCATGCCACTATATATACACATAATCCACATGCAGATTACCAGCGTTTTCCGCTTGGATAAACAAAAATAGCTTCCAGAAGGATGCGAAATTCCGAGAAAAACAAAAGCTGGTTTTTGCTCTCGTTGTTTACCTTAACATTTGTGCAATTCAGGGCCATTGTCGAATGTGGAATGCTATTTCACATCATTTGAGTGGAGGAGCTGCTATAGGAGAAGTTTCACATTGGGCCACTGCACTCTAGATCGTGCAAGATTGTATCCGTAACCTCCACTTTGAATTCAAAGGTTGCAGCTTGTACCAGTTCGCAGTACCTACTTTAAAATCACGTCAGAGGGCAGTTCAGAATTTAAACAGTTTTGTTGATATTTTTCTGTGATTTGTAGTTAAATTTCAACATTTATGTGACGAACACATATGCGCAGGCGTTGAAATGTCACCTACCAGCAGTGGCCGGATGCTCATCTCACTTTCTGTGTCCCTCTTTGATATTTAACGCGTGACGCATGCAGTGTCACACTATGATATGCAGTTTACGGTACACACTACGGCTGCAAGAACGTGTGCATTTCACTGAATAGCTGAGAGAAACTTTCACGAAACATACGAACGAAGGCTGTTTTTAATTACCCGTTTCGTCGAGAGGCGTTTGTATTGTTATTCTAAGCTCCTCGGTGTCACATGGGAAAAATCAAAAGCGAAAACAGTAAGTGGGCGTAGTGAACGACGACGAAATGAATGTTGCAAGATGGGGGGACTCAAGACGTGAATTATATCAAACAAACGTGAAGTTGTATGTGATGACGTTGAAACTGCAGGAGTGACGTCTCAAAAACAGTAATGAATGTACAATATTCCTGTCTCGTGGGTTGCTCATCGTCATCAAAATAGGCAAAGCATCGCCTTCTATTCGTCTCGGGGGAATCTTTGCTCTATAGAGTTTCAGAGGGCTTTATAGGATGTCATCACTGATGTGTTCATAGGCCGAAGTGTTTCTGTCGCGTCTCTGTCTAATTGGACACTTACGAATGTCTAGACTGCAATCCGATTCAGTGGAATTGTCTCTGGAAATCCATTATGGAATATCATTCTCAGCTGATCTGTGCGGTCTGCAAAAAGACGTCCACTGAAAATAGCCCACGTTAGATCATGCTTACAGGCTGGGTTTCGAATCGGGAACATAAATCTTATAAAGTTGTTTGAACCCGGCGCCCTTCAGGCACCATTTCATTTACTCTTGAATTGTAAAGCGTCATACAAAGCACAAAGAAGAACTCTATCGCACCGTAGTCTTCGACGGCGCAGACTTCAGAGTTGCAGTAGGTTTTAGATCGGAGGACAGTGACGATCTTTTTGGCAAGTCATTGGAACAACGAAGAATCCATGAGTTCTGGAGACGTCATAAAGAGTGGGATTGGAAATAGTTGCAAATGCCCTTCCCTATACTTCTTGGTCAACTCGAGAAGTTTAGCGATGTTTTGGACTGCAGGTTCCACTTCCTTAACCCTTTTTTTGCTTTGCGTGAAATAACACTAACCACAGAGTACATAGTGTTCACCCCCCTCAAGCGGCGATGTAGCTATTCTAATCTTTAGATCGTTTCAAGCCGGACCCAAATCCACCTTCTGAGCTGTACTTTACTAATCCCTCAGGAATGAAAGGCTAAATCTTCCTCTTGCGGACGGATGATCTGCTCGTGGCTAACGGTGTGAGTGATTCTAAAGTACAGCTCAAAAGGTGGATTGTGGAATTGGCTGTCGGGTGGCTATTTTAAGAATAGCCACATGAAGGCAAACTGCACGCTACGGAGACCACATAGTGAGCGTTTGAAAGAAATTGTTTCGACGTTTTTGACGTCATAAGCGCCGTTTTGCGTAGTGACTATTCAAGACTGTCGTTAAGTATGAGTAAGTGATTCGGACACTGTGGGCGCTCATTAACTGTCTCGCCTAAGTGTTTGAGGGGGAGATGACAGTTGAAAGCTTCCGGAGCTGTGCTGAACTTCCTGTACAGGAATTTGTCGCACTTCCCGAAATATGTGCAAAATTGAAACATCTGAGATTGAGAGTAGCCAGACAAGGGTCTCAATTGAAATGTTTCGATGCTTAAAAACATAAAGGACAGCCTGAAATTGCTTGGACAATCGCTGGCTACAACCCACTCAATTGGACATCTCTGCTCAGTACTTTTGATGCAAAAACAGGGGATTAGATGAGAAATGACCTGTGTGTGTAATGGTCTACATTTTAGGCTGTTGGTCGTAGGCACATGACTTAGTTCCTCCAGTACGTAAGTAGACAACGCGCTGTGTATACAGGGAAACAGAGCACTGAAAAACATCAAAGGGACCATAGGGTCAGAAACTGAAGAGATTCGTTTTAGCTCTTTCCTATGATTATTGCTGTTGAATCCAGAAAACAGTCGTTCATTGTTTGTGTCTATAAGCCCCAGAAGCCCGAATCAAAGAAACAGTTTCTGGGATTTTGAAGTAAATCGGCACTTTGTGCGTGATTTCTGATTTGGTTTTAGGTGTCTACCTTCTAAGTATCTTCTCTTCTGCTATGCGCATCCTGTACTTAACCCCAATGTAGATATTCCTAAAGACTCAGACGTGGAATGATGATGTCAAACAGGAAATGCCATTGTGAATATCAAGGGATATTTTAAAGAACTCAACCTATTCTCATTTGAATTGGTGTTCTGCGAACGGTTTCGAAGTACTTGCCATCTTGGTGCAGCAATGAAAGTTGATTAAAGTTTAGTCATTCCTACGAATCCAATGGTTGCAAAACGGGTGGGCGAGTCATAATCGTGTGTCCTGCTGCGTCTGGCCGTAACTTAAGTAATTCGTAACCTAAGGTCTGAGCTGAACCACTATAATTCCCTGGCCCTTGGCAGACCCTTGACGTTAGGTAACAGTGTGACGAGATGGAAATCACTTCCGGAGAGCATGAAGAAGGTCAAATGTTTTGAGCGCCGGAAACGAAAGCGCATAGTTCCAAAGGTTCAAAAGGAGGCTATGAAAGCGAAGGCTACTGATGTAAAGCGGTGCGGTCAGTTGTGAAAGTTCAGGAAGTACATCATATACGAAGAAGCAACAGGCTTCTATGTCTCAGGCGGTTTATCAAAAGAAGCACAGATAGACCGGGGACAATAAGCCGAGGATAGGTGCACTTCCTGAACCGTGATCAGTGGTCATGATATCAGTGAAGCTGCGTACCTTGGCAGAATGAGATGCAAAAAAAAACAAAGAAAATAAGATCACAATTGACTACGTTTTCTCTTTGTGGTTATGATGGTTACGGTCGGCCAAAACAATATAATAAGGGGACTAACCACTACCCTCCTCGTTTAGAAAATGTGTGTCCGACAGGCTCTTCCAGTAGCCATTTAAGTAAAGCATGGAACATGGTAAAAAATGCGATAATTTAGCTTTCGATATATGTGAAACATCCTGTTGTTATCTACATATAATATCAACGCATGCGTGTAGACCGGCGAAGTCACTAAATATACATTTCTCAGAAAACCAACGCCTGAGTGGGAGCGCCTACCGTATCTTCTAAAAAAGGAACTTACGGACCAGTACCTCTTTGCACTTCTTAACGATCCGATTTTCAGCGTCGCCGATCTTCAAAGAACAACTGCAGCAATTATTTAATTTTTCTCTTACATCATACATCTGACGCAGTCAAGAATCTGGAAGCATTCTGGCGACAATGCGGAAACGGTAAAGGTCACCTGAAGGAAACGAAAACTGCACATAACCGAAAAACGGAACGATTCACATTTCCGCTGAAGCGAATTCACGGTGACATCAGGCCAACATGAGCGGACTAAACTCAGTTTGTCCATCGCGTAAGCCATGCGGAAAGGTTGGACGATGCCTAAAAATTCATGCACCGTGAAGCGAAGGGCGCCATTTTTGAAGTGCGCAATTTGGGATGTTTTGAGGAGTATTTTCGAATGCCCCAACAAAAGTGACGTCTCCGTTATTTGGGGGAATCAGTGAGCAGGACACAGTGGCTTGTGAACGAAAACAGTGAACTTGAAACAGAGGATGGAATAATTTATGAGGCTATACTTTGAGATAGCGCATCCGGCAGAACATCGAAGAGGGTGGCTGTGGGTGGCATCTTCATCAGGCAGGCTATTTTCGAATGTGCCAGCTGTAATAAAAGTGACGTTTCCTACATTTTTAATACCGTCGTAAAGATGACCGTGATCTGTGTGGTAGACGATCGGTGAACGTGAAACATGAGGATGGTCAAAACAAGCCAGTAAAAATTCTATAAATGAAACTGGCATGTCTATTTTTAGATGAACTGATACATCGAAGAATCGAATGTGAATCCAGGAACCAAAGTGTTCTATTGTGCATCATCGGAGTTCCATAGGCTTCAACCGCCACTATGAAATCTTTCCTCTATCCGGTGATCACGAAAAGTTTCTTTTCTAGTTGGTCCTTCAAATCGGAACACAAACTACTTGCTCACTCAATACAGCGCTCATTCTAGTGCTGCATGTTTTCCCCATAAATGAGCACAAATTCCTGAAAACCACGTGACAGTCGGCGTCCGTATCTGATCGCAAAGCTCAATTCACGATCTTTAAACACCGATTTTTGATCCACCCGCCGTCATGCCGTGTTTTGCAGCACCACGCGAATTCCACATGTAATCTCCTATTTCGGCGAATGATGTTTGTTTTCGAGCAGCGGGATAGCCGCGCCGTCTGGATGACATTTAACGAGGAAGTCGTGTGTGTATCGTATGTGTGGAAACCTAATTCTGATTCACTATACAAGTACTACATCTCGATGAAAAGATATACGTCGACGTGTGAGCAGACGTAATTAGATGACGTTTAATTATGACATATGTTTTTGAATTGCCGACGATCCCACTGTCGTGAATGGATACGTGCTCAGGAATAAAGCTACATAGAAAGCAGATCGACAACATACAAATAGGGAACTTGTCTGGGGCTACGTCAAAAAGAAAGCGAAGAAATTTGCGAGACTTCCCGAAAATGACGTTTCGCTTGTTTTGATTTAGAAATGATGAAAACAATGAAAATTATATGTGAAACAAGATATGGCATGGAAGTAGGGGACTCTAGAAATAACCAAAAGTGACCTATAGAGAAACTGGACGCTTTGATCAACTTCAACGGAGGCTCTCTTGCCTTACCCGAATGCGATTACTTGTTTCATCAGGTCTTTACCGCGAATGTATCTATCGGGATCATGGATGGAGTTCCAGCAACTTCAAATGTTCGCAAGTTTGTTTTGGGGGCAGTGAAGCTTTTTTAAGTTTATAAGAAAGATACCTTTCTTCCAAGGGGCTTCTGGAAGAGAGATAACAACCGGTGTGAGTTGTGCCCAAACCAGTCTCCAGATCGTCAAAGGTTCAGTCTGAAGTTTCCAGCTATGCATGCTGATTCGGTGGCAGTTTCCTATTTTCTTTATATACTACTAGATTAGAGCCGTAGTGTTGCCAACTCCAATACCAATTTGCCAAAATATTTCGGGATGCGCTCGTTTTTGGCGCTGCCGCAAGAAGCCGAAGTCTCTTTTAAACTCCCAAATCTGTAACTGCTCCGATAATGGTTTTCCCACCTCGCCCCCTGTGCCTCATGGTCACGCCTCGACCGGATTTAGCCTCTTCGGCTCACCGATGGTCGCTCATACTACGGTCATCGCTATGTTCGAATATCATCTCCACCCGAAGCTAAATGAAATGGTATCCTTCTTTAACGATGGGAGACATCTCCGCAACACAATACGGTTGATTCGGGAAGGTGAATCGGAAATTGGAGTGACTACTCCATTCGCTTTTCATTTTCTGAATGACTGTTTAACGCACATTCATGTTTGCCTAATAAGATATACGGCGCTATATCGCATTACGTTACCAGTTAGCGTCTCGTCAGCATGCGTCATCCCCGTCTCACTAATCCGTCGGGATGCAAATGAAAACATCGGATGTTCACCCTGAATTCGAAAGTAGCCGTCGGTCCAAGAGTCCAGGGAGCGTTCTTCGAACAGCGCCGTGGGTTCATGTCGGTGGCCGCACGCTAAGTGGCGAAAAAAATGTTGCCAAGCGCCAGGCATTGCGTGACTCGATTAACGAGACTGTAGTCGGCGGCGAAGCGGCGGAAATGTAGGTTCTCTGAGCGATTTGGCGGATTGCATGACAGGAACTGCGAAAAAGGTTTGCAGGTGGAGGAAGCTAGACAATGGGATGCTGTGAAGGTGTCAGATTGTAGGGAGAGCACAAAAAGTTGGCTTCTGATAAGGCCTGCAGAAATGTGCATGATGTGTGGCAAATCAAGATCAGAAAAATGCCGTTGGTATGAAATTAAGGCTAGGTTCAGAAGTAAACAAATTTGTATAAGTTCATAGAAGTTTGAGTTCACAGAGGCGTAAAAGACAAAAAAATCTTCATGATGATAATGGACATCGATAAATTATTCATTCTTGCCCTTTAGGCTAATGAGTTTGTTGTGCAGAAACTTCTTTTCAAGCTGGCACCGCATCAGAAATTCGACTGGCATATAACTTCATTAATTTAGGAACTTTGGACCCTTAACGGACGAGTCTTTAATTGACCTTAGGACGGCTACTACGGGGAAGGAAACAAGTCCAAATGGAAGTGAAGCTGGAAAAGCAACGATTCACTTGACTGTTCCGTTATGGTACACACCATACAAAAGCGCCTTTTTGCATTTTCCAGAAAACAGTGCTTATTTTGTAGCCCTCGAACAAGAACTGCTGGAAATTTCTTGTTGTCATACTCAGAAGATACGAATCGAGCTCTGTAGAAGGCCTAATTGTAATTTGTCGACTTGCTGTGCAGCAAACCACAACTCCAGTACATTTCTGCTCTATTCTGGATGCGCTACAAGTACCTTCCAGTGCCTACCCAAATAAAAAATTGTCCATTTTCTGAACGATCAAAAGGGGCAAACGTCGACCCCACGCAAATTTCTATTGTAGCCACTTTGTCTACTAAACTTTGGCCTCATTTTGTATGCGAATTGCGTCCGTATGTTCGTCTTTAATGAGGTACAAGTACATCGGGAATATATAACCTGAAGATACAAATTTCTTTCCTCGAACAGTTCTGGATATAATTCTTACATAGAAGTTTCCATGCATAGCTACCGTAAGCCACAATTGATCACTGAATTTTGCTTCTGGGATCAATCCACGCATCCGTTGAGAAGCGGAACAACGACACCCACCTACAAGGAATTCCATTTAAATGTTATTATAAATGTCATTGGATCTTGACCATTCAGAGATCGTTTGGGCATTTTGAACACACTGCGATTTACCTGTTTTGAGGATAATAAGATTATGGGTGGTGAGATTAAAAATGCAATGCACACCTCCCGGTAAGTGGCTTGAAACGATCATGATGGAGATTGTCTCTTATCTCAAGCTTTAACACATTTACAATCCCACACATACGCTGACCTCGAAATCTTCGAGGAAGCAAAAGGCTGAACACTGCTGTTTGTTTGTGAGCACTGTTGGTGCGGCCGATCTTTCATTTGTGTTCCCAGCGATCGGCCGGTAGTCCACTTGCTCTCTCTGAGGTTCATTCGGACGAGTTTTGGAGGTTCATTCATTCACATCCCGCCGAGAAGACCGTCAGCTCTGCCCTACCTCCCACGCCGCCCACTCAACCCGAGGAATCGCTCCAACTCCGAAGTGTGCTCTGCCAGCTGATCCACAGATGGGAGTCCTCTTTGTCCGCTGAGCTTCACCATCGCGCTACTTCCGGATAGAGCTTCTTCACTGCTTCGAAGCTCGCACACACTGATCGGTTAGCCACCTTCAACTCAGACGTCGCGCCCTGCGCCAAACAAAGAAGGAAAGCAGCGACAATGTTTTTCGTTGCGCATTTTGGAATTTCTTGCATGGTGAATGCCATTGAGCCAAGAGTAAATAGAATGGTATGTATGCCCATTTGCATGTGGTGCGACAGGGATGGAGTTGGATGGTCGTGGCTTCTTCGTACGACGGTGGAAGTATGGCTCTGTGTCTGGGAGCCGACCGCTTACTCAACCCATTTCTGAGAGAGCGAACGAGCAACGTCAGATCCTCAAGCGTCAAACAGATCGTCGGCGACACAAATGGAAGACCACCCATACTGGTACCATTCGGGGTGGCCAAAAATGGCATCTAGACAAAAGGCTGGACTACCATTTTTGCGAGCATCCAAGCACGAGTTCGGTCGGTTTCCTTCGTTTTCCGACCGGTCTCATCTCAGGAAGAAAAGCTCACGGAAATGAGATTCTAGACTTCTCTCTAGATGCCATTCCACCCTCAGCTTACGGCTTCTATACCAATTCTTACACAAAAACTTACAGGGTACACTCCTTCGTTAACTCTTAAAAGCTACAAAATGATGTTACATGCTATTTCGCTCCCAGTTTCATGAATTGTGCTGTACTCCTTGTAAAAACTGTTTGAATAGCTACGAAACGGTTTTGGGAGAACAAGGCATGTCGGGTTGTAGTTTTTCATATTTTTAGTACAAATCGGGTCGCCGAGAAAAATGTTTTTCACAGAACTGCAGCTCCTTCCAAATGCCAAGGGTGCTAGAGGTCAAATCCCATCGAACCCATGTAATGTAGTCTCTCCTCTACGTCACGTGTTTACCATACTTCGTTCATCCGGCATATGTTGAGATCGAGAGAGGTTTATGTCTGGAACGTCCAAAACGGAAATCAGCTGAGGCAAACATTTTAGATTTCGTCGGGATCAGGAATCACCACATGTTCGTCCCGGAAATTCAATTAGTTTTTTTTGCCTCGAAACCGAACATTTTTGTCGACATTTACTGTGATTTGAAGAGGTGTGAAGTACGAGAGATGTTTTCGTTTTTTAAGAGTTTTTTTATTTCAGACCGGATTAGGTGACGCTCTGTATTTTGTCTGGCCTTGACCACACTGAATGTAGATTGTGAGAAACTGTGTGTGCGCCTAAAAATAGCACCTCAGTCGATCTGTGAACTGGGGCCTAAGAAGTAAAGTGCAGGCAAAAATAATTGTGAACGTACGCAATAGTGAAGACAAAAAACAACATGTGGGCAAAGGAAGACAATGGTGCAGCCTGGAAGGGCACCACATGTCGTCCGGCTTTAAACGTCGCCTGGAAAGGACAGGACGGTTGTCAACCATACGAGAACTAAGAGACCAAGAAAGGAAGTTGTTGAAGGGGGACACGAAGAAGAAGATCGGCTGAACTAAAGGGAAAAAGTAAAATTTATGGATGAAGATTGATCTTAAAAATGAAAAAAAATATGTTCGTCTCGTTAGCTTGGGGTTTTCAGCACGATCCGTTAGTGGAACTTTCAGTTTGTGCTTTCACGTAAAGATTACAATCTTGGTGGTAAGTTAAGTATAATTTCATTTTTGCCATATTTCTTGTGGTGTGCCCTAATGTCTGCAAATCGAATATAGTTTATGGTTTGTGACTCACAGTTTCACCGATGCCATACACAAAAAAATGGCTGCGTTAGGCTCTTTCTCAACGGAGGTATAAATATCATTTTCGATCAGAGTGCATTTCGAAAAAATAGACCCGACAACCCCAGTTACATATTAGGGGAAACATACGGTAACATTCAAACGAGTACTTGGGGATTATGACGTGACTGATGAACTTTTAGAAAAAGTTTCCAGTGACGCAGTGATGTGCATCGAAAGAGCTCGACGGTATAATGTAAGTTAGGGGCCATCAAAGGGACACGACATCCTAGGGTCACGACTATGTTGCATTTTAAGCAGAGCTTTTGTAAATCAATTATTCGATATAATTTATTTAATTATATTGCACCAAAAGTGTCGGAGTTTTAAAAGTGTATGTCTACTGGTGTAAAGGCGCGCATTTCACCCCAGGGTGGTCAACATTCGATGTCTCATAAATCGGAACACGTGGTATCCAGAGAGGTCCAAGTTATATGATGGATGAGCGGGAATCTCTCAGCCTAGTTCGTGGACTTACTGTACTTGAGTCTTTAAACAAGCTGTACGTTGCTATGGAACAGGGTAATCTTTTTCTTGTCTGGTCTCGTTTTCCACGAAGAAGTGGTGACCTTCTGAAGTTGTTCTGATGTTGGGGCTTGGGATTAGGATAATGCTCTTCTTCTGGAGCCACCTACTGCGGATTCCTTCGAACGTTAATGGTTAGGGCCTATTTTCCGTCATCTGTGACTAAGTGGGGCAGGAACGATCGTCTGTTTAAATTGGTGGGGAGAGCAAAAAGCTCTCAGCTTCTTTTTAGATATGTAGCAATCACTCGACTACTTTCCACCCTACTCCTCCATTGCTACATCGATTGCAGACTGTGAGCATTCACATTCTTTGCGTCTACCTCCACTTCCTCTCTTAAATACAACAAAGCTCATGGGAAGAGGAAATAAATTCCCGTTGAATTTCATAACAAACAGCAATTGGAAAACAAGAATGATACAATAAATCGTAGGATATGAAAAGGGTTTTCCAGGAAATTGAGGAACACAATTAATGAGGAACGAAACACGAATAGCAATGGTAAACGGGGATATTCCTGCGTCTGACAAGCAGTGATGTTTACAAAAGTTTGGATATCTAAATGTCAAGCTGACACATTCCGAAATGTGTCCGAAAGGCATAAACTAATTTGGATTTAGTGGGATAAAAATAGAATAGAGTAAGTTGAATTGCGATGTCACATAGAAAGGGGTGCGTCATGGGAGGGCTTGCACGCCTGATATGCTCCTGCATCCATCAAATGGCCTTTTAGGCGCCCGGATAGTTGGCGTCATTTGCATTCTACAAAGTTTACTTTCCGCGTGCATAATAAAACACAGCGCTCCTTTAGAATTCACTCGGCGATCTTCTCTCCCATTCACGAAAATGCCGAACTCCTCTATTTTTATGTCTTCCGCCTGTCAGTTGACTAATTTTGTTTTGCAACGTCTACGGAACGTTTTCGTCGACCACTGTCGCTGTATAATGAATTGAGGGGGCGCCGATTCAGCTGACAAAAACAGCAGATCGCGCCAATTAGGAATGCGGGACAGCGACTCAACGTCAGAGACCACAATTTGGGGATTTTTCAAAAAGCGCTTTTTTTTTGCACCACTCTTGCAATGTTGCATTTATGAGCGAATGGGGAGTAAAAATAGAGCGTTGGCTGTGATCGGAAGTCACAGAATGTGACGTCAGGAGACGTGCACCAGTAAACAGCAGGTAGAAGCTGCGAATTATGCTAAAATTGGGCAGATAATGAGCATTAGGCGACTTTGGGAAAGAGCATGAGGGATCCTTTTCATGAAATCCCAGAAGTTGGAAAATTGCGAGTCATCAAAAGTTTACCTATCATGAGACGTTTGCTTAAGATTGCTCATAGCCTTTCTTAAGTTCATTTATTCATCATACCAGAACACAAGCGTTAATCCCTCTAATTTTGCAGATATTTCGCTTTGTTTCATTGGTAAATATCACCTAGTCATCATCTTTTGTTCGGCCAAAAATCGCATGGCATTAGCCGTGAATATGTCAAGCATGTGTGACATCAGTTCTTTTGTCAACAGCATCCGAAATAAGAAACCGGCATAATTACTCGTGGCTAAATAAGTGTTTGTCTCGGCGCCTTATCCCAATATAGAAACTCAACCGATTGTCAATGAAACATACAAAACAACAATAAAAACAAGGAAGCCACTAGAAGTGACGTGTATTTTGGGGAAATGAAAAACAGCACTGTTTTGCACAGAGGAAAATAAAAAAAGAAACAAATTTGAGTTTTTGCGAAACGTCTCTGGGGAGAGTTTAGGTCAGATGGGATCAAGTATCACTCAGTAAGCTTGCAGCCGATCCAGTAGCCCCATGTGCAAGGAATTTTCGCCCCCAGATATATCTGGTTTTCGAGAAAGACACCGCTCCTCTCTGTCCGAGAATCAGCGCTGGTCCCAGGCTGGAGTCCGTATTACAGTAAACGGATCAACGGTCCGTTATCCGCCTGAACGTTGGAACCAGAGTGGGCGGATTAGCACTGGGACAATTCGAATCCGAAATCAACATTGTGGATAATCCGAATGGGAAATCCGAAAAATCCAATCCGAATTCAGCGAGCTCTGGATGGACCTAGCGCTTCCCGATGTTCTAGGCGTAATTTGCAATAACTTTTGTCTTGTACGCTTTCTTGTGGCCTTCCAATGAGCAGAAGAGGGGTCCCAGGACCGATATTAGGCTGGTTCTACGCTTAGGATCAAGCAATGCTTCTTCTTGACTCTGATGAATCGTTTGTTATCTTTCACGCACCGAAAGCTTTGTGTTCTTTGATATATTGTATTGTACATTTGAGATTTCACTAGCTGCAGGGTGTGAGTAATCGGATTTTCTCAATCTTTGCTTGCCTGTCCAGACGGATTTCCATTGATGGTCATCGATCAGAGCTCATAATCGTTTCTTTTGTGACGATAACTGATTTCATTTTCCCACGGAAAGCATTTGGCATTCAACGCTCGCCTACACTTTAGCTCAAATACCGGAAAGCAGTGGAATCGAGAACTCTAGGGGCCGAAGACGACGAAGCACATCTGCAGCACTTCCAGGTTTTCAAGAAAAGGTTGCTTGATCTTCGAGTTCTAAGCTGGGTTACAAATCTGCAGTTGATTGCGAGGGTCGTTTCCTCAGCATATTACGTGATTCACCGGATTTGCGCCAAAGGATCGGGAAATGAAACGGACGTCCTCAAAGGACATTATACGAGACTGTTAAAAATATACAGAAAACATAAGAACAACACCCACGGTGTTTGTGAACATCATTTTGGAAGAATCATCGAATCTATGAATGGAATCAACCTTCATACATATCCTAAAGAGAGATCTTTTGCATCATCGTTTTGCAGTGAGGTTACAGCAAACGTGCAACAGGTTTGTTTTTAGTACGCGTGATTTGGGCACGTGGGGGTGATCTGCATCAAAATGTGCAGCAAGTGCACCAAAAATATGTGCTGCGCAACAAAAAGGTCACGTGATGTAGCAGGTTGTAGATCATGAGTCACTTGGAAAACAGATCATGCACTTAGAGTGATGACGATTGGGAAATGCCGATCTCAAAGAAAGTTATTTCTAGAGATTCCAGAGAAGCGGTTTCATAAAATGTGAAAGGCTTCACGAGTTTGTAACACGAAATATCTTAGAATGTTTGGAACATTCCTTGTACTCTACTGGACCGATCCTTCTCGTACAACTCCTACAACCCGCATTGCTCTGGAAATCTCAATTCATCCTTTCGGAGATCTCCAATCTTCATTCATCCTGGCTATCTTTACACCGGTGACATCAGCCATGTGCATTAATGTTTCACACCATCACAAGACATGTCGTATTTTTCTGCGAAAATAGGAACTCGCAGGGTTACGTGTGCTCTCATCACTTGCAAAAACATGCATAAAATGAAAGGTCGCCATAGCTAATGCATTTTTGCCTACATCAGGCGTTTCCTGTTGCGTACGTTCATTAGGAATACATGAATCACGAATACATGTTAAAATTGCTAAAAAAGAGATGCAAACAGGAAATGCACTCCCTCATCGGATATGCCAACATGATGATACTAAAATACGAAAGTCAACGAATTTCTTCGAATGTAAAGGAGGGCATTGACAGGCTAGTTTAAAGAGTTAAAGAGTTCGGATTATGATTCCAACGATAAAGCAAAAACGAAAGAGTAAACAAAAAAGGTATGGGAGTCGAACCTGCATCGATCGATTGATAGTCCGACATGCTATCCATTACACCATTCAGTCATCGAGTCAGCCAGCTACGTACGGTTTCGTGCCGGTGGTGTAGTGTTTAGTATCTGCGGCCGTCAAACTCTCGGTGTGGGTTCGAATCCTACATAAAAGAAAATGGAGATTTACTGGACCTTTGTTATTTGTTCAAGTTTTTTTTGGAAACCGGATGTTCAAATTCGACAAGATTTCGAAGCTTCTTGTTAAATTCTACCGTTTCTTGGTCTTAGTCACTTGGTCTTTCCGACCAGAAGATGATGTCACCTCCTCTCGTTGATGGCATTCTTATTTTCGGCGATTTTGATTGTTATAGATATTCTCCGATGCCATAAGTTCACAAATGCACATAAACTAAGAGCTCACTTATAGGTCAAATTCTAAGTCCTTTGGAAGGGAATTATATAACCGAAAAACAAAGGGCGATACAAAAAGTGCAAATGGTGCTGCAGAAAGCGGTCCTTCCACGAACGACGTCATCATCGAAAAGACCGGTTTTAGTGAGTAATTATAGCGACGTAGGCCGTTTGGAGCGACCATTGTGGCCCTAAGGGCAAACTGACTGTTTGCGGGGGTTTATTATACATTTTCTACGCAAAAGCGGCGAATTCGTTAGTTAAGAAGAGAGCAAAAATAACTTTCGAAAGGTCGACGAGAAATCGGTCACGAGTTGATATGAGGGGTTGTAGACGGCTTTGCAAAAAAGGGAAATGTTGGTTTGATGTCTGTGGCGTTGCTACGGTATCGCAGTATGTGTGCATCATATTGATACATACAGGAAACCGGCGACATGATGTGTTGGCGACAAAACATCATCATCTTCTGGCAACCTCCGCAGGATGCGCATCATGGCTAGACGGCTTTTGAATGTTAGAAGGCTACAAACCGTCTTGACCGATCATGTGCAGAACAACCCTCAAAACAGGAAGAGTCTAAGTGGATTTGTCACATCAGACGTCTGCCGATTAGTAGTTGTTTTAAATAGACTCGGAAAGTGTTTGCGGAATAACAGAAAACGGATGTTGATTTTATGGTTAGCGGGGACCGGCAGTGACTCTTAGATATGGAAATAAAGTGGGATCGAAGCGTAAGTTATATCCTGATAAGGTGATGCGTTTATAAAATATGAGACATCCGTATGAGGAAAAGATAGGCTTTTGCGTATCTCAAGCATTGATAGTGTGCAATTTGACGTAACACAGCGCAAATAATTTGTTCTTCAATGGTTTTTCCACGCGAAAATTCTTCTGGAAACGTGTGGTTCTCATCTATACGTCTTCTTCATTTCAATGCTAATACCTTAAGCTAGCAGTCACACATGTATCCCCTCTAATCCACCGTCTTATCCGCCTTTTCTTTCTTGCTTCCTCGTGGTAATGCGCGAGAGAAAGACATTTGTTTTCTGCTTAGCCGGCTAAGCTCCCAGACTCTCTATGCGGCTACAATACCGTATGATTCACACAATCTCACATATGGAGAAAAGACGTCAACGCCTATTCTGACTTGAGAAGAGATATGTATTGTGGGGGACTGTCTTATACGTCAGAAAAGATCTTTACCATGTCTTAAGTATGGTTGCTACAAAGTGGAGAGACACCATTTGAAACGTCAGTTGAAGCATTCCATTTTGATGTGAGCAGTTGGCGACCACAGCTCAAACAGGTCAAAGCCGGGACCCGGACGTGTCCTAGTCATGAAAAAATGTAGGCGCCACCTAAAACAAACATGAAAGATCGTGATATATAAACCATGGAAGTGCACAGAATAGTAAAGGAACTGAAGAACGTGGTGATCGTGAAGTACGTTTGTAGTCGTATACTCTATGATCGACATTTATTAACAGCAGGTAATGTAGGAGCTACATTAAGACATTCTATGAAATTAAAAAACTAAATTGAAGAGTGCACGCGGAACTCCGGTGTCAAGCCGTTTTAAAAGTTAAAATTATTGGGCTCTAAGGAACAAGATTCGCGAATAGATAGCCGCGTTTTTTTTTGCAAAAATCAAGTAGTATTAGAGCAACAAGTAACATAACTGACTTTCAGTACGGAGGACTAAAACGCAAAACGCAACAACGTGAAAGGTGACCTGTCTCTCTTTTTTGAGAATAAGAACGCAAAATTCCTATGTACATATACGGTAAATGTTCTAGGAGTTCTTTATCCATTGGGAAGATCTTTATGACCGATCAGAGTGATGTTGCCTAAGGTAACCGATCGATTTTCATCGACCAATTTTCAAGTCATTCCTTTAACATGTGCTTAGTTCAGTCTTCCTTATGTTCTTTGTCAGGACCTGCTGCCCATAGAATGGTTCTTAATCAGTCTCACTCAGCAAATGGACCTGCCTATATTCAGCATTTTTCTATGTACTCAGGATCCGACTTCTGCCCGACTAGTGGACTGCAGTTGTTCACTCAAACAGTGGAAACCTTGAGTTGAATGTGCGTCTTTATAATCCAGCTTCAGCACTTTTAAAACGGACGTTTTGAACTCCCAAAAAATGAAGAAATAGAAAAGCATCGAAAAACAGAAAACCAATATATTGTTCTACTTTATATGCGTTTTTCAGGTTACAGGGGTTCTTGATTAGTATATACAGCTCTGTGTGATAAACATTCTTCGTTCGTTTCTTATCTTCATAAGTACAACTTTCAGGACACATAAACGTTCTGCCAATCTAGCCCAACCATAATGTGAACAACAAATGCGGAACCTCAAACCCCACGTAGCATACGTGCTCTTAACGTATTTCTGAACCCGGAAACAGTTCTCCGCTATCGAGACTTTGCCCAATCGTATTTGTGACTGATATCATTGCCCACACATTTAGACTGCGCACTTTGTACCATTCCGCGCCAAAGGGTTTTGTCGAATTTGAAGCAGCTCCAATTGTTGCAGATCGCCCACAATACAACTTTTTATGTGTGGCTTTTGTGGAAGGCAACTCTGTGGGAGTCGGCTGATTGAGGAACTGGACAGAGTACCGCACAATGAAAAAGAAACATTTTTGAGCACTACAGTACAAATCAGATGTTCCGAAAGAAACGAAAAGTGTCGTTTCCTGGTTTTTAGTGAGGATGATAAAAACAGTTCCGCAAAAAAAGAGACAAATCGCAATTCTTAAATAATCTATCTGTGAGAAAAACGCAAAACAAAACTAGAATTATGAGTTTATGGTACTGCAGGAAGAGTCACTCATCGTTTGACCAGAAGGATTCGAAGGCAATCTTTAGTCTTGGTCGAAGATCAAGCGCAATTAACGCCGAATTTCCTATTTTTAGTTGCGAGGGATCGGCAAATGCCTGTTTTTCTCGTAAATCCGAATCAAACAGCATATTTCGGGGCTACCATTTAGCGCCAAATGCCTGGTGGATTAAACGATAGTGGCATGACGTTACATTGTTTTTTCTCGAAAATTTCATCAGCACGTCATAGAATGAATGAAGCCAATAAAATCAAGAAATCATGTCTCAAAGATGACAAGCGAGAAAAAATAGAAAGCAGGCTCAAAGGGCTCTGCGAAACACGAAGTCGAAACTCCAAATCGGAGGTCAAGAATGCTTTTTTTCCGACATATTAACTCTAAAATATTGGAAATACTAAAATATCACAATTTGGTGAGTCTTTAGGTTTTACAATACAAAAAAATTTAACCTTAACCGAGGAGAGGAGGCAAGAGTTTCGCACAGCCCTGCTTCTGACCAACATCTTTGCAAATCTTGGTAGATATTTCCATGTGCAGAAATGACATCAAAATGTGAGGTAATTGTTAATTTCAACTTGAAGACCCGGAACCCCACTTAATGCATTCATGATCCAAGCGGGAATTAGGCGTATTCCGCATCGCTAGTCGTCAAAAGTGACGCAGTCCTCTCCGATGGCAAAGGACGACGTCACTGGAGCGGCAAAAAAACTACGACATTAACGATTAAACGAACAAAAAATTCGACTCACTCACCCGTATACTAAATGGCGCACGTAGTTCATCACTATGCATGAAAGTTGCTTTTGGAGCCAACATGACGTGGAAATGTGTTAACTTTGTAGAATTTTCGAGCAAGGGATCGGCAGCGATATAGTGAGTGAGACGGAAGAGGAATGAAAAAGAGTTATAGAATGGTATGATATATACAGTCTGTAAAGGCGCTGAGGACTTAAAATCTTGAACAAACAGGGTGGTCCGCTCTTTATGAGCTTTATTATTATGATCCGTCGCGTCTCAATCATCAGTAGAATCAGAAGGCAAACTTCTGAGCGCCGAACTCTGTCTTTTGAGCCATCCTATGAAGGTCATTCAGATCAACTCAGTTGCAGAAATTAGTATCATTCCGAAAAGAAACCAAAAACAGAAGTAAATTTTTGAATTTCTCGATGTTTTGAAGCTTCCTGAACCACTTCTGTAGCACCCTTTTGGATCACCCTGCTTAAATAACTTTCCATCGTTTACCTGCCCTGCATACGTTGTGTCTTCGAGGATTCTTGCAATTTCATATAGTTTTATGATTTTGTGAAAATATGCCTTCATTCATTATAAAAACTAGGTAATCTGCAGCGTGCGTCATCCGCATAATAACATATAAATTTCTGAGTAATCACTATCCATGCGATATTGACAGTGACATATGAGTCAGTTGTTTGTCGCCGATTCCGAACCACTGTCTTTTGTTTCCGGCTACGTTGCTCCAGACAACTGCTCATATTACGCGTGTCGCGTAAATGTCATGTGAATCAAATTTGTTTTGCTGGCATTTGTCACAGATTATTAGCATGAGGGGCTACCGTATTTGATATTCAGGGGGGAGTCCTGTAATTTCGCTAATCATAGAACAGTAAAACGTTTTCTGGAAAAAATGTTGATATCATAGCTGAAGAAGCTCACAATTAGGCGATGTAAAATTAGAAACATTGCGCAACTTCCAAAACGAGTGTTCGAGAAGTCTGTGGGCGTCAGAGATGCTTATTTTTTGCAAAAAAATCCGAAAAGCGTTCTTCACAGGGACTCTCCGCCATGAATCATAAAAAAGAAGGGATCTTTTGATGCCGGTGACAATTAGTCGGGTCATCCATTCGCTCTCTCAGAAATGATTTAAGTGAGCAGTCTTTCTTATTGATGTCCCATATGTGAAGTCAGTGGGGGAAGTCTTTCTTGGCCCAGTGATAGACCCGGCTTCAAGAAGGCTCAGAACGTCACAGTTCCAGTATCTGCCCAAGAAGGCCATGACAGCCACAGCAGCGTAGTACAGAAAAGAAAGAGACAGGAGGACTATGACCTCATCATATGTTCGTCCCGTACAATGCATACAGATTCACGTATTTTCATCATCTATAGATTGTCAAGCATGCACTTAAATGTGTCCCAATTGCCGAGACATCTGGCAGAGCAAACGTGGTAGAGTCCACAGATAGGCTTAGCGGAGGCATTATTGGAGCAGAAAAAGCGAAGGAAATACCTGAGGTCTTCATTTAATTCGTGTCGAGGAGAAACATCCAACGTAAATATAAATACTCAGAAGAAAACACTATCCAACATGGGGCATGGTTAGCAGCAGACGTATCTTTGCCAGGCTCGTATACTACAACCATTTTGAGAAATTTCACATTGAACATATTGTAGGCAAGAGCACTTTTCAATACCGTGATATTTAAATACTACTACGTTTGTGAACCATGAGAAGGTCACATTTACACGCCTTTGTTGTTGACTATAGGAAAATATCAGTCATATGCCGCTATTTATGCGGTAATTCGCTGTGTGGGCGAAACATTTCGGTGATATGCATGCTGAAGTAGGTATCGTTCACTCGACACTGCGTTAATTATGAATCGAATCGCCTGCAGCCACAAGAGTGGAATTCTTTCACCCAATAAAAGACAGTTTATTCCGAGGTGAGTATTTTCAATTCTTTCGCAATAAATCCTCCGTGACTCATTGCGGTCACCTTAAACGCCAAAATGAATAACCTCATAAGTAGCGATCAAAAACCAGCCTAATAGCGAGTAGTCGACACAAAAGCTAATGTCATTTTGAATGGTGATCATTTACTAGGCATAATCCATCGAATTCCTACAAGAAAGCACTTTGGACACAGATTAATATGCAGATTGGCCTTTTAATTTTTGACCGATATTAGTCGCAAATTTTGGTACGGGGATTCGTGCTTCAACCTCGACGGTTTTGATAAGTCGCAACGCCTACCCTATGCTTAAATTATTTGTTTCCTGAAGAAGACCATTCGATTTGTAATGTGGCATCATTACTTTATGCTCAATTTCGAATAGAGGTGTTCCATTTTTTTACGTTATCGAACTGCAAGTGACAGTTTTAGAGTAACATGCATCAAGCACCTCACATGCCGACAGTCAATTTTCACTTGTTGCATTTCCTCTGTTCATCTTTGTCCACTTCTCAACGGCGCCATGGAAATGGTAGTCTTTTGTGGTAAATGCCATTAACGTAATTCGCTTATGTAATTGTGAGAAAAAGACCAACTCGCCATATGTCGTGCTTTGTGATCGAAAAACCAGGGAAAGCATAAAAGGGTGATTCGGCGAACGAGGTCAAAGAACCGAGTGGTTTTAAAACGTAAACGTCTCGACACATCGGCGCCGATCGCGTCTTCTGATAAGAAACGCACGGCAGGTCACAAAAAAGTGGTGAACGCAACATTGGAGAGAGGAGAACGGCGGTTGGTCGCTTTCGTCTATCGGATCAAGGTCAGATGGTAAAGCGGAGCTGACGAAAAAAACGGAAGAAAAAAGATCGCTCAGATGATATGCGCAAAAAACTTGTTTGGTTAGCAGCAAAAAACGGAACATTGAATATTAGGTTTGACAGGCAGCGCGCCCTTGAGCCCCGATCATAGGAATCATTAGATAATCGCCAGAGTTATAAGAGGGGTCGGTTTTATAGGTTACAGTTCTAGAAACTAAAAGAAATTGGAGCCGTTTCACAGTGGTTTTGCTTTGCATATTTAGAAGAGTTCCATTTTGAAATCAATTGAAGTATCATTCACGTTGGAAGTCAAGTTTCAATGCTTGGAATAGAGTTGCGCAAGAAGTCGTTCTGAAGGTGCCTGACGCCCTGAGGCCACCATCACCGCCTAAGACGCATGTTCTAAGACCTGTATCTCGCAGGCATATGCAAGCTCTAAAGTCGTGAAAGTCATGAGCGTTCATGTTTGAACGTTGTTCATTCCTCATGTCTTCAGGCTTGCCATCTTCTGAAAGGCGCATCTAACAGCTGATCGAAATCGAATTGTTAAGGCGTCGAGAAATGAGTTGAAGTTCGCTGAACCTCTGGATCTCCGTAGCTTAGAACAGCGGCGAGCCAGCTCACCATTTTGTACAGAGCCATTCTATACCGTCGAATACGTTCAGTTCGATCTAATGATTTAGTGATTACAACGTGTTTTTGTGAAGGTACCCAGTGGGATCTACTCCTCAGCCTACCTTTTGTGCATTTAAGATAGCACTTCATATACGTATGCTCATTGCTAGAAGGTAGATCTAGAAATTTCCTTCTACTGTTGTCCGGCTGTTGTTAGTATCGAGATGTGCTTTCCTCGAAGTAGTCGCATAGCAGCTCTACGAAAGGTGACTCACTGATGTACATCCTATGTATTTAGCTACTTTTTCACTATACCACGAATTTTACGGTTTCCTATAGACTTTTCACAGCCGTGTGATACAAAGTGAAAATTTGTACGCTTCTTGAGCATTATTCTCTCGAAAAAACTATTTATAGAGGTTTTCATTATGCTGGTTAATCGAATTTTACGCCTTCTTGCGAACTGTCTGCTTACGTAATCGGAGATTTCGGGCGAATTTCTCCAAGAGGTTAATTATACGGAAGATTAAACGTAAGACGACCGCAGCAACACTCGCACACTTGTTCTACTTCCTGAGTGTATTATTACTGCAAAATAAAAAATTGTCTGCATTGTGTTCTTCCTTCCTCCCATTCATTCATAAAGGTGTCATGCGACCCATTTCCCGGAACTCGACTCCTAAACGTAGCGGCAGGAAAGCGTGCAGCGGTGTGATTAGTTCCTACTTTACCTTAAACCGAAATATTTCCCATGCTCTTGGTCACGTTGAACCTTTGTTTCTGCACATGTTTACCAGTTTAGCGATGTGAAACCAAAATTTTATCTCGACATTAACACGAACTGTTTGCGAGTGTGCACGGAGTGGGGTTTCGTTTTTCTCACGACAAGAACGCGTGGTAAGATTATGCGCTGGAGTCGGCTCGGAGGAAATGTTGCGAAAATGGGCTGATTGATAAGGTCGAGACGACAAAAAAATCATCGAGATGGACAGAAAGGAAAAATTGTTATCAGTGGCGACGATGTGTTGTAGCGGTACGACGGTAGGATCATTTCGGGCCGAACAGCCGAAATGCGTTTAGTTTGAACCGTGTGGCAGAGAAGGGACATAGATCACGTACTGTGTTAGTGCTAAACAGATGCACTTCTTCTTTGAAATGTCGGACTTTCGAAAACTACGGTTAAAACGGAACTGCAACCAAGAAGTGCTCATTTCCGATGGCTTCTATAAAGGCCGATCGCCTTGAATTCCGCACCTCACTGCATCTGGCAGCCTTTTTTTGATGACTTCTTTTCCCATCCCTTAATAAGAACTCAGATCAAAAACAAATAGATGAATCTGGCTGCTTGGACTGCTTTTCAGCTTCCTAACTGACTATATAGCCAGGAGATCGGCCCTCGTTGAAAAAGAGGCATCCAAAGAACACAGAATCACACAAGAATCTCAACTTTATAGTCAGAGCACTAAATGTTTTAATGATTTTAGGATTACTTTTAGTGGTTTTAGTGAAAAAACAGATATACTTGTTTTGAAGGAGTAGTATTACGTATGTAAAAAGAGACTACCGTATGTTCCTGCCAGGCAATTGTGATTCGAACCTTCCAAAAATCGCTTACTATACCGTCCCCATTATACGATCGCTTTTCTTCCTCTTCGATTAATTACTGTCAACGCGGCGAAAACTGTCAGGCCACATCGTTATCGCCTCTCAAAGCGTACATCAGAGGTTTGTTTGTCAAGACGCAAGCAGCTTATCGGGCAATGTTCAGGACACAAAAAATAAGCGGACTTCCGAAGCGACACCTTGTCGATAATAGGTATTTGGTTACCCATTAAAGAGCCCTAAAACCCTTTGCTGACAAAGACATGCTGAGAACGTGGAATTTAATCTGCGCCGGGAAGTAATGAGACCGAAAAACCAAAGTTTCGGTTAGATCGCACTGAACATCGAAGGCAATTCGATCGCTTATCACATGGTTAACGTGCGCTGCGTGGAGTCAAAGTCCTAATCATGCCTCGTCGTTTAACGTCATGGCCATCGTTGCACGGGACCGCAACGGCCATCAAGACCAATTAAATATGTATCATCGGAGTTATTACACTGTGCTACGCTTGTCTAAACGAAAGCCTCACATGAAAGTGGATGTGACAGAAAATACGACATGAATCCACTTCTTGTTTTGTGAGGGGTGAACATATGAGTTTATTCTAGGTTTGTAGCACCGTAAGCAAACGATAAACTGTCCTAGCTATATTCGCTTTCCAAAATAGGCAGTCACAAGAGTATGTTGACGAGCAAAATGCCCTGAAGGTGACCGCTGTGAATCTTCTCCTCTAAAAATACTCAGCTTCCGTTCGCATTGCATTTAGTATAGTTTCAAAGAATGAACAAATAAAAAAACCGCTTCCATCATGGGATGACACCGCATGAGCCTGTACTTCTATCGAAATCAGATCATCCTCTCTCCGATGCTTCATGGGATTCATGAAATTCATGGGAAATTCATTTTATTTTGAGTGGTTTCCTCTCCTGGCGTCATTTATGGATTAACACAGGTAAGGTAGAGCGACGAGAGTGATATAAGAACTGAAAACAGGCTCAAGCTCTCAGCTCAAAGGTCAACTTGGAAACATAGGAAAAAGAAGATCTGTGCTACGTGAATTTTCGCAAAAACGTCTGTTTATCTTCATGAACGAAGGGAATTTAGCGATAGAAACGTAGTTCGGCCGGTATGTAAAAAAAGCGTAACCTTTATTTTCTGCTTCAGCACTCAAATGCCCGTACCACAGCAACGCTTCAGTACATATGTGTCAACGAAATGCAGCTCCTCGCCATGCACATACAGTCTTCCGTTTGCTGACGTAGTTTATTGCCCACCATACTTCCTTTCTTCTAACGACCTTTATCAGGCAATGTGCAAGACACGCATATTTCGCGTGTTTGCTTCACCTACAGTACCATTTCCCCATCCGCAAAGATCAGACAGACTCTGCCCTTGGACGGTTCACCTCTGCTCACAAAATGACATCAATTAGGTTCCATCAGGGGACTGAAGTCGAGGAAAAGAACGCACCGTGACCTAATTTAAGCGATTAAGAAAACAAGTTTTTTGATGTTTTCAGGAAGATATCATCGCACGGAAGAAAGGTTGCAAGGAAGGTCGAGCGGACGACCGTCCTTGGTAGGTTTTAAGTTTATGCGACATCGATATGAAAACTAGGTTGCGTACCAAAAGTTCGACCGTTGGGAATAAGTGAGAGAATTCGATGACAACTCATAAGAGAAGAAAGATAAGTGAATCAAAGTTGATGACGAAAGGGAGGCGAATATTACAAAAACGGTTACAGACGCGAAATTCGGTAAATGCAGCAGAAAACGATATTTACTTAGGCTTAAGGAAGCTTTGCTCCATCGGAGCCATCACAATCATCCTCTAACTTTGCAGCGTTCACTGTTCCGTTTCGAACTAGCGCATTGGGATGAATATAAAAATTCTCTACCGAGACCACGTACCATCATGTACGCGGACACATATTCGCACTCCATTTCGATCGCTGAAAACCACAAACGTACGTAAGTTACCCGAAAAATCGCTATTTCATATTCATAATCAAAAATTGTTGATAAAATGCTCCCTTCTCAGTTGACCGACACAATAAGTTTACGGACAGCAACAAGTAGGTGCAAACTACTACGAACGTTTAAGGTCGAATCTTTTAAGCCTTCTGCTCAAAAATGAAACGGACCAAAGTGGTCATTCTAAAAGACAGGCCGAAAAAGAGCACTGCCTAATGATCTAACTGTTGGATTGTCTAATGCAAAGCACAGTTTGAAACGCTTCGCGAAATTGTGTAAAGAAAAATCAATAAGAGAGAAAGAACATGGCTCAATACATCGTGATTGGCACGAATAAGTCTTCTGTAGCTTTGACAGAGGAAGTTTTGACTAGTACAGCTACTAACCGCGCGCGACATGTTCTTATGTAGATCATTATCACAAGACACTTCAAAATAAACTACACAAAATGCTACGAAAATAAAACATACCCTAGCTTGCGTAAGAATAACATATCAAGCAGCGTCTGACGATAAGAATAAAATATCAAGCAGCGTCTGAATTAGAGGTTTCGGCTCACTGTTTAAACAAATCCATCCCTGTATTTCTCTTATTTGTTAATAACATTTGCGTTTAGAGATCGTTATGACTAAAGCCCCCCCAACCCGACTCATCAAGATCCAAAATTCATCGGTTGCTTATTTTGTTCTCAAAGAGTTACTGTATCGTTGACGTTGTCAATACATGGACGTCATGTTATTCCAACTTTTCGCATTCTGATTGTTTTGACTCTTTTGACTCGAGACAAGGAACAATTCCCATCGCCATTGTGATCAGACAACATACATTCCGCGAATGAGTGGCAAGACCGTTTCGCAGAATGACGTTGGCGGGTCAGAGTTATGTTTACGTAATAAGATTTACAATTAGGTTGCCTAGCGAAAGCCTCGTTTGTTGTTTTGAAGATAAAGCTAAATGTAGGTAGTTAATATCACAAAAGTGGAAAGAACGCGACCAAGTATAAGAACTGTTTGGTACAAAATAACACATTTTGTATTGACACATTCAAAATAGCGAAAATATGGACGGTCACGAAAACAACTTAGTGCTGGCGACGATGCTGGCGATTTACCTCGGCCGCTGACCGTTCGCGACCGGTCATTACACTTTGTCGGTGGAGATGCTCATCAAAAGACACTACATATAAAGTGACGCGTTCGGCTTTCGAAAATACATTACAACATGGGGCTATCAACTGTCGCGCTGATTTATATGTTCCGTGAAAACGTTTCAGGTGATAGTCATTCCAGGTCCATGCCAAAGCCACGGATAAGCATAAATAGGAAACAAAAAACAGTCATGCGATTAAGAAAAACGACAAAAAGTCATCGACTATCACCGTATTCGTTAAGTCGAGGCTCTAGAATACAAATAAATCGAGCGTCCAACTGCAGAGTAATGCATTGTATTCGTCTTGATTTTGGAGATCTACTTTGTTATGATGGTCCTTAACCTGGCACCTCGAAATTGGTAATTGCATTGTTATGTACGGATTACCCATGGTACTAGTCATGTGGTGGACGGTGATCGCCTTTAACAACTTACATCGACTTCCAACTGTCAAATATTGCAACACTGAATGGGGACTGTTGTATGTAAGTGACACTTACAGCTACTATGCGCACATAGCGACTCGACAATAAGAATCGAACAAATTTCCAATAATTTTCCACAAAAATTCACACGAAAACGTGCATCGCTATTTTGAAATTCGTCTGCCGCCACAAATAGTACGACAAAAACCGACACCTTCGATTTTAACTCAAGATTTACGTGACTTGTTGATTAATACGATGTTAATGCGATAAATCAAGCGTCCAACTACAGAGCTATGCATTGTATTCGTCTTGATTTCGGAGACCTACTATGTCATGATGGTCCTTAATATGTCATCCAAATGGCAATTACAAATGCTCACTGACAGGTGTTCTGAAAAGCCCACAAATTGATAGCCGCTGAATCAAAGAACATCGAAGACGTTTTAAGATTTAATGAATCGAAGAATAAACACATTTCGATTTCTAGTCTTCTAGTTTGATACATGTTCGCTTGTAGATGTAACTGACTCCATTGGGCACCCCATACATTTGCATCCATGCTGACTACGGATAGTTGCATTATGTCCTTACATGCTAATCTATCACAAGTTTCCGCATTTCTAGAAAACACCAATTCAGTAACTTTTGATTCATTAATTTTTATTTGTCACAATGGCTAGCGCGTACTCGAAAGTGTCCAAAACCAATTTTCGACTAATTTCACAAGTTTCACAATTCAGCCATGACAAAGTGCGGTGGTTACTATCTTAGTAACCTGCAACTCTTCCTGCGGGTGACTATATTAGGCCAATTTGCTGAAGAGTAAACGAAGTATTCAAGTTGCGGATTGGAAGTTATAAGTCATTGACGATAAGCTTGGAGAAAGCAGTTGCACGTAGCGGTTTAGTCCACTGTGACGCATGCCCCTTTACAATCACAGTGACGGTAACGTCACAGTTACTGTTTGTTATTGAACCCCAGTAACCCACATCGGGAACACAAATCCGGGGATTTAGAGGTACCAATGCGCTTATAGAAGATTTCCGGATCGGAAAGACACGACTTAAGCCATAAAGCCAGAAAAAATAGAGAGAGAGAAAACAATTAAGTAATAACTCGGAAGTTATCAGAACATGAACCACAGAAGAACCTACAACGCATCCTACAACGTACTGTCGTATCTTGAGTGGAAAAAAAACGAAAAAAACCTGACTGCGTCGTCGAGCTTTCTTAAGCAGCCTTTTTTGACGGTAGTCTTCCGGCACAAACAGTCTAAGTCATTTATGGCCATTTTTTCCCATCATCGGCACACTTCACGTCTCCATTAACTACTGTAACAGCTGCAGCATTTGTTTATTTACTGTAAAAATAGATTCATTTACGATATCTCATTTCGTGCAGCCATGTATCTCCTATGGCTTGCTGTGCATTCCCCCATTACTTCCTTACTTTCGATGTTGACCCAATTTTCGCTTATATTCATTTAGTCGTTCTGTCCACGATCACTCAAAAACGCAGCTGTGCAGATACAATCAGATCCTTGTTTACTATCACATTACACATTTCCCAGATTCCGCCAAAATTGTATATGCCAACCGCGGTGATTCAACGCCGTTTACGTCTATGCGTATCCAGTGGGAGCCGTAATGTTATCGGGGTACGACAAAAGGAATAATTTCTGTTAGTGGTGGGTACGTGACTAAGACGGGAAAATGCCGGTGAAAAGCGTTAGGTAAATGGAGATAATAAGATTGATACAGTGACATTTCGAATAAAATAATTAATGTGTGGCGCACAAAATGGGAAACCTGGAAAGTCAGTAGAAATCGGGTTGATCGGGCGCAAGGTGTCAAAGATTACGGGGATATGCTCGTCTAACACTGGAAAGAGGCAGAAAAGCTGACTACCGTAATGTTCATGGGGAGCGCGGTGCATAAGGAAGCGCGTATATAAATGCTACACAAATCTTGAGAATGATACACTTGGCTGTGTCATGAATATGGAAATCGAGAGAACGGGTGGAAAGAAATGTCGAAAACTTAAAAAATGGTAAATGAACCTAATTGATTTAGTCGATGAATCAATGAATTCCTCATGCCATATATGCGCGCAAATAGCGCGCTATCTTCACGAAAACTGTCGTTCAGCATGGGGAATAACACGTTCTTAATAATTCTGGCTCCATGAACATTGACACCTAGAGAGAACAAAAATGAATATAGTAAGCAATTGCACGAAAACGGGGAAAAGATTGATTTGAGAATTCATCTGCAAAAAAGAAATGGAGAGACGACAGTATGCTGTACCACATGTAGTGGATATAAATAGCGCACTAACTTCATTTAAACCATGAAAACTGTTGTTTTGAGGGATGAGGAAGAACACCTTTCTAAAAATTCTGACTGCAGCATACATGATGTATATAACTAGCTGATGATTTTCCAAACCAACATGCCTATACATATAGCCGAGCATCCCGTCACGGAGTGCTGCACGTAGTGCATGCAATGACAAAAACACACTATATGGCAATTAATGCACATGAGTACATATTGAAAACAAAAACGGATATAGCAGCCTAAAGCAAGCACTTGCGGAAAAACCGATCAAAAATCACGCCGCGAAACGACTGTCCCGAGAACTCTTTGGCAAGAAGGTAAACCGCTTCCATTACAGTCGAAGTAGGAAAAATGAAAGGAATGCTGTCGGTAATAAAGAAAGGAAACCACGAATTGGACCCATTCTTTTTTTTATTTTTCAATAAAAGCTACCTGGAAAGCATGCATTGTGCACGACTCAAGTCTAGATAAATTATGTGCATCTCAATGATTAAACGAAAGTATATTCGCAGTGCAAAAAATCACTGCTGTGCGGAAACGCAAACGAGAAACTTGGCTGATTCCAAAAGCGAAGGTGTTACGTATGTTTAGAGAAGCTGGTCAGCCAAAACACACGCCTAGTGCTTACGGATACATGGACTCTACACAAAGACCAGCACAAGTTGTGGACGATTTGGTCACTCATCTGTGTGGGATTGTGTTAAACAACAATGGAAGGATAAGTATTTAGCGTTCATTCGCGCGTTATGCACCAAGAAGAACCAATCGGATGTGGTCACATAGATTCCACTTAATTATGGAAATGAAGCCTCTTCAACCATTGGAGATGACTTTCGTTAAATGATCTATAGTTGCTTTTCGCATAGAACATTGAAATACCGAATCATTGATGATAGGTTCCGAGCTACGAGACAAGGATGTGTGCACCTGAACGGCTTAAGGTCATTTCAACAGTTCACTTTAGGATTTCAACCGTACTCTCAGGGATTTGCTGGGATTTGGACCGTCCCCTTTAGGGTTTCAACCACCCCTACGAGTCAAACTTTGAAGCGCCGGTAGATATCCCAAAAGGGACGATTGAGATCAAGGGAGACGTTTGAAACGACTCTATGCCATCTGAACGCAGGAAGATTATATTAAATGCGCAAATACGATCGAAATATTTGCTGAATAAATATTTCATTCAATGCTGTACGAACCGAATTGGACAATAGGTGCTTTATTTTTCGTTTCTTTGAGTCTCTATGCCACCTTTATTTAGACTATCATCTGTTCGGCTAATTCAGCACTGCAAAAAAAGGTGGAAAGCTGGAAACTTGTTGAACATTGTTGCAGAACAGTAATCTCCGATTTACGTCTTTCATCAAAAATAGAAACGGCTTTGCGCAGTCGTAGATTAAGCCTGGATTGATGGTCTCCGAGAAGCATTCAAAACATCTATTGTTTTGGTGGATTACTGGCCACGTTCTTTGGTCATGCAAGAATGGAGACCAGGAAGCAACTCATGGTGTGCGACTTCTGGGGTTTTGTAATGTTCCTCATGCAGTAAATGACATCATAAAGCCGTGCAAAACCGACTTCATGAAATTATTGACCTTCATTTAATTCTGATTTTCTCAGAGCTACAGATATAGGCTGATGCTGTTAGCATGTAACCGAGTTACATGTAGGTTGAGTGCACGCCATTCGGGAACCATTAAGCGGTAAAGTAATTACTATGGAAAAAACCACATCGATCGGCAAACAAGGCTACTGTAGCATTGGCAGTGGATGATACTGGATGAGATTAATAAGTTTGTGGTTTGCGGAATCGTTACAAGTTGCATATTTTGTGTGTAAATTTTCTACTAAGATAACGGCGCATATTTCACTACACCTTTCGAATGATCGGTCCAAGGATACTGTGCTTTCAGGGTATTAACTCCATCCTCGAATATTATGGAAAGTTATCTAAATATGCAACAGTTGGCTACTCAGAAGATGGAAGAAGTGTGTTTTAAAAGTCCGAAACAGGCGGATTGTATGCTGTAGAAGACGGTCGGTTTCTGACACCAGATAAAATGTGGACCCGTTGAACCGATCCCAAGCGATTAGAAATCAGATACGTTCTCAGTGTACCACATAGACAGCTCAGATGAAACAGGTTCACTGTCACTATGTCTATGAGGATGCTAGGCTTCGCGTTTCTTTACAGTTTTTGACTTATTTTGCTTTCTTGCCATCCTTAGCCCTTAGCACAAAGAGAAGGTCGCGACACATATCTTAAATCGCGCGTTTCTTTCTAAATAGCTGTACTGAATTGTTCTCGTAACAGTACAGTGGCGGCCACAGAAATAGGTGCAGCTCTTAGGTACGGTTTATGGTTGATTTTGTCGATTTATGGTTGATTTTCAAATTTGCACCAAAATCATAGGACCTAAATGAAAAATTTATCGGGCAACAAAATGAGATTATTTATTTTCCACGTGGGACCTACCATGTCGACAGGAGATTCGGCCGACTCATATTTGGCGCGGCGACAAAAATAGGCGCACTCAGAATTTTTTTTCTTTTTTGGTGTTTCCCACAAGTTTTCTTGCGTAATGGCATGCAATTTTCTATATATAGCGATTTCCATTGATAATCTGCCACTCAGTTTATCCAGAACATGGGAAAATGAAAATTGAGCCGGCCTTTTTGTTCCCCATTAAATTCCACATTTAGTAGGCACCGTATTTCTGGCGCAAGTTTGAAAAGCCAGGGTAAATTGGCGATCGAAATACCTTTGCCAAAGGGTGCACCTACTTCTGTGGCGGCCACTGTATATAAATTGTATCATCACGATTATTATATTTCTGATCACCATTATTGCCTCTATGTGACGTAAACCAAGCAGCCATGTTTAAAGATCGGCATCAAATTCATGAAATGAATGGTGCTTTGTTTTGTGTTTTCTAGCATACGGAAAATATCTGCGTACAATAATTCGGTTGTGAGCGGTTGCGTTAGTCAATGGTATTCCTACCGTTCTGCTGACGAAATGCCATTTGTGAATATCCAATTAACATTGTTTTTCAAGGTGGCGATAACAATTCTTTTGTTCTCTCTGATTCTGCGAACCTGTCTCCGGGGAAAACAAGCACAAGAAACAATTGAATCGGAACGCTGCCAACGAGGGGTACTGTAGTCGTGAGGCTAAGAAATGAAAGCTACGCTGAGGTTTTGAATATTTGCTTAAGACCTTATCTATGAATGTGTTCATCGTGCAGGCAAAACCCAATGCATTCATCAGATTTCATAAAATTCAGTGCATAACTGCAGATAGGTTCAGCAAAACTTACTTCGAAATGAGAAATAAAACGCTGTCATTGAACTTCAAACGATTCGCAAAAAAATCATTGCCATAAAAGCGTCGCCTTTTTGTTTCTGATTGGTTTGTCAATTTCTCAAAACAGTTAGTCGAGTGAACGTTTGTTCCTGACCGTCAGCGCATCGTAGCCATTGGAGAAATGATTCCAGAACGCACGGAACACTGACTCATCAACAAGGCAGTCACTACCATCCGATCGCTATACCGCTTGGGTGTCGTCTGTAGGTGAAGTTAAAAGAAGATCAACGGTAGCATATTCTGTCTTTTTTTTGTGTAATCTGAGCATTACTATTTCGGGAACACAAATGGTAAAAAAAACAGAAAAATAGAATTCTGAACCACACTAATCTTCAATTTTTTGATTCATTCGAATGTGGAGCAACGGTTATAAGTGGATGATCCGCATTCGAGTTCTTGATAGTGTATTACTCTAGATACGGAACTGTCTTCTGCAATCCAAGTACGGATGTTATAGTCATTGTTAAAGAGGCAAAAATTCGTTATGGTAGTGTTATGTAAAGAAGCTAAAAAACTATTTAACTAAAAAACTAGAACTATTCAAAAGAGTGTGTGCTTTCATTGTGCACTTGGGCATGGTTGACATAGCATGTTGCAGCGCTCTGCAAAACGGTAATATTACATTTCTGGTTGTGAAAGATTTTATGTTAGTTTTTATGGCGCTCTACGGATACAGAAGAACCATATCATATGGTGACCATATCATTATAAAAACAACTTGAACGTCAAATAAGGACAATAACTTTTCTGCAATTTTTGTTGCTTGTGAACTGATAGTCATAAAGTTGCTGATCACTATGTGCTTGGCTACAGCTGAACTGTATAAACTATCACGTTCCTAATGTTTGTGGTGTGGCTGAGTCAAGAGCGCACTTCTTGTTGGCCCGATTTCCCTTTTGTTTTGGGTGTTTTTTTCTCACGCCTTCGTTTCAAATAAACAGTCTCACGAACTCTTTTTTGCTTGCGTAGCACAGGAATACAGTACCCCATGGCGGGGTGGGGGACGTCCAACTTGAAAAACTTCACATATTGCTGGGGGGAAATCTACTTCGAATGTCTATGAAATTTTGCAAAAGCACATAGCTATCCTTGCAGACAACCAGACAGTCTTCATCAGGAACTGTACTAACCTTCGAATATGTATCTGGCAGCAGTGCAAACCTTATGACGCTGGGATCCATCTGAAATTTGCGTTGTATTAAGCGCTGCTGAATGGGTGCCGTGTACTACCTATCGCCGTCAAAAGGGTCATCTGGGAAGGATCCTGCAGCGATGCTCCAATATTTCAGACTATTCATCCAGCTTCACTATTACGTAGTTAGAGAAAGACTTCAATTCGCTGTCGGAATCTTATCTAGCTAACCATCGCTTGATGTTACCGTATCTGAAATTCCAGTTATATTAAACGCTGACGTATGGATGTAATTTTATGCCTACGGCCATAAAACGAAGGGTGATTTGGAATGATTCTTGCTCCGATCGACCGTGGACTCCAGAGCTGTCGGAGAGCCGTAACCTTTCGCCACATCGCCACAGTCACGAACTGGAAATGAACCGCTTAGGGCTCTGTGAAAAGTATATTAACGACCTCGTAAACATGAGAACCTCTTAATTTATACAAAGCCCAGTGTGTAGAAATGCACTTTCCGCCGAAAACCTAATTAACAAGGTTGAATTCAAACACCGATAACAGAAAACATTTTGGGAAGGAAAACAATTTCTTGTAAGGTCAAAACGGTGTAGTTCACATTTTTGGAACAGAGCTGTGTAAAGGAAAAGGACGAGATTTGCGACCTCTCGGACTTTTCGGTGTTGTTTGCATTATATTGACCGTTGCAACAGCTGGAAAAATCTATATGTATATTCTACACCCTCTTCTGTGCACTTTGAGAAGAAGATGCTCATGAATAAGAAATAGAAAGAGAATCCGACTTTAAGATCAAATGATTGAGGTCAGACGAACGTAGCCTTTAGCAAATAGTCTTTCAAGATTTCCAACAAAGCGTCTATGAAGGAAATATGAAATGACCGGAAACCTACTGTTATCTTTTTGCACCACCAAAGTACGGTACGCAAATATCGCCGATGACTACAGGATCATTTCGGAACACAAGCTGCGCCCACTTGGGCTTGTGACCACAACCGGTGCGTTATCATCCGTTACCAATGTAGTCTGGCCTAAAGCTCCACGCAGACAATATTTGCTCAGTGCGGGGATGCCCGATTCCGGGAACATTTCTTGATCGCGGATGGCAGGTTGCACGAACGAAGTGAGATCAGAGAGACTCGCCCACTTGTGATACCTGCACAAAAGGTCGGCCGAAGTTCGCCCATGTTTAAACAAATAACATGTGCCAGTTACTGAGAACGATTACACCCTTAAGCACAACCGTTTCCCCGATTGAATTTTGAATGTAATGTTCAGTTACAAAACACAAAGATGACAGAGAAGAAATGTTTCCTACTAAAGAGAACCGGCGCGCGACAGACCGTAGGCACACAATTGTTTACCATTAGAGAACGTTAGTTATGTGACCTCTCACGGTTGGCTGTTAATCGAAGGTACGCACGAACTCAACCGATCTTTGATGCCTTAAAATGAACTATGGTTGAACAACGCTGGCTTAGTCCCACACGTGCAGATATAAATAGCTAACCATGAATGGAACGGCATATCGATTCAAAAAATAGCATCCATTCCATGAGATCAGGGACGAGCTACTCCAATTTGGCGCCTCTCGCGAAGATACGGTCGTTAGCGGCATGGTCGTCGTTACGTACGATCGGTTCTTCTCGAGACATCACGGCTCTTCTCGAAAGACGGTGACATTCTGCCGTGGAGAAACGTGCTCCACACTGTTTGTACTCTATAGAACGCTAAATGTCAAAATGCATTTCGACATTTCGAGCCTCTATTTTAGGTTTGTTTTTTGTCTCGTATGTGCGAATTCTTTGGATTGCCTCCAAATTTTCTTGCTTCTGCAAAAACCTTCAAGGTGCGGTCATATAGAGCGCTGTCATCGGTTACTCTCGAAATCGTCAGCCAAAAGAAATGCGAATTAGAATGCGTAGGAAGAAGAAGGAACTGCAGTTGATAGTGAGTCACATCTAAGGAACTGCGTTGTGTAAACACACGTCACGAGATGCCTATTTCGAAACATTCCCACAACCACTCAATTCATTCAAGTCTTATCAATGTGCGTAGGCATTATAAACATATCATGTGGTTCTATTGTTTGACAAACCATGTAACAATGAACATAATGTATTGGTCATTGGTCTCTCAAACGTAAGGTATCACTTAATCGTTTAGAACAATGGAATGCATTTACAATGTGATACATGCGAGAAAGAGGAATTCCACTTCCGCTAAACACTATTCCGATTCAGTTTCTAACACTGTTTCATTATAAAAGGTTGTTGGAAGTGATGTGTTCCAAAAAAGTGGGAGTTCTTCGCACTTAAATGATGATGGAAAAAAAACTTATTGATCCAGTCTATCTGGTTGCAACGATTTCATTTGGACTCTTCATTTGGTGTCATATCGGTCGAATTTTATAGGTGTAGAGAAGCGGTCGAATTTTTCGAAATTCTGGGAAGATCGGCAGGAAGGGTTGCTCTTTCCTCGTATGGTAAAAAACTAGCATCTAACAACAATTGAAACTTATATATCCCTATCAATCTGACCGTTCGGAGAGAACGGTGTAAAAGAACGTAGACGAACAGAGAAAATGCACACTTTCGTTTTTAGGCGCATTTCATCTGCACATCTGGTTTTCAAGAATAGCTTTGAGAACCAGCAATCACACGGCGTGGAAGCCACTCTTATTCAATCAAATTTTGCGCTAAAAGATCCTCAAAAAAGGGAGGTGTAAACGTTGTTGCTAAATGTTGTTTTCTGTCATTAGTTGCCATTACGATTTTGCACGATTTATCTTCCCGGATCAATGGCCTTATGCTGGGCCAGCGTCTCATATATGCACAAAAAACAACAAAGTCACACCATAGCCACTAATGTTCTTGTGGTTTCGGTGAAGTAGACGAATCTTAATAGAACACGACAATCCGGGTATCGAATCGACGAACAGCTGTACGGTTCGCTGGTGTTCCAGGCCTTCTGGGAGCCGAGGCGATCATCGTGCCAGCAACGACAGCCACGCTTGACAGCTTACTCATTCAGCGAACTTCAGGGAGAGCGAGTGGACGATCCGACTGATCGCTGAGGACACAAAATAATGACTTCTTCTGATCGGGATCAAATATAATCAAATGGGAACTAGCAGAATTATCAGTCTGTCCTCTAGGATCACTGGAGCACAATATCATAAAATCGCCCAAATTTTTTATGTAATTACTTCTCTTCCACACCTATGGTTAAAGCATCACGTTAGCCTTTTGAAGACAGTTCTCCTTGTGGGGAACGACAATCCGCTTGACGAACACAGTCCTCTTTTCCCTTTCGATGATTTTGATTGTGCAAAGATTGACTTTTTGACAGTTGACAGTTGACAGTTAACTTGTTAATTGTTAACGCTCGGAAAAGGGTCGGTAGAGCGGTCGTCACTCGCGGGAGCCATAGTTCCAACGTCCTGTGAAGGAGACCGTCACCTCCACAGGAGTCCCGCACCACCTCATGAAGCCGAAAAATCGCTGAAATGCCGAAGCCGGGACCTCTCGCCGCTCCGGTAACTTTCTGCCCCGTTCGCTGTGCTTCACAGCTCGTGCCACTTCGGAAATCGCCTCTGAGATGCCGACAGACTAAAGGAATTCCCGTATTCGATTCCGATGCTTTGCCTTGCAGCGAAGCTTGCTTAGAGGTTCTACGTGACGCAATATTTTTCGGTTAGATGAACGGTATTTGCAAGATATGCAAAACTTGATGAAATTAAAAGATCACTTTTGAAAACCGTTCTTTTGGTTTCTTGGGTTGAACATGCAGATTTCGCGTTTTGACGGTTCCAATTTCTCAAATGGAGGGTCGGCGAGTCACCACTTGTGCCTTTATTGAAATTGCCTAAGATGCCGAGAGACTAAAGGAATTCCCATTTGGAAAAACATTCTTATTTGAAGAGCTTCTTGTTTTACTCGGATGTCTTTTTCTCAGTGTGCATGGAAGTCCTTCGAATAAAAACAGCTTGTTGCCACTGGTTGTTATAAGTGTCGGATACGTTTACAAAGATGCAAATATTTTTATTTGCATATTGTTTGCTTCCCAAAAGTGTAGGCCCATTGAACCACAACTAAAAGGAGGAAATATAATATGTACTGCAGTCTGAAATAACGATTCCAAACAGAATACAATGTGAAGCATTAGTACATGTCGACTGAGCGAAAAAGGTTATGTGGCGTAGAGGGACGTTTCTAGGTCGTCTTTCATTTCTGCTAAATTTTTCGCGTAATCAATGAGCAGTTCTCCTTCTCTGTTTTGTTCTACGACGGTGACCGCGGTTTCTGTAAAGTGCAAAGAAAGCTTGTTCTCCGTCGACAGCATCGCGTCCTTGTACATTCCGCGGATCTTCACTCCGTCAAGTACAATCTAAAGAAAGATATCTACAAGAGGAAAGGCAAACGTACGAAGAGGATCCACTCCTTATCCGATTTTTCAGTGCCTCTGCACAAAAAGTAGTAGTCGCCGTCGTTCTCAACAAATTTGACTTCGTCGTATTTGCGGAGAAGTTTGTTGATTCGGCGCAGCTTCTTGCTGTTCACTTCGAGGAAGTCCTGGCCGGACGGGTTGAAGCGGCGCGTAAGTTCGCGAGCGTATTGGCGGATGAAGACGTCGTCGCCGATGAAAGCTGAACTCAATGACGACTGAGCCCGATGTGTTGGACGAACCTGCTTCCAGAGGGCGTCCTTCAGTGGGAACGAAGAAAGTCGACCCCTCGTAGTCCTTCTGACTATTGTCGATGAGGAAGAGGTTGTAAAGGTAGTCGTTCGGAGTGAAGTAGTATAGGTAGAAGATTCCGTCTTCGGCTTCGACGATGGCCCTTCCGAAGTTGCCGTCTTCCGAGCAGTTGTGGGCGACGAGACGCTTTGCTTTAACGCTGATGTTCTTGTCGCCTTCGTCGTCGAGAGTAGGAGAGAAAATGAAGAAGGAAATGGTTCCTGGGACTGTGAGGTTGGCGATGACGTGGTCGGTGATCTTCACAATTCCGGGCCAATAATTTTTTAGCTCCGGTAAATCAAGTAAAGGGAACTCTTCTCGTGGTTCACGGACATATCGTGTCCTCAAAAACTGGAGCTCTCTGACACGCACGGGGTCCAGATTAGCCAAGACACGAAGGCAGACGAACATCGCCAAAAAGACGAACATGCTCACGATAAAAAGCCAAAAATCTGAAGATGTTTATCGTGTTATGACCTAATTCTAGTCTAATACTTTTCTCTTTGAGAACGCCCTTTGAGCGGGTATGTTTGCAGACATGAGGATGTCCTTCTCCCGTTTGCTTGGTGCTGAAGATTACGGTAATTGGCAAAGACTAGACAGACGACAAACCATTTTGGAACTTCAGTAAGATGCTTCGACAGGTCGAGCTCCTTGGTGCTGGCGGTTTCGGTCAGTTCGCGGTATCCGCTGCCTCGTGGAAGACAAGCTGGAAGTGGCGACATGGTGGGACGTGGAAGGTGTTCGCTGAAGAAATTGGCTTATCAGTCGAGAACAGTATTATAATCATTGCGGAGGGCCGCCCCATTCAAAATTACACAATCAGCCATTCACATAATGAATCAAGGTTACGGTTAGAGGAAAGTCGTAGTCTTCAAAGGTTACGAAGTATTACAGCTCACGGGGAAAACCACGGTTCTTATAACGCTGCTGAGCCTTAAATGAACGTACTTGGTGATCTTAAAAGCGACTAACTCATTTAGTACTTTGACCAAATGGCGCCGTGATAGTCAGTAAACTTTTTATTCCGTAGGTGATAAGGGCATTTCCTATTTGATGAGGGCATACGATTGTGAAATGACTAACTGTCAAAAAACGATCGCTGCTCGCTTTATTTCTACCGCTGTTTACTAGCGTCTATGTTATCATCTACCGTCCTCCGCCGCCGCTCAAAAACATCCGGTATTGTAGTGTACCGTACAATCTAAATGTTTTCCGGTTAATTTTCATTGCTGTAGGAAAAACGTTCAGAGACTTTGGTAGGTGTCAATGTCAGTTTGTTTGTGGATCATATTTCGGTCAGGTACGGTATCTTACGGTATCTAGGGGTGTTCGTGATTCGCTTCTGACCAAAGATGGATTGCGTTGATAGAAACAAGAGTGCAGAAGAGAGCTGTCGTTGTCAGCTGACTTTGGTATCGGTCTTGGAGACCATGTGATAAAAAGACCATAGAAGAAAAAAACCACCACCGCTTGGCTGAGGTTTCTGATTACAGAATCAGAACAGATGGGACAAATTTGGGAACAGATTCCACTAGAATGTATCGAGTCTTAAAGTGCATTCTGTTTCATAAGGATAGTTACATCCCTACACTCCCCTTATCATTTGAGATCGGCTTTTTTTAGCTCCGCAGTTAACTCTGTAGTTTAGCTGTGTGGTTAAGATCTGTCTTAACTTCGATAGGAGAGGTACATTTTTGAAGATGTGCGAAATGTTCTCGAAAACAGATCGTCATATAACTAGAAAGCAGGCTGTATCCAAAAGATTTTGTGAGCAAGGATGAGACATTGAGGGGACAGTTCAGACCAGACAGTCTAAAGTAAGGAATATCACCATCAGCGGCACTATCGAGTAATGATCGTCTACGCTCTCTCGAACCTGTGCGGAGAGATAGCTGTGGCTGCGTGGGGTGCTGATTTTTCGGATGCACGGACCATATGAGAGTTGTGCAAGCATCCCCAACGTCGTGGCCTTTCAGGATTCGATGCCTATTTTGATGTGTAGCAGCAATGATCAACTCTTTGATGCTCTTCCCACGACCAAAGCGACCTGTTCCGCTTGTTGCTGCACGTTATCAATCTGTCGAGATTATTTTTTAATTCGCGATCACTCAACTTTAATGTCTAAGTCCTGTGACAGGGAAGGTACTGGAATCATGTGCATCTTTTAAAGCTCTAAAAAATTTTTTTTTTCGAATCTTGTGATCAGAGATGCCGACTCGGCTCGCGATTTCGCAATCCGAGCCGGCTCAGGCTCGGCTCGGGTTGGCTCCGAGCCGGCCGTGAGCCGACAATATATACTAGGGAAAATTTCGATCGTTCGCGGGGAGCGGTGATAAGGGCGCAGACGACAAGAGACAATTGGCATACAGCGGCGAAGCAACGGGAATCCGATTTTCTCTCGTCGTCTGCTACCGCTCCCCGCGAACAGTCGGAATTTTCCGTAGTATATATGGCGGAAACCCGGCTCGGGTTCGGCTCAAGCCTACCCGAGCCGAGCCCGAGCTGGGTGGTCCGAGCCGGCTCGGCTCAGGCTCGGCTCGGGCTTGGCTCAGAGGCTCCGGCTCGGCTCAGGCTCAGTTGGCATCTCTGCTTGTGATATATTTCTACAGATAACTATAAAAATGAGTGTCATATCTCGCGAGGAATCTTGGCATCCGTCCATAAGTCTTATCAGCACACCACTTTATGACTAGAGCGCAAAATCCCACAGATACTAAGTACACAAAGGGCGACGTCAATGAAATCATCGGAATCATCTACGTCCATCGACTCCATAAACTCTTTAGATATATTGTATAATTAAATGACAAAATGTTCTTTACTTATCTCTTAACGTTTAATAATTCAATACATATAAATTTGATTTTAACATAAGTTTATATCTATTTACCTGAATCAGAATTGATGGTTCGTTCGAGATTTTACAAGAGGATAAAATAAATATTTGTTACGATCTCCTAAACGAAGAGTTATGCGAATAAATAGGTTACTAAACTCACCGTTTCTTTCGCTTCTTTGTTGTATAAATGTATAATCGAAACAGTGTGTTACCTGGAACTCGGCATCTGAAAAGAGCGCAGTTACTTACACACCAGATCCTAGAGCAGCAGCGAAGCTAACTGATAAGACCAAGAGAACTGAACATGAGCAGATAAGAAGAGAAGAGTCGGTGTTGTTCGTCATTGAATTACAGCAGATGGTAACGCACTCAGAGGACACATATCACGCAAAGTATAGTTGTGAAACGTGGAAAATTTCGCTAACTTGGACTGACTGACGACAAGATAGGAAAACGCAAACAATGATTCTTAGGGCACGGTTCTGATTCACTTTTGTAAACAGTGATGCGTTGTCACATCAAACACATCGCGCAAGTTTACCCATTCCGACATTCATGCAGTCTTTAAAAAACAACAAGACCAGGAGGTTCCAAAACTGGTCGACCTTTCATCCTTGGCGCAGGTTGTTTACGTACAAATGGCGCCAGGGTCACCTGATAAGGCAGGCGATCTTTCGTATCGGTCGCTAATACAGCCCGTTAACTGACAGGAACAGTCAGGGAATGTCACGGCTCTTGTGTGCTGCCCTACTCAGTGTAGTGCGAAAGAGGGGCCGCCAGAGAGAATGCTCTACAAGCATTTCTATGACAATACTGTGTATCATGTAAAACCAATTTTAAAAAATCGCTTTCGCGCACTGTTGTCAATGTTTAGGACAGTTCTATCTGTCTGTAAACATGAAAGTCTAAGGAAACATGGCGTTGAGCCAAAAAAATACCATAAACATTGAACATTGAACGGTATCCCACGAAGAGAGTGTCAAACTAAGGGACAAGTGAATCAAAATATTAAGAACGACACCGACTATATTTAGTGGACCCCGGTTTCCGTTTCGATTTTTACAGTTTTCCGGTTTTTATCGCATATTGCCGAAATTCCGGTTGTTTTTCGTTCTGGTGCATGGAACTTTTCGAAACGTCGACGGGACTAGCTTCCAAAACGGTTGTGAAAGAATAAAAACTGAAACACCACCAACAGGAATCAAACCCGCGAACCCGTGTCTCGCAGTGAGACAGCCTACCTACTGCGCCACTCACACATAGAAAGAGTTCGTCGTCGCTCACGATAATATAGAAGTGCCGCTCAGGAATAGAATTTCTCGCACATATCCCAAAGGAGCCGCTGACATTTTTAGGATTTCCTAGTCTAAATTAGGACTACTAATCTTTAAATCTGCGCTTAGATCTGCCGAAAAAAACAGGTGTCGGTATCATGGGCAGACTGTATGTGGACATTTTTGTACATGAAACGAAAAGATTACAAGATGGGTTTTCTGCTCTCAGGTCTTCTACACCATCTGGATCGAGGATTCTGTTCTACATCTTTCGTTTCTATCATTATACTTTATGATATCAGTGGTGCCCAAATAGTGAGTGGTGGAAGTAATGATAAAGACAGCGGCATCTTTGGTATACGTGGCTGAGAGGCCATCCACGGCGAACTGCGATGTTTACCATTTAAACAGATCGTAGCAACGGTAGACGTTACCGTTTGCGGCACTCTACTCCGACTAATACTGATTCAAGAGAAGCTTTCTACAATTCTGCAAGAATCAATGCATCCATAGGATTGTTTCCTAACAATGGCGGTAATTTCCACTAGTTACATTATACAGTTACATCTGGGGGCTGATCGAGGCACAATTGAGCCTCAATTGCGGTTAGAGAAATGGGTCCTGGACCAAGAAGCTGTTCCGACTTCACTAAAGCCGACAAAGAATCGGCAAAAATGTGAAGTCTGCGTCGCCAGTCGAATCGAAGATGACTTACCGTTCCTTTTGCTGTGCCCTACCGGCGCGCATCAACTGGAATCCAACGCTTTAACCCTTCGAGACCCGCTCAATGTGATCACTACTTTGAACTCCGATATCACGCCTTACATCGAAGAATGAAGGAACGAGCGACAACGGTGTGATATGCTTCCTTTATGCACACACGCAAGGCGTCTTGCATGACAGTGATTCGAGAGAGTAAAGTGACACTCCATTTGCTGGAAACGTAAAGCAAAGCTGACAAAAAGCAACATTTTATTCAGGACATCACAGCTACCTCACAAAACGCGATTGCAGAGCTTCCGGATCTGCTGGGACTTGCACTTCTTCACGCAGCACATGGCGTTCAGCGATCGGCGAGTTCGATTCAGTCGTCGTTCCTCGGAACCTAAACGAATGCCATGAAACACGAGCCAACTTAGAACATTTACCATCGACATCGATTGCGTCGATGCAGACTTCCTGAAGTAGTTTGATCAAGCGCGCACCGCAGTAGCGGCGCGGCTTCTCCTCCGTGGAACGCTTCACGTGAAATACCACCTTGACCTGAAGTTAGGCAGTGGGCCACATCGCTCTACCCAGGTCTGACTTACAGTCTCCGATTCGTCCGAACCGCTCTCCAACGAGGGATAGGCGATAGTCGGAGACAGAACCAACAGCAGGACGAGCAGGAACTTGACTGCGGCCATAGTGTTAGAACGAACACTCTACTGGTGGCCTGTCGGAATGTGTTTTTATAAAAAACGCTGAGGAGGACCGAAAACGTTGATAAGCAATCACAAAGGAAAGGCGGGGCTACACAAACAAACAGACATGCCACGTTGTAATCGCAACATCAATAATGTTGACAGAGAGAAAGTATCGATCACAGTAACCAGGAACTGAGAAGGATGGCAAACTAAACGACAAACGTTGAATGGCATCGGTAAATGTCCCGCGTCTTGCATCAAAATGAGCAAAACAAACTGAATGACTGTTTTCCTCTCGGAATAGTAATGCGCATGTAGATGGAAAAGAGAGAAAACACGTTGTCTAGTTACATTTCAATTTTGAGTCAAAAAGTCAAAAGATCGAACAAACACGCACTCTTTAAGGCTACAGTAGGGCCGCTTCCGAAGTTTAGCCGATTCCCCGATGCCCCGTAAAGCGCGCCGCCACCGACCGGTTCGACATCGACGCCACACAAGGGATGAAGCTGGCTGCAAAGTGATATCCTCTGTTGTCTATTTTCGGTGTCATGCAAGGCGTAACGCCTTTGATTCATGAAGTAAAATCGTGAAATCCAGACTTGAGAGTGTTACAGCTTTTCACCTAGCTCTTCTTGTGCTTTAAAGGAGGCATTTCCTTGCCTTTCCTATGTGCCTACAGAACGTCAGTCATGATTCCGCGACCTCTTTACTGTACTAAAGGCTTGCTACAAACCCTGTACCCAAATGTCATTTGGGGAATCGCTTGCTTGCGTAGTGCTGTCATATCGCAAACTAAGCAAACAAACTTCACCTCTGACCCGAAATCTGTTTCTACTATATCACATTTTATATCTTTTTTTGGATAACATTAATCATATTAATCTATCTGATACAAAGTTCTAGAATACGGTAGTTCGCCGAATACAAACGATGCACATATTGCCTTTTTTCTTGTAAATAACAGATTTGTTAATAAGGTTTGGCCGGTTTCCAAGTGTCTGGTCGGTCTTGCGACTAACCTTTTGTTTTCAATATGAACTCTCACCGGTAACGAGCGGTCGGTCCGTCATTCGTTCTTTGAGAGTCAGGCAAACTCTGTGGCAGTTGTGATTGTTCCGGCTTCCAGAGGGAATTGATGCAGATGCGAGTTTCGAAGTCAATGGTACGCTGTTCTTGTCTTGACAGCTTAGAATGTGGCGAAGCTTAGAATGTTTTTCCAAACATGTCAGGGTACTTAGGAGCTTCCAGTCTCCAAATTTTAAAGTATGCAATTTGTGTCGCTATTGCATGGTAGTATAAACCGAAAAAGTAACCTTGTTTCCCGGGGGAATGCGTTGTATCTATGTAATAAATCATCTATTTCCCGATCAAATGCAGTTTGTTTAACAATTAAACGCCGTGCCAAGAAGAATGGTCCATTGGAGAAGAAGATATTCCGTTGAAAAGATCGTTTACTAGTTTATTTCTCATTTCAGTCTCAGAGTTTATGCATGTGGCACATATTTGCCTGCAGAAAAAAAGAAAATAGCTGAAGCAAAGACAGCAAAGAATCGTGAATGAAATGGGATGCATCTGCAATCAAATTCTTGTAACAGGGAATCCAAAAAGGGCGTCCAAAAGTCTGGAATGCCATTTCCGTGCGTTTCCAAAGCGTGAGACCGGTCGATTTCTTCTGTTCGCTTTTATTTTTCGGGGCTTTTTCGAGGTTTTCAGGCTACTGTCTAGATGCCCTTTTTTGGATGATGCTATATTTGGCCCATAGGGAACTGCCGTTTGGACTTCTTTCACCCTGTGTATAAAATTATTCGCTATGGGTCTGACAACTTGAAATTCACACCGAAATCAAATTGATGCGTTGTAGAGAGACAAACACACTAAGAACGTTATTGAAAATAACTAAAACTTTATTGTCAGTGTCTCATTTTATTCTTGCCGTTCTATAGGAGTCGGCCAAACGATGTTCTTCATGGTGATCATTCGTTCCGTGGGTTCCGTTATCACGAGCCACATATCTGCGAATATGACGAATTAGCCACAAACCACAAATTTTATGTTTTCAACGAGAGAAGCAACTTCTATAGACGGTATAGCCGCAACTTTGTAACATTCTTGACTATGTTGACGGAAAGCGACGACTATTCCGCTTTCTTGAAGTACGGACACGGTTTGTTTCAACAAGCTGCGCCCTTATCACCGTCTCCCAAAGAATTCTTTCATCGAGCTTATCCGCAAGTTCAGAAAGAAGTTCTCGGTCGGAGTGACTCATATGACGGGCGTCGCATGCCAAGATGAATGTGACCAGGAGGACTGCAAAGCAAAAGCTCCTCATATCGTTTCCCAAGCCTGAAAAAAAGAAAAATTCTGCATAAGTATAAGTAAAACTTAAATTTCCGGCAGTTGGCACGAAACCGTGTTTACAGAGGGCATACCAAAAGAGCAAACTAACAAAACTAACAGTGGTTAGAGACCACGACGGACAGCGTGACATAGGCGGAGACACATGATCCACTACAGTCAGCGGTCTCCTCCTCTCAACACTCTCTGGGTGCCACAATAATCGCTATATCGCTACGATCTAATAATAACCGCGAAGTAGTCACCTGTTCCTGGTCTGTGGTTCTCCAGCGAAGGTTAGTTAAGCTTTAAGCCAATAAATGAGATTCAATTAAAGCTGTGTTCCTGGAAGTTTCTTAAGTGCCCCGTTGCTAAACATAGAAAAACTAAAATTAAGTTAATGGCATGTGGTAATGAAGAGGACTAGGTGAAACTGAATGCGATTTACTTGCAAAACTTCCACAAAATGAAGCTAAGTTCTTGCGCGTACGCTTTGTTGTACTCACACGACGTTCTATCTAAAGTTGGGAAGGAATTTTCGATTATACTGTACTGCCTTGCTCCTAATCTGTCGAAACGATATGCACATTAGTGCTTGGCGTTCTCGTCATTATAGTCTTCGTGGCAGGTTTAACTAAATAGTTGAAACAATCCCATTACTGAAGTGCTTTCGGCAAATTGAGTTACCCAGTAAGGACGCCTAATACACGTCGCCCACAATGATTACTTTTCTTGCACAGCCTGAATTATATAATAAACGCGGCTGCCCACATTTACTCGCGCTTCGCGTGCTAAGGGCCTTATGAACTTTGTTGCTAACAAAAGAAATGCAAATAAAACGCTGAAAAATACAAAAAAGAAGACAGTCTTCCACTCGAATCGGTCGTACTCGGCCACACCAGGGAGCCGTAGTTCCACCACCTTGCCAATAATGACATTAAGAGGTCTACTCAGATTTTTCACCAATAAAACAAAATTTCTAGTTGATGTATAAAGGACTGTGCCTAGAGACACCGACTTGGTGAAGTTTCGCAATCCGAGACGAACTGTCGGCCCAATCAAACAAGACCATCAAACGCTTAAACTGTCCTGGAATGTTCTCGAATATTCCAGAAAGACCGTTCTTTTCTGTATTTACGGGTTTCTGAGTTTATCTCCTCATAACAAAGCTTGATGCCTTGCACAAGAAAGCACGAATGAGACCGTTGACTTTGGTGGAGCAGGAAGCCGAAGGGAAACACCGAAGCAACCGAAGGTGTTCCACAACATCGACACCAGCTGAAGATGAAATCCCGCTCTGTCCGCTATACCCCACCACCGAGCCTTGTCAGGAGTCAGCCTGTTCGCCTCTCCGATGCCCGCGCATACTGACATGACCTTTGATCGCTGTTCTCGGATACCGTCTCTAGCCAAAGGCAAAAGAAGACATCTGCATCTTTTGCCAAAACCTAAACTAAATGCAAACGCGAACGGCAGCCAGTTATGTTACAGCTCTAATAGTTAGTAGTCATCTTTATTTCAGAGATCATTATTTAACCGGCAAAAATGTTTAAATCTGCTACCTAAAGAACACGTCTCGCCTCTCCCTACAGCAAGCGTTTTCTCTCAAGTATTTTGGGGAACATCCCTCGGTGCAGCACAGGTGGGCTATTCTCTCGAGGCTTCCTTTCGCTAAAAACAACGTGTTATACAGACTCAGAACCGTACACGGACTTACTTCTGAAACAGTGACGCTCTCCACACACCTCCCGGACAAAGATGATAAACCGTACTCCACAGTTTCTTCTAGGCGTCTCTTCTTTGGAACGCCGTATTCGAGAGAGTCCTACCGTAGACCATACGTCCACTTTTGCCAGCATGTCAGCCGTTTCTAGCACATCGTATTCGAGGAAATCTTGGACTGATGCCTGAAGGTGACTTGAGAGAACGAGAAGAGAGACAAGGAAGACCGTTCTCATAGCAGTGGACTTTGTAATCTGAAATCATAAAATTTGATCGTCTGCAGACGCCGCCACTTTTCCAACGCCTCCTCCGCTAGATGCCGCCACTGCTGGCGACGGTGTCTTTTTACCTCTCTTTTTGCAGGCGTAACGCCTACGTCACCAACAGATAAACGTGGGGCGATAGGTAATATGGTGCCACTGGAGGTGTTCTGCGCTATTCCGAGTAAAGTTTGGCCATACTCCTCGAATTTCCAGTGTTCTCTGCAACTCTGCAACTATTATTAGTGCATAGGAGTTCAAACTACACAGAAATGCTCCAAAACGTGCAGCTTATCAGCATCAGGCTGCACAAAGGGCCGAATGATATGATGAAAGGGAGTCGACCAGGTTTTAAAATGTCATCAAAGATGCAAAGAACACTGTGGGAGGAGATAGGTGTAATGGAACGTGTTCCATCCGACTTTATGCGGGCAAAGAACATTTGCATGCATCTTTCCGTGACCGACAGCTCTTGTCAGTGAAACGCATCCTTATCATCAGAGTTTGGCAGACACCATAAACCGCGTTTGCGAACGGCCGTATAGGGAAGTTCCGCATCATTTTGTGGCCGTATGCTATTTCTGAACACTGGTTTGGTGCAGATTCAAATGTGTTTTTGAGTGAGAAGATCTGGCCAAGCTCACATGTTATCTGTCATCTTTTGAGAGCGGCTTCTGTGCATGCCTACAGCAAGTTGTAGCGGTGTACCTAGGCAATATATAATTTTTCTAATCTACGATGGTTGTGCAGTTGAACCAAACATAGCCACAGTTCATCAAAACCAATGTGACAGAATCTACTGGAGGGAAATGTCTTTGTTACAGATGAAAAATAGCAAAAAAGTAAATAAAACTAAGTATAGTACAACGAAGTCTCCCACCATTGAGCCATCACGTTCCAAGGGATGACTCCAACTTCCTCGTTCTTCACGATGCCCGTGCCGTTCATCTTCTCCGGTCTCCACGCTGTCCTAGAAGTCCACTCCGTACAGACTATGACGCTTATATTCCCGAACAAACGACATTATTATTAGCTAAGGAAGACACAGTATCACATCGTGATCGGCGATTTCCTCCTAGCTCACGCGACTTTATTTCGTAAATCAAAGGCTTACGCCCTGCAAGACACCGAATAATAGACAAACAGAGGATATCTCGCTGTAGCCGCCTTCATCTCTGGCGTGGCGGTGATGTCGAGCCGTGTCGCGATTAGTGACTCATCGCGACCTTTGATCACATAGCCAGCGCCGACAGCGGCGAGAACATCTGGGGCCGATTTCACAAAGCGCAAACGCAAACGCAATTCGCAATTGCGACGCAAACGCAATTACAAACGCAAATGACGCAATTGCGTTGCGTTTCGAGACGCAAACGCAAACGCAATTCGCAATTCGCAATTGTGTCTCAAACGCAAATTTGCGTTTGCGTTGTACAATTGCGTCGCAAACGCAAACGCAATTCGCAATTGCGTCGCAAACGCAAACGCAATTCGCAATTGCGTCGCAAACGCAAATCGCAATTGCGTTGCATGTTCGATGACTACCGATCCTTCTGTCTTTGGGAGCACATGTTCTTCTTTGTCGCTGAGCAGCTAGCACATCACTTCTTTTGTTGTTGAATTACTCCGACATACAGTAAGCCGATGTTAGGAACTGGCCACAATTAGGTAAATGTCGCATGTTCGTACCAATATGGGAGACCTTGGCAAACTGATTTTGAGAAGATTTTAAGCCTTTGCTAATTTGTTAGTAAATTTCGTAGGTTCGACCTGCCTATAGCAGGTCATAATTAGGAAAGTTCGCACGTTCGGTTAAGCTGTGGATCACCACAGAAGGATGATTTATGCCAATTTTGCCGGTTTTTGGTGTGGGTAGGTTAATCTGCGACCCACCCCTGGTCCCGCCACGAACGCCCAAACACTTTTCAAGGTAAATATCCAGTGGCAGTCAAAAAGTGGTAGACACATTGATAAAGCACGAAAAAACAGCTAATTCTCAGTCAAATTCTACAATTGCGTTCGAAAGTGACATGCTCGGAGGCATGTCACTGAATTGCGACGCAGTTGCGTTTTGCGTTTGCGTAATTGCGTTTTGTGAAACCGAAAATTGCGTTTTTACGCAATTGCGTTTTGTGAAATCGAAAATTGCGTCGCAATTGCGAATTGCGTTTGCGTTTTGTGAAATCGGAAATTGCGCAATTGCGCAATTGCGTTTTGTGAAATCGACATTTGCGTCGCAATTGCGAATTGCGTTTGCGTTTGCGCTTTGTGAAATCTGCCCCTGGTGTACTACGTGTTATTGTTGGGTAACACTATTTTTATGTCTGTCTGTGCCATAACTATCGCGCAGCGGCGCAAGATCCTCAGTTACGAATACACACAATGTGAGCGTCAGTCGGCTTATGTGAGCACTCTCCAACAAGCCGGTCGTAGACGGCACACTTCACGGGACATCTGCGAATCGGAAATGGAAATGGCGGTGCAACATCTTCTTCGAGGGCGTTTGGACCACTGGGGTAACTTCGGGGCTCGCATCTGCTTCGGAGAGATGAGTCCGTGTTCCGGGAGTTGCATATTCGGTGCTGGTGGTGTCCTCAAGGCGTCGGCGACCTTCGAGATGATATTTCGCGCAGCGTCGGGCGTCGGACATCTTGTTGTCAACCGTGGTGGAACTACAGTAGGGTGCACATTTCATAAAACGATACATTCCAGTACGACCACTCATGACCGGATATTCTCCAATTTCTACGAAGAATAGAAGCTCTCAAATACAAGTAGAATTCTCTCCTAAGCATCCGATCAGGACTCCCCATCAACTAGCACCTCTGCTATAGTGAATCACAGCAAGCTCCTTTCAATATATCCGAAGTCCGGCAGCCTTCGCCACAGCAACGTTTGTCAACGGAGCCAATATCTGAACAGAGTTTTTTTGGGTTACGTGCGACAACTGCTACTTACTTCTAGCCAAGATACACCGATTACAAATTTTAACAACCAGCGCTTGCAGCTGGGAGCCGCACGCTTTCCTTCGGTTTTCCTTCCGCGCTCGTCTTGTCCTCCAGAGCGCCGCGTAATCCATCACCACATCATGAAAGGCGGTCAGCGACTTTTCTTGGTAATTTAAAAGCATGCCATGAGTAGCTACGAAGGCGAGAATAACGAATACGACCGTCTCATTCATGTCAATTCAGAGGGCAAGCGCTGCGATGTGTGGTACCGACCCGTGCTGAGAAGTGATAAGTGATAAATTATGACCTCTGCTATTTACTTCGACCTAAAAGTCAAAGTGGAAGGTTGTTTTCTCGGTATCGCACCTTACTATCAGTGAGTATGGGGTGATCCTTTAAGGAATTGAAAGGAGGAAGCACACTTAACCCTTCGCCACTGATAAGCGTTTTATTATTTAAAAGGTTACGATGAAGTGTGGCTTTAGATTTTTAGTTTTTTGAGTCTCACTCGTGTCGTGGTGGCGAGCAGTCGGTCCCTCCGGTCGCTCTCTGAGCGTCGGGTTGGTCAGACAGCAAACCCTGTGGCAGTTGTGTGTTTTCCGGCTTCCAGAGGGAATTGGGATACCCGGAAGCCGTAGTCCCACCACCGCTGACAACAAGATGTCCGACGCCAGGAATCCGATGCCCGACGCTGCGTGAGATGTCATCCCGAAGGTCGCCGACGCTCTGAGGACACCAACACTGAGGAAGACGCAACCCCCGAACCACGGACTCATCTCCCCGTAGTAGATGCGAGCTCAGAAGCCTCCTCAAACGCCCCGAGAAGAAGAAGTTCGAGCGCCATTTCCGGAGTTTCGCCGATTCCCAGATGCCCATAACTCTTGGTGTGAGCAAGGGCCCTGCTGTCTCGAATTGAAAGTTTTGCAGGAAACTAAGATAGTCCGCAGGAAATCCAACGAGAGTAGGCGCGTTCGATCAGGCTCGTGCAGTTCTATAAGATCCAATCATAAAAATGCTATGGTACTTTGGAGCAGGAGGGGTCAGATGCATAACTCTTTGTATGAACAAGGCCCTAACTGTCTCGAATTGAAAGTTTTGCAGGAAACTAAGATAGTCCACAGTAATCCCAACGGGAGTAGGCGCGTTCCATCAGGCTCGTGCAGTTCTACAAGATCCAATCATAAAAATGATATGGTACTTTGGAGCAGGAGGGTCAGATGCAGAACTCTTTGTATGAACAAGGCCCTATCTGTCTCGAATTGAAAGTTTTGCAGGAAACTAAGATAGTCCGCAGGAAATCCAACGAGAGTAGGCGCGTTCGATCAGGCTCGTGCAGTTCTATAAGATCCAATCATAAAAATGCTATGGTACTTTGGAGCAGGAGGGGTCAGATGCATAACTCTTTGTATGAACAAGGCCCTAACTGTCTCGAATTGAAAGTTTTGCAGGAAACTAAGATAGTCCACAGTAATCCCAACGGGAGTAGGCGCGTTCGATCAGGCTCGTGCAGTTCTACAAGATCCAATCATAAAAATGCTATGGTACTTTGGAGCAGGAGGGTCAGATGCATAACTCTTTGTATGAACAAGGCCCTAACTGTCTCGAATTGAAAGTTTTGCAGGAAACTAAGATAGTCCACAGTAATCCCAACGGGAATAGGCGCGTTCGATCAGGCTCGTGCAGTTCTACAAGATCCAATCATAAAAATGCTATGGTACTTTGGAGCAGGAGGGTCAGATGCAGAACTCTTTGCATGAACAAGGCCCTATCTGTCTCGAATTGAAAGTTTTGCAGGAAACTAAGATAGTCCACAGGTAATCCAACGAGAGTAGGCGCGTTCGATCGGGCTCGTGCAGTTCTACAAGATCCAATCATAAAAATGCTATGGTACTTTGGAGCAGGAGGGTCAGATGCAGAACTCTTTGCATGAACAAGGCCCTATCTGTCTCGAATTGAAAGTTTTGCAGGAAACTAAGATAGTCCACAGGAAATCCAACGAGAGTAGGCGCGTTCGATCAGGCTCGTGCAGTTCTACAAGATGGAATCATAAAAATGCTATGGTACTTTGGAGCAGGAGGGTCAGATGCATAACTCTTTGCATGAACAAGGCCCTATCTGTCTCGAATTGAAAGTTTTGCAGGAAACTAAGATAGTCCACAGGAAATCCAACGAGAGTAGGCGCGTTCGATCAGGCTCGTGCAGTTCTACAAGATCCAATCATAAAAATGCTATGGTACTTTGGAGCAGGAGGGTCAGATGCAGAACTCTTTGCATGAACAAGGCCCTAACTGTCTCGAATTGAAAGTTTTGCAGGAAACTAAGATAGTCCACAGTAATCCGAACGGGAATAGGCGCGTTCGATCAGGCTCGTGCAGTTCTACAAGATGGAATCATAAAAATGCTATGGTACTTTGGAGCAGGAGGGTCAGATGCATAACTCTTTGCATGAACAAGGCCCTATCTGTCTCGAATTGAAAGTTTTGCAGGAAACTAAGATAGTCCACAGTAATCCGAACGGGAATAGGCGCGTTCGATCAGGCTCGTGCAGTTCTACAAGATGGAATCATAAAAATGCTATGGTACTTTGGAGCAGGAGGGTCAGATGCATAACTCTTTGTATGAACAAGGCCCTAACTGTCTCGAATTGAAAGTTTTGCAGGAAACTAAGATAGTCCACAGTAATCCCAACGGGAGTAGGCGCGTTCGATCAGGCTCGTGCAGTTCTACAAGATCCAATCATAAAAATGATATGGTACTTTGGAGCAGGAGGGTCAGATGCAGAACTCTTTGTATGAACAAGGCCCTATCTGTCTCGAATTGAAAGTTTTGCAGGAAACTAAGATAGTCCGCAGGAAATCCAACGAGAGTAGGCGCGTTCGATCAGGCTCGTGCAGTTCTATAAGATCCAATCATAAAAATGTATGGTACTTTGGAGCGGAGGGGTCAGATGCATAACTCTTTGTATGAACAAGGCCCTAACTGTCTCGAATTGAAAGTTTTGCAGGAAACTAAGATAGTCCACAGTAATCCCAACGGGAGTAGGCGCGTTCGATCAGGCTCGTGCAGTTCTACAAGATCCAATCATAAAAATGCTATGGTACTTTGGAGCAGGAGGGTCAGATGCAGAACTCTTTGCATGAACAAGGCCCTATCTGTCTCGAATTGAAAGTTTTGCAGGAAACTAAGATAGTCCACAGGAAATCCAACGGGAATAGGCGCGTTCGATCAGGCTCGTGCAGTTCTACAAGATCCAATCATAAAAATGCTATGGTACTTTGGAGCAGGAGGGTCAGATGCATAACTCTTTGTATGAACAAGGCCCTATCTGTCTCGAATTGAAAGTTTTGCAGGAAACTAAGATAGTCCACAGTAATCCCAACGGGAATAGGCGCGTTCGATCAGGCTCGTGCAGTTCTACAAGATCCAATCATAAAAATGCTATGGTACTTTGGAGCAGGAGGGTCAGATGCAGAACTCTTTGCATGAACAAGGCCCTATCTGTCTCGAATTGAAAGTTTTGCAGGAAACTAAGATAGTCCACAGGTAATCCAACGAGAGTAGGCGCGTTCGATCGGGCTCGTGCAGTTCTACAAGATCCAATCATAAAAATGCTATGGTACTTTGGAGCAGGAGGGTCAGATGCAGAACTCTTTGCATGAACAAGGCCCTATCTGTCTCGAATTGAAAGTTTTGCAGGAAACTAAGATAGTCCACAGGAAATCCAACGAGAGTAGGCGCGTTCGATCAGGCTCGTGCAGTTCTACAAGATGGAATCATAAAAATGCTATGGTACTTTGGAGCAGGAGGGTCAGATGCATAACTCTTTGCATGAACAAGGCCCTATCTGTCTCGAATTGAAAGTTTTGCAGGAAACTAAGATAGTCCACAGGAAATCCAACGAGAGTAGGCGCGTTCGATCAGGCTCGTGCAGTTCTACAAGATCCAATCATAAAAATGCTATGGTACTTTGGAGCAGGAGGGTCAGATGCAGAACTCTTTGCATGAACAAGGCCCTAACTGTCTCGAATTGAAAGTTTTGCAGGAAACTAAGATAGTCCACAGTAATCCGAACGGGAATAGGCGCGTTCGATCAGGCTCGTGCAGTTCTACAAGATGGAATCATAAAAATGCTATGGTACTTTGGAGCAGGAGGGTCAGATGCATAACTCTTTGCATGAACAAGGCCCTATCTGTCTCGAATTGAAAGTTTTGCAGGAAACTAAGATAGTCCACAGGAAATCCAACGAGAATAGGCGCGTTCGATCAGGCTCGTGCAGTTCTACAAGATCCAATCATAAAAATGCTATGGTACTTTGGAGCAGGAGGGTCAGATGCAGAACTCTTTGCATGAACAAGGCCCTAACTGTCTCGAATTGAAAGTTTTGCAGGAAACTAAGATAGTCCACAGTAATCCGAACGGGAATAGGCGCGTTCGATCAGGCTCGTGCAGTTCTACAAGATGGAATCATAAAAATGCTATGGTACTTTGGAGCAGGAGGGTCAGATGCATAACTCTTTGCATGAACAAGGCCCTATCTGTCTCGAATTGAAAGTTTTGCAGGAAACTAAGATAGTCCACAGGAAATCCAACGGGAGTAGGCGCGTTCGATCAGGCTCGTGCAGTTCTACAAGATCCAATCATAAAAATGCTATGGTACTTTGGAGCAGGAGGGGTCAGATGCATAACTCTTTGTATGAACAAGGCCCTAACTGTCTCGAATTGAAAGTTTTGCAGGAAACTAAGATAGTCCACAGTAATCCCAACGGGAATAGGCGCGTTCGATCAGGCTCGTGCAGTTCTACAAGATCCAATCATAAAAATGCTATGGTACTTTGGAGCAGGAGGGTCAGATGCAGAACTCTTTGCATGAACAAGGCCCTATCTGTCTCGAATTGAAAGTTTTGCAGGAAACTAAGATAGTCCACAGGTAATCCAACGAGAGTAGGCGCGTTCGATCGGGCTCGTGCAGTTCTACAAGATCCAATCATAAAAATGCTATGGTACTTTGGAGCAGGAGGGTCAGATGCAGAACTCTTTGCATGAACAAGGCCCTATCTGTCTCGAATTGAAAGTTTTGCAGGAAACTAAGATAGTCCACAGGAAATCCAACGAGAGTAGGCGCGTTCGATCAGGCTCGTGCAGTTCTACAAGATGGAATCATAAAAATGCTATGGTACTTTGGAGCAGGAGGGTCAGATGCATAACTCTTTGCATGAACAAGGCCCTATCTGTCTCGAATTGAAAGTTTTGCAGGAAACTAAGATAGTCCACAGGAAATCCAACGAGAGTAGGCGCGTTCGATCAGGCTCGTGCAGTTCTACAAGATCCAATCATAAAAATGCTATGGTACTTTGGAGCAGGAGGGTCAGATGCAGAACTCTTTGCATGAACAAGGCCCTAACTGTCTCGAATTGAAAGTTTTGCAGGAAACTAAGATAGTCCACAGTAATCCGAACGGGAATAGGCGCGTTCGATCAGGCTCGTGCAGTTCTACAAGATGGAATCATAAAAATGCTATGGTACTTTGGAGCAGGAGGGTCAGATGCATAACTCTTTGCATGAACAAGGCCCTATCTGTCTCGAATTGAAAGTTTTGCAGGAAACTAAGATAGTCCACAGTAATCCGAACGGGAATAGGCGCGTTCGATCAGGCTCGTGCAGTTCTACAAGATGGAATCATAAAAATGCTATGGTACTTTGGAGCAGGAGGGTCAGATGCATAACTCTTTGTATGAACAAGGCCCTAACTGTCTCGAATTGAAAGTTTTGCAGGAAACTAAGATAGTCCACAGTAATCCCAACGGGAGTAGGCGCGTTCGATCAGGCTCGTGCAGTTCTACAAGATCCAATCATAAAAATGCTATGGTACTTTGGAGCAGGAGGGTCAGATGCAGAACTCTTTGTATGAACAAGGCCCTATCTGTCTCGAATTGAAAGTTTTGCAGGAAACTAAGATAGTCCACAGGAAATCCAACGAGAGTAGGCGCGTTCGATCAGGCTCGTGCAGTTCTACAAGATGCAATCATAAAAATGCTATGGTACTTTGGAGCAGGAGGGGTCAGATGCATAACTCTTTGTATGAACAAGGCCCTAACTGTCTCGAATTGAAAGTTTTGCAGGAAACTAAGATAGTCCACAGTAATCCCAACGGGAGTAGGCGCGTTCGATCAGGCTCGTGCAGTTCTACAAGATCCAATCATAAAAATGCTATGGTACTTTGGAGCAGGAGGGTCAGATGCAGAACTCTTTGCATGAACAAGGCCCTATCTGTCTCGAATTGAAAGTTTTGCAGGAAACTAAGATAGTCCACAGGAAATCCAACGGGAATAGGCGCGTTCGATCAGGCTCGTGCAGTTCTACAAGATCCAATCATAAAAATGCTATGGTACTTTGGAGCAGGAGGGTCAGATGCATAACTCTTTGTATGAACAAGGCCCTAACTGTCTCGAATTGAAAGTTTTGCAGGAAACTAAGATAGTCCACAGTAATCCCAACGGGAATAGGCGCGTTCGATCAGGCTCGTGCAGTTCTACAAGATCCAATCATAAAAATGCTATGGTACTTTGGAGCAGGAGGGTCAGATGCAGAACTCTTTGCATGAACAAGGCCCTATCTGTCTCGAATTGAAAGTTTTGCAGGAAACTAAGATAGTCCACAGGTAATCCAACGAGAGTAGGCGCGTTCGATCGGGCTCGTGCAGTTCTACAAGATCCAATCATAAAAATGCTATGGTACTTTGGAGCAGGAGGGTCAGATGCAGAACTCTTTGCATGAACAAGGCCCTATCTGTCTCGAATTGAAAGTTTTGCAGGAAACTAAGATAGTCCACAGGAAATCCAACGAGAGTAGGCGCGTTCGATCAGGCTCGTGCAGTTCTACAAGATGGAATCATAAAAATGCTATGGTACTTTGGAGCAGGAGGGTCAGATGCATAACTCTTTGCATGAACAAGGCCCTATCTGTCTCGAATTGAAAGTTTTGCAGGAAACTAAGATAGTCCACAGGAAATCCAACGAGAGTAGGCGCGTTCGATCAGGCTCGTGCAGTTCTACAAGATCCAATCATAAAAATGCTATGGTACTTTGGAGCAGGAGGGTCAGATGCAGAACTCTTTGCATGAACAAGGCCCTAACTGTCTCGAATTGAAAGTTTTGCAGGAAACTAAGATAGTCCACAGTAATCCGAACGGGAATAGGCGCGTTCGATCAGGCTCGTGCAGTTCTACAAGATGGAATCATAAAAATGCTATGGTACTTTGGAGCAGGAGGGTCAGATGCATAACTCTTTGCATGAACAAGGCCCTATCTGTCTCGAATTGAAAGTTTTGCAGGAAACTAAGATAGTCCACAGGAAATCCAACGAGAGTAGGCGCGTTCGATCAGGCTCGTGCAGTTCTACAAGATCCAATCATAAAAATGCTATGGTACTTTGGAGCAGGAGGGTCAGATGCAGAACTCTTTGCATGAACAAGGCCCTAACTGTCTCGAATTGAAAGTTTTGCAGGAAACTAAGATAGTCCACAGTAATCCGAACGGGAATAGGCGCGTTCGATCAGGCTCGTGCAGTTCTACAAGATGGAATCATAAAAATGCTATGGTACTTTGGAGCAGGAGGGTCAGATGCATAACTCTTTGCATGAACAAGGCCCTATCTGTCTCGAATTGAAAGTTTTGCAGGAAACTAAGATAGTCCACAGGAAATCCAACGAGAGTAGGCGCGTTCGATCAGGCTCGTGCAGTTCTATAAGATCCAATCATAAAAATGCTATGGTACTTTGGAGCAGGAGGGGTCAGATGCATAACTCTTTGTATGAACAAGGCCCTAACTGTCTCGAATTGAAAGTTTTGCAGGAAACTAAGATAGTCCACAGTAATCCCAACGGGAGTAGGCGCGTTCGATCAGGCTCGTGCAGTTCTACAAGATCCAATCATAAAAATGCTATGGTACTTTGGAGCAGGAGGGTCAGATGCAGAACTCTTTGCATGAACAAGGCCCTATCTGTCTCGAATTGAAAGTTTTGCAGGAAACTAAGATAGTCCACAGGAAATCCAACGGGAATAGGCGCGTTCGATCAGGCTCGTGCAGTTCTACAAGATCCAATCATAAAAATGCTATGGTACTTTGGAGCAGGAGGGTCAGATGCATAACTCTTTGTATGAACAAGGCCCTATCTGTCTCGAATTGAAAGTTTTGCAGGAAACTAAGATAGTCCACAGTAATCCCAACGGGAATAGGCGCGTTCGATCAGGCTCGTGCAGTTCTACAAGATCCAATCATAAAAATGCTATGGTACTTTGGAGCAGGAGGGTCAGATGCAGAACTCTTTGCATGAACAAGGCCCTATCTGTCTCGAATTGAAAGTTTTGCAGGAAACTAAGATAGTCCACAGGAAATCCAACGAGAGTAGGCGCGTTCGATCAGGCTCGTGCAGTTCTACAAGATCCAATCATAAAAATGCTATGGTACTTTGGAGCAGGAGGGTCAGATGCAGAACTCTTTGCATGAACAAGGCCCTATCTGTCTCGAATTGAAAGTTTTGCAGGAAACTAAGATAGTCCACAGTAATCCGAACGGGAATAGGCGCGTTCGATCAGGCTCGTGCAGTTCTACAAGATGGAATCATAAAAATGCTATGGTACTTTGGAGCAGGAGGGTCAGATGCATAACTCTTTGCATGAACAAGGCCCTATCTGTCTCGAATTGAAAGTTTTGCAGGAAACTAAGATAGTCCACAGGTAATCCGAACGGGAATAGGCGCGTTCGATCAGGCTCGTGCAGTTCTACAAGATGGAATCATAAAAATGCTATGGTACTTTGGAGCAGGAGGGTCAGATGCAGAACTCTTTGCATGAACAAGGCCCTATCTGTCTCGAATTGAAAGTTTTGCAGGAAACTAAGATAGTCCACAGTAATCCCAACGGGAATAGGCGCGTTCGATCAGGCTCGTGCAGTTCTACAAGATGGAATCATAAAAATGCTATGGTACTTTGGAGCAGGAGGGTCAGATGCATAACTCTTTGCATGAACAAGGCCCTATCTGTCTCGAATTGAAAGTTTTGCAGGAAACTAAGATAGTCCACAGTAATCCCAACGGGAGTAGGCGCGTTCGATCAGGCTCGTGCAGTTCTACAAGATCCAATCATAAAAATGCTATGGTACTTTGGAGCAGGAGGGTCAGATGCAGAACTCTTTGCATGAACAAGGCCCTATCTGTCTCGAATTGAAAGTTTTGCAGGAAACTAAGATAGTCCACAGGAAATCCAACGGGAATAGGCGCGTTCGATCAGGCTCGTGCAGTTCTACAAGATCCAATCATAAAAATGCTATGGTACTTTGGAGCAGGAGGGTCAGATGCATAACTCTTTGTATGAACAAGGCCCTATCTGTCTCGAATTGAAAGTTTTGCAGGAAACTAAGATAGTCCACAGTAATCCCAACGGGAATAGGCGCGTTCGATCAGGCTCGTGCAGTTCTACAAGATGCAATCATAAAAATGCTATGGTACTTTGGAGCAGGAGGGTCAGATGCAGAACTCTTTGCATGAACAAGGCCCTATCTGTCTCGAATTGAAAGTTTTGCAGGAAACTAAGATAGTCCACAGTAATCCCAACGAGAATAGGCGCGTTCGATCAGGCTCGTGCAGTTCTACAAGATCGAATCATAAAAATGCTATGGTACTTTGGAGCAGGAGGGTCAGATGCAGAACTCTTTGCATGAACAAGGCCCTATCTGTCTCGAATTGAAAGTTTTGCAGGAAACTAAGATAGTCCACAGGAAATCCAACGAGAGTAGGCGCGTTCGATCAGGCTCGTGCAGTTCTACAAGATGGAATCATAAAAATGCTATGGTACTTTGGAGCAGGAGGGTCAGATGCATAACTCTTTGCATGAACAAGGCCCTATCTGTCTCGAATTGAAAGTTTTGCAGGAAACTAAGATAGTCCACAGGAAATCCAACGAGAGTAGGCGCGTTCGATCAGGCTCGTGCAGTTCTACAAGATCCAATCATAAAAATGCTATGGTACTTTGGAGCAGGAGGGTCAGATGCAGAACTCTTTGCATGAACAAGGCCCTATCTGTCTCGAATTGAAAGTTTTGCAGGAAACTAAGATAGTCCACAGGTAATCCAACGGGAATAGGCGCGTTCGATCAGGCTCGTGCAGTTCTACAAGATGGAATCATAAAAATGCTATGGTACTTTGGAGCAGGAGGGTCAGATGCATAACTCTTTGCATGAACAAGGCCCTATCTGTCTCGAATTGAAAGTTTTGCAGGAAACTAAGATAGTCCACAGGAAATCCAACGAGAGTAGGCGCGTTCGATCAGGCTCGTGCAGTTCTACAAGATCCAATCATAAAAATGCTATGGTACTTTGGAGCAGGAGGGTCAGATGCAGAACTCTTTGCATGAACAAGGCCCTATCTGTCTCGAATTGAAAGTTTTGCAGGAAACTAAGATAGTCCACAGTAATCCCAACGGGAATAGGCGCGTTCGATCAGGCTCGTGCAGTTCTACAAGATGGAATCATAAAAATGCTATGGTACTTTGGAGCAGGAGGGTCAGATGCAGAACTCTTTGCATGAACAAGGCCCTATCTGTCTCGAATTGAAAGTTTTGCAGGAAACTAAGATAGTCCACAGGAAATCCAACGAGAGTAGGCGCGTTCGATCAGGCTCGTGCAGTTCTACAAGATCCAATCATAAAAATGCTATGGTACTTTGGAGCAGGAGGGGTCAGATGCAGAACTCTTTGTATGAACAAGGCCCTATCTGTCTCGAATTGAAAGTTTTGCAGGAAACTAAGATAGTCCACAGTAATCCCAACGGGAGTAGGCGCGTTCGATCAGGCTCGTGCAGTTCTACAAGATCCAATCATAAAAATGCTATGGTACTTTGGAGCAGGAGGGTCAGATGCAGAACTCTTTGCATGAACAAGGCCCTATCTGTCTCGAATTGAAAGTTTTGCAGGAAACTAAGATAGTCCACAGGAAATCCAACGGGAATAGGCGCGTTCGATCAGGCTCGTGCAGTTCTACAAGATCCAATCATAAAAATGCTATGGTACTTTGGAGCAGGAGGGTCAGATGCATAACTCTTTGTATGAACAAGGCCCTAACTGTCTCGAATTGAAAGTTTTGCAGGAAACTAAGATAGTCCACAGTAATCCCAACGGGAATAGGCGCGTTCGATCAGGCTCGTGCAGTTCTACAAGATCCAATCATAAAAATGCTATGGTACTTTGGAGCAGGAGGGTCAGATGCAGAACTCTTTGCATGAACAAGGCCCTATCTGTCTCGAATTGAAAGTTTTGCAGGAAACTAAGATAGTCCACAGGTAATCCAACGGGAATAGGCGCGTTCGATCAGGCTCGTGCAGTTCTACAAGATCCAATCATAAAAATGCTATGGTACTTTGGAGCAGGAGGGTCAGATGCAGAACTCTTTGCATGAACAAGGCCCTATCTGTCTCGAATTGAAAGTTTTGCAGGAAACTAAGATAGTCCACAGGAAATCCAACGAGAGTAGGCGCGTTCGATCAGGCTCGTGCAGTTCTACAAGATGGAATCATAAAAATGCTATGGTACTTTGGAGCAGGAGGGTCAGATGCATAACTCTTTGCATGAACAAGGCCCTATCTGTCTCGAATTGAAAGTTTTGCAGGAAACTAAGATAGTCCACAGGAAATCCAACGAGAGTAGGCGCGTTCGATCAGGCTCGTGCAGTTCTACAAGATCCAATCATAAAAATGCTATGGTACTTTGGAGCAGGAGGGTCAGATGCAGAACTCTTTGCATGAACAAGGCCCTAACTGTCTCGAATTGAAAGTTTTGCAGGAAACTAAGATAGTCCACAGTAATCCCAACGGGAATAGGCGCGTTCGATCAGGCTCGTGCAGTTCTACAAGATGGAATCATAAAAATGCTATGGTACTTTGGAGCAGGAGGGTCAGATGCATAACTCTTTGCATGAACAAGGCCCTATCTGTCTCGAATTGAAAGTTTTGCAGGAAACTAAGATAGTCCACAGTAATCCGAACGGGAATAGGCGCGTTCGATCAGGCTCGTGCAGTTCTACAAGATGGAATCATAAAAATGCTATGGTACTTTGGAGCAGGAGGGTCAGATGCATAACTCTTTGCATGAACAAGGCCCTATCTGTCTCGAATTGAAAGTTTTGCAGGAAACTAAGATAGTCCACAGTAATCCCAACGGGAATAGGCGCGTTCGATCAGGCTCGTGCAGTTCTACAAGATGGAATCATAAAAATGCTATGGTACTTTGGAGCAGGAGGGTCAGATGCATAACTCTTTGCATGAACAAGGCCCTATCTGTCTCGAATTGAAAGTTTTGCAGGAAACTAAGATAGTCCACAGTAATCCCAACGGGAATAGGCGCGTTCGATCAGGCTCGTGCAGTTCTACAAGATGGAATCATAAAAATGCTATGGTACTTTGGAGCAGGAGGGTCAGATGCATAACTCTTTGTATGAACAAGGCCCTAACTGTCTCGAATTGAAAGTTTTGCAGGAAACTAAGATAGTCCACAGTAATCCCAACGGGAATAGGCGCGTTCGATCAGGCTCGTGCAGTTCTACAAGATGGAATCATAAAAATGCTATAGTACTTTGGAGCAGGAGGGTCAGATGCATAACTCTTTGCATGAACAAGGCCCTATCTGTCTCGAATTGAAAGTTTTGCAGGAAACTAAGATAGTCCACAGGAAATCCAACGAGAGTAGGCGCGTTCGATCAGGCTCGTGCAGTTCTACAAGATGGAATCATAAAAATGATATGGTACTTTGGAGCAGGAGGGTCAGATGCAGAACTCTTTGTATGAACAAGGCCCTATCTGTCTCGAATTGAAAGTTTTGCAGGAAACTAAGATAGTCCGCAGGAAATCCAACGAGAGTAGGCGCGTTCGATCAGGCTCGTGCAGTTCTATAAGATCCAATCATAAAAATTGGAGCGGAGGGGTCAGATGCATAACTCTGTGCATGAACAAGGCCCTATCTGTCTCGAATTGAAAGTTTTGCAGGAAACTAAGATAGTCCACAGGAAATCCAACGAGAGTAGGCGCGTTCGATCAGGCTCGTGCAGTTCTACAAGATGGAATCATAAAAATGATATGGTACTTTGGAGCAGGAGGGTCAGATGCATAACTCTTTGTATGAACAAGGCCCTAACTGTCTCGAATTGAAAGTTTTGCAGGAAACTAAGATAGTCCACAGTAATCCGAACGGGAATAGGCGCGTTCGATCAGGCTCGTGCAGTTCTACAAGATGGAATCATAAAAATGCTATGGTACTTTGGAGCAGGAGGGTCAGATGCATAACTCTTTGCATGAACAAGGCCCTATCTGTCTCGAATTGAAAGTTTTGCAGGAAACTAAGATAGTCCACAGTAATCCCAACGGGAATAGGCGCGTTCGATCAGGCTCGTGCAGTTCTACAAGATGGAATCATAAAAATGATATGGTACTTTGGAGCAGGAGGGTCAGATGCATAACTCTTTGTATGAACAAGGCCCTAACTGTCTCGAATTGAAAGTTTTGCAGGAAACTAAGATAGTCCACAGTAATCCGAACGGGAATAGGCGCGTTCGATCAGGCTCGTGCAGTTCTACAAGATCCAATCATAAAAATGCTATGGTACTTTGGAGCAGGAGGGTCAGATGCAGAACTCTTTGCATGAACAAGGCCCTATCTGTCTCGAATTGAAAGTTTTGCAGGAAACTAAGATAGTCCACAGGTAATCCAACGAGAGTAGGCGCGTTCGATCGGGCTCGTGCAGTTCTACAAGATCCAATCATAAAAATGCTATGGTACTTTGGAGCAGGAGGGTCAGATGCAGAACTCTTTGCATGAACAAGGCCCTATCTGTCTCGAATTGAAAGTTTTGCAGGAAACTAAGATAGTCCACAGGAAATCCAACGAGAGTAGGCGCGTTCGATCAGGCTCGTGCAGTTCTACAAGATGGAATCATAAAAATGCTATGGTACTTTGGAGCAGGAGGGTCAGATGCATAACTCTTTGCATGAACAAGGCCCTATCTGTCTCGAATTGAAAGTTTTGCAGGAAACTAAGATAGTCCACAGGAAATCCAACGAGAGTAGGCGCGTTCGATCAGGCTCGTGCAGTTCTACAAGATCCAATCATAAAAATGCTATGGTACTTTGGAGCAGGAGGGTCAGATGCAGAACTCTTTGCATGAACAAGGCCCTAACTGTCTCGAATTGAAAGTTTTGCAGGAAACTAAGATAGTCCACAGTAATCCGAACGGGAATAGGCGCGTTCGATCAGGCTCGTGCAGTTCTACAAGATGGAATCATAAAAATGCTATGGTACTTTGGAGCAGGAGGGTCAGATGCATAACTCTTTGCATGAACAAGGCCCTATCTGTCTCGAATTGAAAGTTTTGCAGGAAACTAAGATAGTCCACAGGAAATCCAACGAGAGTAGGCGCGTTCGATCAGGCTCGTGCAGTTCTACAAGATCCAATCATAAAAATGCTATGGTACTTTGGAGCAGGAGGGTCAGATGCAGAACTCTTTGCATGAACAAGGCCCTAACTGTCTCGAATTGAAAGTTTTGCAGGAAACTAAGATAGTCCACAGTAATCCCAACGGGAATAGGCGCGTTCGATCAGGCTCGTGCAGTTCTACAAGATGCAATCATAAAAATGCTATGGTACTTTGGAGCAGGAGGGTCAGATGCAGAACTCTTTGCATGAACAAGGCCCTATCTGTCTCGAATTGAAAGTTTTGCAGGAAACTAAGATAGTCCACAGGTAATCCCAACGGGAGTAGGCGCGTTCGATCAGGCTCGTGCAGTTCTACAAGATCCAATCATAAAAATGCTATGGTACTTTGGAGCAGGAGGGTCAGATGCATAACTCTTTGTATGAACAAGGCCCTAACTGTCTCGAATTGAAAGTTTTGCAGGAAACTAAGATAGTCCACAGTAATCCCAACGAGAGTAGGCGCGTTCCATCAGGCTCGTGCAGTTCTACAAGATCCAACCGCTAAAAATGCTAATGGTACTTTGGAGCAGGGGAGGGTCAGATGCAGAACCTTTTGCATGAACAAGGTCATTCGGTCTCGAATTGAAAGTTTTGCAGGAAACTAAGATAGTCCACAGGAAATCCAACGGCAATAGGCGCGTCTGATCAGGCTCGTGCAGTTCTACAAGATCCAATCATAAAAATGCTATGGTACTTTGGAGCAGGAGGGTCAGATGCATAACTCTTTGTATGAACAAGGCCCTAACTGTCTCGAATTGAAAGTTTTGCAGGAAACTAAGATAGTCCACAGTAATCCCAACGGGAATAGGCGCGTTCGATCAGGCTCGTGCAGTTCTACAAGATCCAATCATAAAAATGCTATGGCACTTTGGAGCAGGAGGGTCAGATGCAGAACTCTTTGCATGAACAAGGCCCTATCTGTCTCGAATTGAAAGTTTTGCAGGAAACTAAGATAGTCCACAGGAAATCCAACGAGAGTAGGCGCGTTCGATCAGGCTCGTGCAGTTCTACAAGATGGAATCAGAAAAATGCTATGGTACTTTCGAGCAGGAGGGTCAGATGCATAACTCTTTGCATGAACAAGGCCCTATCTGTCTCGAATTGAAAGTTTTGCAGGAAACTAAGATAGTCCACAGGAAATCCAACGAGAGTAGGCGCGTTCGATCAGGCTCAAAAAGTTCTACAAGATGGAATCATAAAAATGCTATGGTACTTTGGAGCAGGAGGTCCCGATGCATAACTCTTTGCATGAACAAGGCCCTATCTGTCTCGAATTGAAAGTTTTGCAGGAAACTAAGATAGTCCACAGGAAATCCAACGAGAGTAGGCGCGTTCGATCAGGCTCGTGCAGTTCTACAAGATCCAATCATAAAAATGCGCAGTGGTAATTTTTGAGCAGGTGGTCAGATGCAGAACTCCTTGCACATGAACAAGGCCCTAACTGTCTCGAATTGAAAGTTTTGCAGGAAACTAAGATAGTCCACAGTAATCCGAACGGGAATAGGCGCGTTCGATCAGGCTCGTGCAGTTCTACAAGATGGAATCATAAAAATGCTATGGTACTTTGGAGCAGGAGGGTCAGATGCATAACTCAAAGCATGAACAAGGCCCCATTCGTCTCGAATTGAAAGCTTTGCAGGAAACTAAGATAGTCCACAGCAATCCGAACGGGAATAGGCGCTGCTCGATCAGGCTCGTGCAGTTCTACAAGATGGAATCATAAAAATGCTATGGTACTTTGGAGCAGGAGGGTCAGGATGCATAACTCTTTGCATGAACAAGGCCCTATCTGTCTCGAATTGAAAGTTTTGCAGGAAACTAAGATAGTCCACAGTAATCCCAACGGGAATAGGCGCGTTCGATCAGGCTCGTGCAGTTCTACAAGATCCAATCATAAAAATGCTATGGTACTTTGGAGCAGGAGGGTCAGATGCAGAACTCTTTGCATGAACAAGGCCCTATCTGTCTCGAATTGAAAGTTTTGCAGGAAACTAAGATAGTCCACAGAAATCCAACGAGAGTAGGCGCGTTCGATCAGGCTCGTGCAGTTCTACAAGATCCAATCATAAAAATGCTATGGTACTTTGGAGCAGGAGGGTCAGATGCAGAACTCTTTGCATGAACAAGGCCCTATCTGTCTCGAATTGAAAGTTTTGCAGGAAACTAAGATAGTCCACAGAAATCCCAACGAGAATAGGCGCGTTCGATCAGGCTCGTGCAGTTCTACAAGATCCAATCATAAAAATGCTATGGTACTTTGGAGCAGGAGGGTCAGATGCAGAACTCTTTGCATGAACAAGGCCCTATCTGTCTCGAATTGAAAGTTTTGCAGGAAACTAAGATAGTCCACAGAAATCCCAACGAGAATAGGCGCGTTCGATCAGGCTCGTGCAGTTCTACAAGATCCAATCATAAAAATGCTATGGTACTTTGGAGCAGGAGGGTCAGATGCAGAACTCTTTGCATGAACAAGGCCCTTCTGTCTCGAATTGAAAGTTTTGCAGGAAACTAAGATAGTCCACAGTAATCCCAACGGGAATAGGCGCGTTCGATCAGGCTCGTGCAGTTCTACAAGATCCAATCATAAAAATGCTATGGTACTTTGGAGCAGGAGGGTCAGATGCAGAACTCTTTGCATGAACAAGGCCCTATCTGTCTCGAATTGAAAGTTTTGCAGGAAACTAAGATAGTCCACAGTAATCCCAACGGGAATAGGCGCGTTCGATCAGGCTCGTGCAGTTCTACAAGATCCAATCATAAAAATGCTATGGTACTTTGGAGCAGGAGGGTCAGATGCAGAACTCTTTGCATGAACAAGGCCCTATCTGTCTCGAATTGAAAGTTTTGCAGGAAACTAAGATAGTCCACAGTAATCCCAACGGGAGTAGGCGCGTTCGATCAGGCTCGTGCAGTTCTACAAGATCCAATCATAAAAATGCTATGGTACTTTGGAGCAGGAGGGTCAGATGCAGAACTCTTTGCATGAACAAGGCCCTATCTGTCTCGAATTGAAAGTTTTGCAGGAAACTAAGATAGTCCACAGTAATCCCAACGGGAATAGGCGCGTTCGATCAGGCTCGTGCAGTTCTACAAGATCCAATCATAAAAATGCTATGGTACTTTGGAGCAGGAGGGTCAGATGCAGAACTCTTTGCATGAACAAGGCCCTATCTGTCTCGAATTGAAAGTTTTGCAGGAAACTAAGATAGTCCACAGTAATCCCAACGGGAATAGGCGCGTTCGATCAGGCTCGTGCAGTTCTACAAGATCCAATCATAAAAATGCTATGGTACTTTGGAGCAGGAGGGTCAGATGCAGACCTCTTTGCATGAACAAGGCCCTATCTGTCTCGAATTGAAAGTTTTGCAGGAAACTAAGATAGTCCACAGTAATCCAGTCCACAGTAATCCCAACGGGAATAGGCGCGTTCGATCAGGCTCGTGCAGTTCTACAAGATCCAATCATAAAAATGCTATGGTACTTTGGAGCAGGAGGGTCAGATGCAGAACTCTTTGCATGAACAAGGCCCTATCTGTCTCGAATTGAAAGTTTTGCAGGAAACTAAGATAGTCCACAGTAAATCCAACGGAATAGGCGCGTTCGATCAGGCTCGTGCAGTTCTACAAGATCCAATCATAAAAATGCTATGGTACTTTGGAGCAGGAGGGTCAGATGCAGAACTCTTTGCATGAACAAGGCCCTATCTGTCTCGAATTGAAAGTTTTGCAGGAAACTAAGATAGTCCACAGTAATCCCAACGAGAATAGGCGCGTTCGATCAGGCTCGTGCAGTTCTACAAGATCCAATCATAAAAATGCTATGGTACTTTGGAGCAGGAGGGTCAGATGCAGAACTCTTTGCATGAACAAGGCCCTATCTGTCTCGAATTGAAAGTTTTGCAGGAAACTAAGATAGTCCACAGTAATCCCAACGAGAATAGGCGCGTTCGATCAGGCTCGTGCAGTTCTACAAGATCCAATCATAAAAATGCTATGGTACTTTGGAGCAGGAGGGTCAGATGCAGAACTCTTTGCATGAACAAGGCCCTATCTGTCTCGAATTGAAAGTTTTGCAGGAAACTAAGATAGTCCACAGAAATCCAACGAGAATAGGCGCGTTCGATCAGGCTCGTGCAGTTCTACAAGATCCAATCATAAAAATGCTATGGTACTTTGGAGCAGGAGGGTCAGATGCAGAACTCTTTGCATGAACAAGGCCCTATCTGTCTCGAATTGAAAGTTTTGCAGGAAACTAAGATAGTCCACAGTAATCCCAACGGGAATAGGCGCGTTCGATCAGGCTCGTGCAGTTCTACAAGATCCAATCATAAAAATGCTATGGTACTTTGGAGCAGGAGGGTCAGATGCAGAACTCTTTGCATGAACAAGGCCCTATCTGTCTCGAATTGAAAGTTTTGCAGGAAACTAAGATAGTCCACAGTAATCCCAACGGGAATAGGCGCGTTCGATCAGGCTCGTGCAGTTCTACAAGATCCAATCATAAAAATGCTATGGTACTTTGGAGCAGGAGGGTCAGATGCAGAACTCTTTGCATGAACAAGGCCCTATCTGTCTCGAATTGAAAGTTTTGCAGGAAACTAAGATAGTCCACAGTAATCCCAACGGGAATAGGCGCGTTCGATCAGGCTCGTGCAGTTCTACAAGATCCAATCATAAAAATGCTATGGTACTTTGGAGCAGGAGGGTCAGATGCAGAACTCTTTGCATGAACAAGGCCCTATCTGTCTCGAATTGAAAGTTTTGCAGGAAACTAAGATAGTCCACAGTAATCCCAACGAGAATAGGCGCGTTCGATCAGGCTCGTGCAGTTCTACAAGATCCAATCATAAAAATGCTATGGTACTTTGGAGCAGGAGGGTCAGATGCAGAACTCTTTGCATGAACAAGGCCCTATCTGTCTCGAATTGAAAGTTTTGCAGGAAACTAAGATAGTCCACAGTAATCCCAACGAGAATAGGCGCGTTCGATCAGGCTCGTGCAGTTCTACAAGATCCAATCATAAAAATGCTATGGTACTTTGGAGCAGGAGGGTCAGATGCAGAACTCTTTGCATGAACAAGGCCCTATCTGTCTCGAATTGAAAGTTTTGCAGGAAACTAAGATAGTCCACAGTAATCCCAACGGGAATAGGCGCGTTCGATCAGGCTCGTGCAGTTCTACAAGATCCAATCATAAAAATGCTATGGTACTTTGGAGCAGGAGGGTCAGATGCAGAACTCTTTGCATGAACAAGGCCCTATCTGTCTCGAATTGAAAGTTTTGCAGGAAACTAAGATAGTCCACACAGTAATCCAACGGGAATAGGCGCGTTCGATCAGGCTCGTGCAGTTCTACAAGATCCAATCATAAAAATGCTATGGTACTTTGGAGCAGGAGGGTCAGATGCAGAACTCTTTGCATGAACAAGGCCCTATCTGTCTCGAATTGAAAGTTTTGCAGGAAACTAAGATAGTCCACAGTAATCCCAACGGGATTAGGCGCGTTCGATCAGGCTCGTGCAGTTCTACAAGATCCAATCATAAAAATGCTATGGTACTTTGGAGCAGGAGGGTCAGATGCAGAACTCTTTGCATGAACAAGGCCCTATCTGTCTCGAATTGAAAGTTTTGCAGGAAACTAAGATAGTCCACAGTAATCCAACGGGAATAGGCGCGTTCGATCAGGCTCGTGCAGTTCTACAAGATCCAATCATAAAAATGCTATGGTACTTTGGAGCAGGAGGGTCAGATGCAGAACTCTTTGCATGAACAAGGCCCTATCTGTCTCGAATTGAAAGTTTTGCAGGAAACTAAGATAGTCCACAGTAATCCCAACGGGAATAGGCGCGTTCGATCAGGCTCGTGCAGTTCTACAAGATCCAATCATAAAAATGCTATGGTACTTTGGAGCAGGAGGGTCAGATGCAGAACTCTTTGCATGAACAAGGCCCTATCTGTCTCGAATTGAAAGTTTTGCAGGAAACTAAGATAGTCCACAGTAATCCAACGAGAGTAGGCGCGTTCGATCAGGCTCGTGCAGTTCTACAAGATCCAATCATAAAAATGCTATGGTACTTTGGAGCAGGAGGGTCAGATGCAGAACTCTTTGCATGAACAAGGCCCTATCTGTCTCGAATTGAAAGTTTTGCAGGAAACTAAGATAGTCCACAGGAAATCCAACGAGAGTAGGCGCGTTCGATCAGGCTCGTGCAGTTCTACAAGATCCAATCATAAAAATGCTATGGTACTTTGGAGCAGGAGGGTCAGATGCAGAACTCTTGGCATGAACAAGGCCCTATCTGTCTCGAATTGAAAGTTTTGCAGGAAACTAAGATAGTCCACAGGTAATCCAACGAGGAGTAGGCGCGTTCGATCAGGCTCGTGCAGTTCTACAAGATCCAATCATAAAAATGCTATGGTACTTTGGAGCAGGAGGGTCAGATGCAGAACTCTTTGTATGAACAAGGCCCTATCTGTCTCGAATTGAAAGTTTTGCAGGAAACTAAGATAGTCCACAGTAATCCAACGGGAATAGGCGCGTTCGATCAGGCTCGTGCAGTTCTACAAGATCCAATCATAAAAATGCTATGGTACTTTGGAGCAGGAGGGTCAGATGCAGAACTCTTTGCATGAACAAGGCCCTATCTGTCTCGAATTGAAAGTTTTGCAGGAAACTAAGATAGTCCACAGTAAATCCAACGGGAATAGGCGCGTTCGATCAGGCTCGTGCAGTTCTACAAGATCCAATCATAAAAATGCTATGGTACTTTGGAGCAGGAGGGTCAGATGCAGAACTCTTTGCATGAACAAGGCCCTATCTGTCTCGAATTGAAAGTTTTGCAGGAAACTAAGATAGTCCACAGTAATCCAACGGGAATAGGCGCGTTCGATCAGGCTCGTGCAGTTCTACAAGATCCAATCATAAAAATGCTATGGTACTTTGGAGCAGGAGGGTCAGATGCGGAACTCTTTGCATGAACAAGGCCCTAACTGTCTCGAATTGAAAGTTTTGCAGGAAACTAAGATAGTCCACAGTAATCCCAACGGGAATAGGCGCGTTCGATCAGGCTCGTGCAGTTCTACAAGATGCAATCATAAAAATGCTATGGTACTTTGGAGCAGGAGGGTCAGATGCATAACTCTTTGCATGAACAAGGCCCTATCTGTCTCGAATTGAAAGTTTTGCAGGAAACTAAGATAGTCCACAGTAATCCCAACGGGAATAGGCGCGTTCGATCAGGCTCGTGCAGTTCTACAAGATCCAATCATAAAAATGCTATGGTACTTTGGAGCAGGAGGGTCAGATGCGGAACTCTTTGCATGAACAAGGCCCTATCTGTCTCGAATTGAAAGTTTTGCAGGAAACTAAGATAGTCCACAGTAATTCCAACGGGAATAGGCGCGTTCGATCAGGCTCGTGCAGTTCTACAAGATCCAATCATAAAAATGCTATGGTACTTTGGAGCAGGAGGGTCAGATGCAGAACTCTTTGCATGAACAAGGCCCTATCTGTCTCGAATTGAAAGTTTTGCAGGAAACTAAGATAGTCCACAGTAATCCCAACGGGAATAGGCGCGTTCGATCAGGCTCGTGCAGTTCTACAAGATCCAATCATAAAAATGCTATGGTACTTTGGAGCAGGAGGGTCAGATGCAGAACTCTTTGCATGAACAAGGCCCTATCTGTCTCGAATTGAAAGTTTTGCAGGAAACTAAGATAGTCCACAGGAAATCCAACGAGAGTAGGCGCGTTCGATCGGGCTCGTGCAGTTCTACAAGATCCAATCATAAAAATGCTATGGTACTTTGGAGCAGGAGGGTCAGATGCATAACTCTTTGCATGAACAAGGCCCTATCTGTCTTGAATTGAAAGTTTTGCAGGAAACTAAGATAGTCCACAGGAAATCCAACGAGAGTAGGCGCGTTCGATCAGGCTCGTGCAGTTCTACAAGATCCAATCATAAAAATGCTATGGTACTTTGGAGCAGGAGGGTCAGATGCATAACTCTTTGCATGAACAAGGCCCTAACTGTCTCGAATTGAAAGTTTTGCAGGAAACTAAGATAGTCCACACGAAATCCAACGAGAGTAGGCGCGTTCGATCAGGCTCGTGCAGTTCTACAAGATCCAATCATAAAAATGCTATGGTACTTTGGAGCAGGAGGGTCAGATGCAGAACTCTTTGCATGAACAAGGCCCTAACTGTCTCGAATTGAAAGTTTTGCAGGAAACTAAGATAGTCCACAGGAAATCCAACGGGAATAGGCGCGTTCGATCAGGCTCGTGCAGTTCTACAAGATCCAATCATAAAAATGCTATGGTACTTTGGAGCAGGAGGGTCAGATGCATAACTCTTTGCATGAACAAGGCCCTATCTGTCTCGAATTGAAAGTTTTGCAGGAAACTAAGATAGTCCACAGGAAATCCAACGAGAATAGGCGCGTTCGATCAGGCTCGTGCAGTTCTACAAGATCCAATCATAAAAATGCTATGGTACTTTGGAGCAGGAGGGTCAGATGCATAACTCTTTGCATGAACAAGGCCCTATCTGTCTCGAATTGAAAGTTTTGCAGGAAACTAAGATAGTCCACAGTAATCCGAACGGGAATAGGCGCGTTCGATCAGGCTCGTGCAGTTCTACAAGATCCAATCATAAAAATGCTATGGTACTTTGGAGCAGGAGGGTCAGATGCAGAACTCTTTGCATGAACAAGGCCCTATCTGTCTCGAATTGAAAGTTTTGCAGGAAACTAAGATAGTCCACGGTAATCCGAACGGGAATAGGCGCGTTCGATCAGGCTCGTGCAGTTCTACAAGATCCAATCATAAAAATGCTATGGTACTTTGGAGCAGGAGGGTCAGATGCAGAACTCTTTGCATGAACAAGGCCCTATCTGTCTCGAATTGAAAGTTTTGCAGGAAACTAAGATAGTCCACAGGTAATCCGAACGGGAATAGGCGCGTTCGATCAGGCTCGTGCAGTTCTACAAGATGGAATCATAAAAATGCTATGGTACTTTGGAGCAGGAGGGTCAGATGCAGAACTCTTTGCATGAACAAGGCCCTATCTGTCTCGAATTGAAAGTTTTGCAGGAAACTAAGATAGTCCACAGGTAATCCGAACGGGAATAGGCGCGTTCGATCAGGCTCGTGCAGTTCTACAAGATCCAATCATAAAAATGCTATGGTACTTTGGAGCAGGAGGGTCAGATGCAGAACTCTTTGTATGAACAAGGCCCCCTACTGTCTCGAATTGAAAGTTTTGCAGGAAACTAAGATAGTCCACAGTAATCCCAACGGGAATAGGCGCGTTCGATCAGGCTCGTGCAGTTCTACAAGATCCAATCATAAAAATGCTATGGTACTTTGGAGCAGGAGGGTCAGATGCAGAACTCTTTGCATGAACAAGGGCCCTATCTGTCTCGAATTGAAAGTTTTGCAGGAAACTAAGATAGTCCACAGTAATCCAACGAGAGTAGGCGCGTTCGATCAGGCTCGTGCAGTTCTACAAGATCCAATCATAAAAATGCTATGGTACTTTGGAGCAGGAGGGTCAGATGCAGAACTCTTTGCATGAACAAGGCCCTATCTGTCTCGAATTGAAAGTTTTGCAGGAAACTAAGATAGTCCACAGGTAATCCCAACGAGAGTAGGCGCGTTCGATCAGGCTCGTGCAGTTCTACAAGATCCAATCATAAAAATGCTATGGTACTTTGGAGCAGGAGGGTCAGATGCAGAACTCTTTGCATGAACAAGGCCCTATCTGTCTCGAATTGAAAGTTTTGCAGGAAACTAAGATAGTCCACAGTAATTCCAACGGGAATAGGCGCGTTCGATCAGGCTCGTGCAGTTCTACAAGATCCAATCATAAAAATGCTATGGTACTTTGGAGCAGGAGGGTCAGATGCAGAACTCTTTGCATGAACAAGGCCCTATCTGTCTCGAATTGAAAGTTTTGCAGGAAACTAAGATAGTCCACAGGTAATCCAACGGGAGTAGGCGCGTTCGATCAGGCTCGTGCAGTTCTACAAGATCCAATCATAAAAATGCTATGGTACTTTGGAGCAGGAGGGTCAGATGCAGAACTCTTTGCATGAACAAGGCCCTATCTGTCTCGAATTGAAAGTTTTGCAGGAAACTAAGATAGTCCACGGTAATCCGAACGGGAATAGGCGCGTTCGATCAGGCTCGTGCAGTTCTACAAGATCCAATCATAAAAATGCTATGGTACTTTGGAGCAGGAGGGTCAGATGCAGAACTCTTTGCATGAACAAGGCCCTATCTGTCTCGAATTGAAAGTTTTGCAGGAAACTAAGATAGTCCACAGTAATCCAACGGGAATAGGCGCGTTCGATCAGGCTCGTGCAGTTCTACAAGATCCAATCATAAAAATGCTATGGTACTTTGGAGCAGGAGGGTCAGATGCAGAACTCTTTGCATGAACAAGGCCCTATCTGTCTCGAATTGAAAGTTTTGCAGGAAACTAAGATAGTCCACAGTAATTCCAACGAGAGTAGGCGCGTTCGATCAGGCTCGTGCAGTTCTACAAGATCCAATCATAAAAATGCTATGGTACTTTGGAGCAGGAGGGTCAGATGCAGAACTCTTTGCATGAACAAGGCCCTATCTGTCTCGAATTGAAAGTTTTGCAGGAAACTAAGATAGTCCACAGTAATTCCAACGAGAGTAGGCGCGTTCGATCAGGCTCGTGCAGTTCTACAAGATCCAATCATAAAAATGCTATGGTACTTTGGAGCAGGAGGGTCAGATGCAGAACTCTTTGCATGAACAAGGCCCTATCTGTCTCGAATTGAAAGTTTTGCAGGAAACTAAGATAGTCCACAGTAATCCCAACGGGAATAGGCGCGTTCGATCAGGCTCGTGCAGTTCTACAAGATCCAATCATAAAAATGCTATGGTACTTTGGAGCAGGAGGGTCAGATGCAGAACTCTTTGCATGAACAAGGCCCTATCTGTCTCGAATTGAAAGTTTTGCAGGAAACTAAGATAGTCCACAGTAATCCCAACGGGAATAGGCGCGTTCGATCAGGCTCGTGCAGTTCTACAAGATCCAATCATAAAAATGCTATGGTACTTTGGAGCAGGAGGGTCAGATGCAGAACTCTTTGCATGAACAAGGCCCTATCTGTCTCGAATTGAAAGTTTTGCAGGAAACTAAGATAGTCCACAGTAATCCCAACGGGAATAGGCGCGTTCGATCAGGCTCGTGCAGTTCTACAAGATGCAATCATAAAAATGCTATGGTACTTTGGAGCAGGAGGGTCAGATGCAGAGCTCTTTGCATGAACAAGGCCCTATCTGTCTCGAATTGAAAGTTTTGCAGGAAACTAAGATAGTCCACAGTAATCCAACGGGAATAGGCGCGTTCGATCAGGCTCGTGCAGTTCTACAAGATCCAATCATAAAAATGCTATGGTACTTTGGAGCAGGAGGGTCAGATGCAGAACTCTTTGCATGAACAAGGCCCTATCTGTCTCGAATTGAAAGTTTTGCAGGAAACTAAGATAGTCCACAGTAATCCCAACGGGAATAGGCGCGTTCGATCAGGCTCGTGCAGTTCTACAAGATCCAATCATAAAAATGCTATGGTACTTTGGAGCAGGAGGGTCAGATGCAGAACTCTTTGCATGAACAAGGCCCTATCTGTCTCGAATTGAAAGTTTTGCAGGAAACTAAGATAGTCCACAGTAATCCCAACGGGAGTAGGCGCGTTCGATCAGGCTCGTGCAGTTCTACAAGATCCAATCATAAAAATGCTATGGTACTTTGGAGCAGGAGGGTCAGATGCAGAACTCTTTGCATGAACAAGGCCCTATCTGTCTCGAATTGAAAGTTTTGCAGGAAACTAAGATAGTCCACAGGTAATCCAACGAGAGTAGGCGCGTTCGATCAGGCTCGTGCAGTTCTACAAGATCCAATCATAAAAATGCTATGGTACTTTGGAGCAGGAGGGTCAGATGCAGAACTCTTTGTATGAACAAGGCCCTATCTGTCTCGAATTGAAAGTTTTGCAGGAAACTAAGATAGTCCACAGGAAATCCAACGGGAATAGGCGCGTTCGATCAGGCTCGTGCAGTTCTACAAGATCCAATCATAAAAATGCTATGGTACTTTGGAGCAGGAGGGTCAGATGCAGAACTCTTTGTATGAACAAGGCCCTATCTGTCTCGAATTGAAAGTTTTGCAGGAAACTAAGATAGTCCACAGTAATCCGAACGGGAATAGGCGCGTTCGATCAGGCTCGTGCAGTTCTACAAGATCCAATCATAAAAATGCTATGGTACTTTGGAGCAGGAGGGTCAGATGCAGAACTCTTTGCATGAACAAGGCCCTATCTGTCTCGAATTGAAAGTTTTGCAGGAAACTAAGATAGTCCACAGTAATCCAACGGGAATAGGCGCGTTCGATCAGGCTCGTGCAGTTCTACAAGATCCAATCATAAAAATGCTATGGTACTTTGGAGCAGGAGGGTCAGATGCAGAACTCTTTGTATGAACAAGGCCCTATCTGTCTCGAATTGAAAGTTTTGCAGGAAACTAAGATAGTCCACAGTAATCCCAACGGGAATAGGCGCGTTCGATCAGGCTCGTGCAGTTCTACAAGATCCAATCATAAAAATGCTATGGTACTTTGGAGCAGGAGGGTCAGATGCAGAACTCTTTGCATGAACAAGGCCCTATCTGTCTCGAATTGAAAGTTTTGCAGGAAACTAAGATAGTCCACAGTAATCCCAACGAGAATAGGCGCGTTCGATCAGGCTCGTGCAGTTCTACAAGATCCAATCATAAAAATGCTATGGTACTTTGGAGCAGGAGGGTCAGATGCAGAACTCTTTGCATGAACAAGGCCCTACTGTCTGTCTCGAATTGAAAGTTTTGCAGGAAACTAAGATAGTCCACAGGTAATCCAACGAGAGTAGGCGCGTTCGATCAGGCTCGTGCAGTTCTACAAGATCCAATCATAAAAATGCTATGGTACTTTGGAGCAGGAGGGTCAGATGCATAACTCTTTGCATGAACAAGGCCCTATCTGTCTCGAATTGAAAGTTTTGCAGGAAACTAAGATAGTCCACAGGAAATCCAACGAGAGTAGGCGCGTTCGATCAGGCTCGTGCAGTTCTACAAGATGCAATCATAAAAATGCTATGGTGCTTTGGAGCAGGAGGGTCAGATGCAGAGCTCTTTGTATGAACAAGGGCCCTAGCTGTCTCGAATTGAAAGTTTTGCAGGAAACTAAGATAGTCCACAGTAATCCGAACGGGAATAGGCGCGTTCGATCAGGCTCGTGCAGTTCTACAAGATCCAATCATAAAAATGCTATGGTACTTTGGAGCAGGAGGGTCAGATGCAGAACTCTTTGCATGAACAAGGCCCTATCTGTCTCGAATTGAAAGTTTTGCAGGAAACTAAGATAGTCCACAGTAATCCAACGGGAATAGGCGCGTTCGATCAGGCTCGTGCAGTTCTACAAGATCCAATCATAAAAATGCTATGGTACTTTGGAGCAGGAGGGTCAGATGCAGAACTCTTTGCATGAACAAGGCCCTATCTGTCTCGAATTGAAAGTTTTGCAGGAAACTAAGATAGTCCACAGTAATCCAAACGGGAATAGGCGCGTTCGATCAGGCTCGTGCAGTTCTACAAGATCCAATCATAAAAATGCTATGGTACTTTGGAGCAGGAGGGTCAGATGCAGAACTCTTTGCATGAACAAGGCCCTATCTGTCTCGAATTGAAAGTTTTGCAGGAAACTAAGATAGTCCACAGTAATCCCAACGGGAATAGGCGCGTTCGATCAGGCTCGTGCAGTTCTACAAGATCCAATCATAAAAATGCTATGGTACTTTGGAGCAGGAGGGTCAGATGCAGAACTCTTTGCATGAACAAGGCCCTATCTGTCTCGAATTGAAAGTTTTGCAGGAAACTAAGATAGTCCACAGTAATCCCAACGGGAATAGGCGCGTTCGATCAGGCTCGTGCAGTTCTACAAGATCCAATCATAAAAATGCTATGGTACTTTGGAGCAGGAGGGTCAGATGCAGAACTCTTTGCATGAACAAGGCCCTATCTGTCTCGAATTGAAAGTTTTGCAGGAAACTAAGATAGTCCACAGTAATCCCAACGGGAATAGGCGCGTTCGATCAGGCTCGTGCAGTTCTACAAGATCCAATCATAAAAATGCTATGGTACTTTGGAGCAGGAGGGTCAGATGCAGAACTCTTTGCATGAACAAGGGCCCTATCTGTCTCGAATTGAAAGTTTTGCAGGAAACTAAGATAGTCCACAGGTAATCCCAACGAGAATAGGCGCGTTCGATCAGGCTCGTGCAGTTCTACAAGATCCAATCATAAAAATGCTATGGTACTTTGGAGCAGGAGGGTCAGATGCATAACTCTTTGCATGAACAAGGCCCTATCTGTCTCGAATTGAAAGTTTTGCAGGAAACTAAGATAGTCCACAGGAAATCCAACGAGAGTAGGCGCGTTCGATCAGGCTCGTGCAGTTCTACAAGATCCAATCATAAAAATGCTATGGTGCTTTGGAGCAGGAGGGTCAGATGCAGAGCTCTTTGTATGAACAAGGGCCCTATCTGTCTCGAATTGAAAGTTTTGCAGGAAACTAAGATAGTCCACAGTAATCCGAACGGGAATAGGCGCGTTCGATCAGGCTCGTGCAGTTCTACAAGATGGAATCATAAAAATGCTATGGTACTTTGGAGCAGGAGGGTCAGATGCAGAACTCTTTGCATGAACAAGGCCCTATCTGTCTCGAATTGAAAGTTTTGCAGGAAACTAAGATAGTCCACAGTAATCCCAACGGGAATAGGCGCGTTCGATCAGGCTCGTGCAGTTCTACAAGATCCAATCATAAAAATGCTATGGTACTTTGGAGCAGGAGGGTCAGATGCAGAACTCTTTGCATGAACAAGGCCCTATCTGTCTCGAATTGAAAGTTTTGCAGGAAACTAAGATAGTCCACAGTAATCCAACGGGAATAGGCGCGTTCGATCAGGCTCGTGCAGTTCTACAAGATCCAATCATAAAAATGCTATGGTACTTTGGAGCAGGAGGGTCAGATGCAGAACTCTTTGCATGAACAAGGCCCTATCTGTCTCGAATTGAAAGTTTTGCAGGAAACTAAGATAGTCCACAGTAATCCCAACGGGAATAGGCGCGTTCGATCAGGCTCGTGCAGTTCTACAAGATCCAATCATAAAAATGCTATGGTACTTTGGAGCAGGAGGGTCAGATGCAGAACTCTTTGCATGAACAAGGCCCTATCTGTCTCGAATTGAAAGTTTTGCAGGAAACTAAGATAGTCCACAGGTAATCCAACGAGAGTAGGCGCGTTCGATCAGGCTCGTGCAGTTCTACAAGATCCAATCATAAAAATGCTATGGTACTTTGGAGCAGGAGGGTCAGATGCAGAACTCTTTGCATGAACAAGGCCCTATCTGTCTCGAATTGAAAGTTTTGCAGGAAACTAAGATAGTCCACAGGTAATCCAACGAGAGTAGGCGCGTTCGATCAGGCTCGTGCAGTTCTACAAGATCCAATCATAAAAATGCTATGGTACTTTGGAGCAGGAGGGTCAGATGCAGAACTCTTTGCATGAACAAGGCCCTATCTGTCTCGAATTGAAAGTTTTGCAGGAAACTAAGATAGTCCACAGGAAATCCAACGAGAGTAGGCGCGTTCGATCAGGCTCGTGCAGTTCTACAAGATCCAATCATAAAAATGCTATGGTGCTTTGGAGCAGGAGGGTCAGATGCAGAACTCTTTGTATGAACAAGGGCCCTATCTGTCTCGAATTGAAAGTTTTGCAGGAAACTAAGATAGTCCACAGTAATCCGAACGGGAATAGGCGCGTTCGATCAGGCTCGTGCAGTTCTACAAGATCCAATCATAAAAATGCTATGGTACTTTGGAGCAGGAGGGTCAGATGCAGAACTCTTTGCATGAACAAGGCCCTATCTGTCTCGAATTGAAAGTTTTGCAGGAAACTAAGATAGTCCACAGTAATTCCAACGGGAATAGGCGCGTTCGATCAGGCTCGTGCAGTTCTACAAGATGCAATCATAAAAATGCTATGGTACTTTGGAGCAGGAGGGTCAGATGCAGAACTCTTTGCATGAACAAGGCCCTATCTGTCTCGAATTGAAAGTTTTGCAGGAAACTAAGATAGTCCACAGTAATTCCAACGGGAATAGGCGCGTTCGATCAGGCTCGTGCAGTTCTACAAGATGCAATCATAAAAATGCTATGGTACTTTGGAGCAGGAGGGTCAGATGCAGAACTCTTTGCATGAACAAGGCCCTATCTGTCTCGAATTGAAAGTTTTGCAGGAAACTAAGATAGTCCACAGTAATCCCAACGGGAATAGGCGCGTTCGATCAGGCTCGTGCAGTTCTACAAGATCCAATCATAAAAATGCTATGGTACTTTGGAGCAGGAGGGGTCAGATGCATAACTCTTTGTATGAACAAGGCCCTATCTGTCTCGAATTGAAAGTTTTGCAGGAAACTAAGATAGTCCACAGTAATCCCAACGGGAATAGGCGCGTTCGATCAGGCTCGTGCAGTTCTACAAGATCCAATCATAAAAATGCTATGGTACTTTGGAGCAGGAGGGTCAGATGCAGAACTCTTTGCATGAACAAGGCCCTATCTGTCTCGAATTGAAAGTTTTGCAGGAAACTAAGATAGTCCACAGGAAATCCAACGGGAATAGGCGCGTTCGATCAGGCTCGTGCAGTTCTACAAGATCCAATCATAAAAATGCTATGGTACTTTGGAGCAGGAGGGTCAGATGCAGAACTCTTTGCATGAACAAGGCCCTATCTGTCTCGAATTGAAAGTTTTGCAGGAAACTAAGATAGTCCACAGGAAATCCAACGAGAGTAGGCGCGTTCGATCAGGCTCGTGCAGTTCTACAAGATCCAATCATAAAAATGCTATGGTACTTTGGAGCAGGAGGGTCAGATGCAGAACTCTTTGCATGAACAAGGCCCTATCTGTCTCGAATTGAAAGTTTTGCAGGAAACTAAGATAGTCCACAGGAAATCCAACGGGAATAGGCGCGTTCGATCAGGCTCGTGCAGTTCTACAAGATCCAATCATAAAAATGCTATGGTACTTTGGAGCAGGAGGGTCAGATGCAGAACTCTTTGTATGAACAAGGCCCTATCTGTCTCGAATTGAAAGTTTTGCAGGAAACTAAGATAGTCCACAGTAATTCCAACGGGAATAGGCGCGTTCGATCAGGCTCGTGCAGTTCTACAAGATCCAATCATAAAAATGCTATGGTACTTTGGAGCAGGAGGGTCAGATGCAGAACTCTTTGCATGAACAAGGCCCTATCTGTCTCGAATTGAAAGTTTTGCAGGAAACTAAGATAGTCCACAGGAAATCCAACGAGAGTAGGCGCGTTCGATCAGGCTCGTGCAGTTCTACAAGATCCAATCATAAAAATGCTATGGTACTTTGGAGCAGGAGGGTCAGATGCAGAACTCTTTGTATGAACAAGGCCCTATCTGTCTCGAATTGAAAGTTTTGCAGGAAACTAAGATAGTCCACAGTAATCCAACGGGAATAGGCGCGTTCGATCAGGCTCGTGCAGTTCTACAAGATCGAATCATAAAAATGCTATGGTACTTTGGAGCAGGAGGGTCAGATGCATAACTCTTTGCATGAACAAGGCCCTATCTGTCTCGAATTGAAAGTTTTGCAGGAAACTAAGATAGTCCACAGTAATCCCAACGGGAATAGGCGCGTTCGATCAGGCTCGTGCAGTTCTACAAGATCCAATCATAAAAATGCTATGGTACTTTGGAGCAGGAGGGTCAGATGCAGAACTCTTTGCATGAACAAGGCCCTATCTGTCTCGAATTGAAAGTTTTGCAGGAAACTAAGATAGTCCACAGGTAATCCAACGGGAGTAGGCGCGTTCGATCAGGCTCGTGCAGTTCTACAAGATCCAATCATAAAAATGCTATGGTACTTTGGAGCAGGAGGGTCAGATGCAGAACTCTTTGCATGAACAAGGCCCTATCTGTCTCGAATTGAAAGTTTTGCAGGAAACTAAGATAGTCCACAGTAATCCGAACGGGAATAGGCGCGTTCGATCAGGCTCGTGCAGTTCTACAAGATCCAATCATAAAAATGCTATGGTACTTTGGAGCAGGAGGGTCAGATGCATAACTCTTTGCATGAACAAGGCCCTATCTGTCTCGAATTGAAAGTTTTGCAGGAAACTAAGATAGTCCACAGTAATCCCAACGGGAATAGGCGCGTTCGATCAGGCTCGTGCAGTTCTACAAGATCCAATCATAAAAATGCTATGGTACTTTGGAGCAGGAGGGTCAGATGCAGAACTCTTTGCATGAACAAGGCCCTATCTGTCTCGAATTGAAAGTTTTGCAGGAAACTAAGATAGTCCACAGGTAATCCAACGAGAGTAGGCGCGTTCGATCAGGCTCGTGCAGTTCTACAAGATCCAATCATAAAAATGCTATGGTACTTTGGAGCAGGAGGGTCAGATGCATAACTCTTTGCATGAACAAGGCCCTATCTGTCTCGAATTGAAAGTTTTGCAGGAAACTAAGATAGTCCACAGGAAATCCAACGAGAGTAGGCGCGTTCGATCAGGCTCGTGCAGTTCTACAAGATCCAATCATAAAAATGCTATGGTGCTTTGGAGCAGGAGGGTCAGATGCAGAACTCTTTGTATGAACAAGGCCCTAACTGTCTCGAATTGAAAGTTTTGCAGGAAACTAAGATAGTCCACAGTAATCCGAACGGGAATAGGCGCGTTCGATCAGGCTCGTGCAGTTCTACAAGATCCAATCATAAAAATGCTATGGTACTTTGGAGCAGGAGGGTCAGATGCAGAACTCTTTGCATGAACAAGGCCCTATCTGTCTCGAATTGAAAGTTTTGCAGGAAACTAAGATAGTCCACAGTAATCCGAACGGGAATAGGCGCGTTCGATCAGGCTCGTGCAGTTCTACAAGATGGAATCATAAAAATGCTATGGTACTTTGGAGCAGGAGGGTCAGATGCAGAACTCTTTGCATGAACAAGGCCCTATCTGTCTCGAATTGAAAGTTTTGCAGGAAACTAAGATAGTCCACAGTAATCCGAACGGGAATAGGCGCGTTCGATCAGGCTCGTGCAGTTCTACAAGATGGAATCATAAAAATGCTATGGTACTTTGGAGCAGGAGGGTCAGATGCA